>JAJFPB010000001.1:6000000-6525119 GCA_020881915.1 Paramyrothecium sp. XJ0827 | reverse complement strand
CGACGTTGGCAAAGGTGTAAGTGATACTGAAAGGTCCAAGTGGTCCCAGGAAGTTGTCATCGACTCCAGTCAAGTGTCTGAGGAGTTTCTCGATGCTTTATGGTCGTCTTGGGTGAGAAGGAGAGAAAACGTGTGAAGGAGGGAGAGAGGAGGGACGGAGGGTCGAGGGGGGGCGCTCTGCTTTATGGGAGGAGGACTCTTCCTGGCAGGCCACCCCCTCACCGGCCAATCAGCATCGAGCAAGGCCAACGTCACCTCATCTCAGTCATCCTCCTCCTCATGCACCCTTCCATATATGCTTTCCCACCATCTATGGATGGTTCTTCCTTTTATCGTCCGCCTACCCCGTCATGCTGGCACTGGATCACGCTCAAGGTGTCGATGAATCACTGGGCTCGACATGCATGTTTCCTCGTCGTCGTCCAGGCAAGTCGCTGCCACATTGATGTCGTTGACATGGAATCACGATGACTTCGTCTAAATGATGTCGCCGTTGCCGATAGAAGTCCGTTGTCGTTCTCATGCCATTGATCTGCATCACTGTTGCCGTTGCCACGCCAAAATCCAGGCGCATCATCTTCCTGTTAGTTCACCACCTCTAGTACGTTACGTTGACATGATATTGTGAATGGCGCGGAGATACATGACCAGTAAACCCCCCACCCTTCCTCCCCGACCACATGCAATCCAAGGGCAGTGTACTAGACACGACCATAGATTGGATCATTTCGTAGTTTTGCCCCCTCGAGGGCTTTCGCATGTTGAACTTTGCACTGTGGATAATGCTCCTTCACATTCGTTGACGAATCAACTGCTGTCACCTATGTCTTCCAATCGCATTGAAGTTCCACGCTGTTGTGCGATTTGTGGGCACGACCTGGTTGGTCGTCAAAATGGCCTGCCATTGGCACCCGTTATGGCGGCTCAAAGCAGGTGGGAGGGATGCACGTCCTGGGATCTGCGACACTCACATGGCTCTGCGGCTGCAGTTGTAAGTGACCGGGGAAACCAGTCCTGATTGGCCCATGCACGCCGTTGGCAGACGCAGACTAGGCCACCCGGCGAATCGCGTGCGGCACGATGAACGGATTCCTAAAAAGCACGAATCCCTTTTGTCGCCGCCAATAGTTCGCGCATTCTCCCCACTTTGGTCAATAGACACGAGTCTCGTTGCTGTTCTGGTCTCGATAGAAAGCGAATGACGGTTGTCGTTGGCATAGAGATTGTGGGGTTGCTCTGGGCCCCAGACTCCTGTGTCTTCAGGATTTTTAGGTGACGCATTATTTTAGACTAGGAATGAGGCCCATGGGTTCTCCCAGCCAGCGGCTTTTCCTAAATTGGGAGTCCATATGTCCGCTGCCCGTTATGTGCCCCAGCAGATTGACTCTGGCGACGTCAACTGTCTGCTGCATAATTGGTAAGGCTGTAGGCATGCTCGTATCCGCAGCGGTGCATATGCGATAACCGGCGAATGAGTTTCCTACATACTGAGCGCCACGGTTGCTATAAATGGCCACAATGACGAGTGTCGATCAGATTACTTCGTATCCGAGGATGAAGTACTTCTGGAATGATCACGAGAGAATAGAAATAAGGGAATTATTTTATTACTTGGGGTTTTTGGTTCCATCGGCCGGTTTGTTATAGGTTGTGATGTTGGGCGGGCCATAGCAAGAAGATGAAAGTACAGGGTAGTCTGGCTGCATCGGGATAAACGCAGCTCCAACGCGTCCCAATTTACCAGCACCTAAGGTATAGCAGCAGCAGCCTTCTCACATACAAATTGCACATCCCGCCCAAACCAAACAGGCGTTTCTCGTATTCAGCAGCCATGCCACCCCGGAAGCGCAATGCGTCAGACGCTGGAAACGGACCCGAATCCGAGCCCGTCGCCAAACGCCGCTCGACGCGCCAAGCAGCAGCGGCGGCGGCAGCTCCCGCCCCTACAGCAGTAGCCGGCAAGCCCAAGGAACCCAAGGGCAAGCAGGCCAAAGCCCAAGCCAATCAGAAGTCTAAGAAAGAGGTGATCAAGGCTGAGGAGACGGTAAAGGCTGAGGAGACGGTAAAGGCTGAGGAGACGGTAAAGGCTGAGGAGACGGTAAAGGCTGAGGAGACGGTAAAGGCTGAGGAGACGGTAAAGGCTGAGGAGACGGTAAAGGCTGAGGAGAAGGTCAAGGTCGAGGAAGAGGTCGTGAAGCAGCCTGCAGCGCGCTCCAAGAAATCCACAGACAGGAAAGCCAATGCTCCAATCGCAAGTCCGCCGCCGGAGAAGAAGCCGCCGGCCAAGAAGCCGCCGGCCAAGAAGCAAACGGCCGGCAAAGCCAAAGACGCCAAAGCAGCCAAACAGGTGCCCTCAAGCTCAAGGGCCGCCTCGGAGGACCCCGATGTCGACGACATTCCCACCGTCAACCCGGAGGCGCCCCGTCACGATGGCGAGTGGTACTGGCTCATGAAGGCGGAGCCCGAGACGCGCTACGAGAACGGCATCGACGTGAGCTTCTCCATTGATGACCTGCGCGCGAAGAAGAAGCCGGAGGGCTGGGACGGTATGAGCGCTCACCCCCTGGGCAGATTTTGCGACTGAGATGCTGACCCGGGAGTAGGTATCCGTGCGTACGCAGGTACGAGTGATCATTTATGTTGCGGAATGCGCAAGAGTGAGTTGAGATTCTAATGGTATCGCTAGCCCGCAACCACATGAGGAACATGAACGCCGGCGATAAGGCCTTCTTCTATCACTCCAACTGCAAGGAGCCTGGCATCGCTGGCATCATGGAGATAGTCAAAGAATTCTCCGAAGACAGTACGTTTCCATCCCTTCCCTTTCCACCTTCTCCCTCTCCCGGACCGACTCACATCGTATCCTCGAACATCTAGAAAGCGCCCGCCGCCCCGGCACGCCGTACTACGACCCCAAGTCGACCAAGGAGAAGCCGCAGTGGAGCCTCGTGCACGTCGAGTTCCGCAAGAAGTTCGCCGTGCCCATCGGCCTGAAGGAGCTGCGCACGCTCGGCGCCAAGGGCGGCCCGCTGGAGGACATGCAGATGCTCAAGCAGTCGCGGCTGAGCGTGAGCCGCGTGGCCGAGGGCGAGTGGCGCGCGCTCTGCGAGCTGGCGGACCGCAAGGCGGAGGAGGCCGGGCTGAAGCACGAGACGGGGAAGCTGTGAGCAGGATTCAGGGCTGTACGAGTGTTAAAGGCAAAGCGGACAAGGCCTTCTATATGATGTGTATCTGTTAGTGAAGACTCAACCGTTGACCTTGGGTCTCCCTCATCTCACGTCAAGCACTTTTGGGCAGCTCTATTTTCTCAGACCCAGGGCAAATATTCACACGTCGTTGCTGACACCTGCACAGGGGAGCTATTAATTGCGCATAACTAAATCATTGATCCATCCGAAATGGTTGACGTATTCCTTGGCGTATCTATGAGCCAAATCTATCAGCCAATGTTTAATACCCATAGGAGCACGGCTTCGCGCCGTCTCGTCCTTCCATGAAACCCTAGGAACCCAACCCAGCCATTGCGATCCAAATAATACCCAGCATCCGTCCCTAACTCAAACAACGAGGCCGCCCCTCCTGCTACCCCAGAAGAAGTCCCGTCTTAAACCCTCTGGCCCATGGCGCGGGCGCGCAGCTTGTGCACGATCCTCTTGAGCGCCTTGGACGCGGACGCCTCGCCGAACTGCGGGTCGGCGGACCGGGCGCCGTGGTGCGCACCGCCAGCGGCGCCGGCGCCTGCGGTCGGCGCGGCAGAGCCCGGAGTCTGAGGGGAAGGGGTCTTGGCCGCGCCGGGAGTCTGGGCACCGGGGGTTTGGGCGCCAGGCGTCTGGGCACCGGCACCGGCGCCTTGTCCGACGGGGGTCTGGCCGGGAGCGGGAGACACGAAGATGGGCGTGCGGCGCGCGAGGTTGGAGGGGGCGACGCCGGTGACGCCTCGTTTGGCCTTGGCGTTGGCGGCATCTTCCTCTTCGTCGTCGTCGTCGTTGCCGGCGTTGCCGCGACCATTACCAGCACCAGCACCGGCACCGGCGCCGTTGCCGGCATTGCCGTCGTTGGCATCGTCGTCATCACCGGCGTTGCCAGCATTGCCACGACCATTACCAGCACCCGCACCAGCTCCGGCGCCGTTGCCGGCATTGCCGTTGTTGGCATCGTCGTCGTCACCGGCGTTGCCTGCGTTGTCGTTGCCAGCACCCGCACCTGCGCCAGCACCGGCGCCGTTGTTGGCATCATCGTCGTCACCGGCGTTGCCAGCACCGGCGTTGCCAGCATTGTCGTTGCCAGCATTGTCGTTGCCAGCATTGTCGTTGCCAGCATTGTCGTTGCCAGCATTGTCGTTGCCAGCATTGTCGTTGCCAGCATTGTCGTTGCCAGCATTGTCGTTGCCAGCATTATCGTTGCCAGCATTGTCGTTGCCGGCATTGTCATTGCCAGCATTGTCATTGCCAGCATTGTCGTTGCCAGCATTGTCGTTGCCGGCATTGTCGTTGCCAGCATTGTCGTTGCCAGCATTGTCGTTGCCAGCATTGTCGTTGCCAGCATTATCATTGCCAGCATTTTCGTTGCCAGCATTGTCATTGCCAGCATTATCGTTGCCGGCATTATCATTGCCAGCATTATCATTACCAGCATTATCATTACCAGCATTGTCGTTGCCGGCATTGTCGTTACCAGCATTGTCATTGCCAGCATTTTCATTGCCAGCATTGTCATTGCCAGCGTTGCCACGACCGTTTCCGGCACCTGCGTTGTTGTCGTTGTCGTTGTCGTTATCATTGCCAGCATTGCCATTGTTGTTGTCATTTTCATTGTCGTTGTCATTGTCGTTGTTATTGTTGCCAGCATTGCCAGCATTGCCGGCGCCATTACCGGCACCATTACCTCGACCGTTGCCGCGGCCGGCACCGGCACCAGCACCGGGAGCGGGAGTGGGAGCGGCACCTCCGGCACCAGCACCAGGAGTAGGAGTGGGAGCGGCGGCTCCGGCACCATTACCAGCGCCGTTGCCTCCACCGTTACCGCGGCCGTTACCCGCGCCAGCTCCAGGAGTGGGAGCGGCACCTCCAGCGCCGCCAGCGCCGTTGCCAGCGCCATTGCCTCCACGGTTGCCCCGGCCGTTGCCATTGCCAGCACCGTTGCCATTGCCAGCACCGTTGCCATTGCCAGCACCGTTGCCAGCGCCATTGCCAGCACCGTTGCCAGCACCATTGCCGGCGCCGTTACCGTTGCCGTTACCAGCACCGCCGGCTCCGGGAGTGTTTGCATTGTCGTTATCGTCTCCGGCAGCACCACCCCCAAGCAGGCCACCAAGACCACCACCAGCAGCACCTCCGCCAGCAGCACCGCCAGCGGCACCGCCAGCACCACCGGCACCGCCTCCAAGGAGTCCACCGAGACCACCACCGGCCGCACCACCTCCAAGAAGACCGCCCAAAAGGTTGTTAAGCTGGCGGGGTTCCACCATCTTTTCAACTTCCGATCTGCGGTGGACGGCGTTGTGCGTCTCAAGGTTGATGTCCTGTGCTGAGGCTGCCGAAGCCATGAGCAGGGCGCCGAGGAGGCCCTGCTTGAGAGTGAAGCCGCCAGTCATGTTGATGGCTTTAGGCAAAAGTAAACGTGAGAAAGGGAACGACTGTCCGTCTAGGACTAGGATTGTTTCAACACGAAATCTCACGAAACGGCGTCAAGCCAATGGATTGAAAGGGCAGTCTACCAGTAGACCTAGAAGAAAGAAAAGGAAAACAAGGAAATGTAACGTGAGAAAAGACCAAAAGAACTGGTCAGAGCTTGAGGAGATCCTAACGCCAAGGGGGGAAACCCGGGGAGGAGAGGGGATGCCAACTTTTATACCGTTGGGTGGACGCGTCAGTCTGTATCCAAACCATCTCATTATCTCCGCGCTATTCTTGCACAAGTAACCACGGCGCCTGTAACACCGAGAATTGACAGCTTCTACGACCCCCTACAGCTCGCCATCTGATGCTCATCCGACCATGACGGGCTGCCGCCTGGGCGTGGGACACCGACTCCTCTCTGCTCCAAACAGCGGTGGCTCGAGCGGGTTCCAACGCGAAACAAGGTCTTTTTTTGGGTGGACGAGGCCTTGCCGTACCCCAGGGGAAATCCCTGCGGTGGAGCTGACCATTGAATTAAGCTTGAAATGCCAAGAACTTGAGGCACGAGATGTCGAGATGCGTCGGAAGCCGAACCGTCCAGGGGCTACAGCATGTCTCCACGGAGCAATGGGGACGGCGATCTACACGGGGCCGGCTCCCTCAATTTGTTGGATCGCATGGCGTAATGATCAGTGTGCGGCACGCACAGATTGCGCATGCACCACTCTCAAAGGACCGATCACCGGCTGCTAGGACGGCAGGGCGGGCTGGTGAAGCATCTCTCTCACACTTGCAGTGTCGCGAGGGGGTTTGTTTCCGAGACGACATCCGTTGATCGGGTTTGACGTCGGCGTTTCGTAACTCGCTAAAAAGAAAGGTCTAGAAAGGTCATTGAGAGACAAGCACTGGCTACCGCGTTTCTTAGTCCCGGTCCCCGCTACGACCGTCTGTTTCACAATCCCGCGAGCGCCGCACTCCCTAGAAGGGCTCGTGCGCTAGCAGCGCAACTGCGGATTTCCGCGGGCCACCTGTTAAGGCTCTATGCGGATCGCATTCTCATGGCGTGACGGGTGGTGTCTCGGCACGTTGTTGGAGGCTGTGTCGGCTGCTTGTTTGATGACGGAAATAGAAACGGAAAGCTTGTCTTTTCGCCTAGGTTATAATTAACGGGGTGAAAGTTTCGAGCATGCGAGGTCCAGTCAAATGACATCATGGTGAGGAAGCGTTTGGACACCGTCTTCGCCCGAGAGAGCCGCTCAACCGCGAGGAGAGCCAATGTTTTCGAGGACACCATCATGTTTCTCGAACCTTGGGGGTTCCAAGAACTATAGAGGCAATCAATCACGTTCGAGGTTCTTTAAGCCCAAGCACGAATGCCACTCAATCGCAGACACTCGAGTACGTGGAGCCTCAGCAGATGCTTGCAAGCAATGCATTCGTATGGAACCACCTTTTTTGTTTTATTCGAAACATGAAGCATCGCAGGGGGCTGTATCACCATGAATCCCGGCCCTCATCTAAGCTTGCCACCAACCCTTTCGTCTCATCGCCTTGCTGTATTCCCTTTCCTTCCGTGCTGTGTTGCTACCACTCCACATCTCCCTGGGAAGAGGGTCAGTGATGGGCACTTGGCATCAGCAAGGACTGGGTGAACTCCATAACAGAGATGAGTTGCTCCATCGAGCCTTCGCTTGTGAGCATGTGTAGCTGATGGTTCTGCAATGGCTTGGACGAAAAGCAAATCTCTTCGAGCGGCACCGATGCGAGACCCAGGTCGTCGTGTATCTGCTTCAGGTGACCTGCGACATCGTGCAGAACGTCCGCATCTAGAGAGACAAAGTCTGCATAGGGTAGAGCGCTCTGGCCATTGCTCTCTCTGGTCTCGAGATCCGACTGGATCCACTCAGAGCCATTATTCGTGAGGATTGTCGTAGCGGCAGCCGATACGTCGGCCATCAGTTGCAGCGCCCGTGTCAGGTCATTCTTGCGGGTGTGCGGGTAGCAGCTCTGCAAGCCTTTGATGAGCACGTAGTGCGCCTGAATTTGATCTTTGAGGCTGTAAAGCTGACGGCGCATGCGCGCGACCGCTGGATGAGGCGGCTGGCGTCGTGGGGACGAGGACGCATCATGCCGGGTCTCGAGGATGGGAAATCGCATGAGACGGGTATTGAAGGAATCGAAGTCGCTGTTGACAGTTATGGTCAAATTGACAAGATGTGCGATGGTCAAACTAACCTCTTAATAATAGGAAGAAACGTCGCCATCGTAGCTCGCAAGTCTCTGAGTTTCTCTGCGTGAAGCATGGCATGCGTCTCAGACGTGAGCGCGTTGCGGTCAGGGCGCCGCAGCCGTGAGGTTGCAATATCTACGACCACTAACTCACCTTGCGCCGCAGTGACGTGCAGCCTTAGGCTACGCAACCAGTCCGAGAGCTGAGAGTCAACGGGCATCTCGCCAGCGGCCATCCCGGAGCCGTGCGCCGCCCAGTGCTTGGAGTAGGCGCGCAGGATGGGCTCCAGCTCGCTGCTCTGGCCGTGCAAGGCGTGCACGACATCCTCGAGCTCTGAGAGAGCTTTCGATGTGTCATCGTCAGGGTTGTGCTTGGCGAAGCGTTTGGCGGCCGTGGCGAGAACCTTGAGTACAGCTACGAGGGTGTTGTACAGCGTGGTGGGATCATGCTGAGAGTTGTACGCCGGCCCATGATCCCCAAGCGCAAACACTTGCCCTTCGCTCTTGGAAGCGCTGTTGTTCTGGTTACCTAGCCCGGCAAGTTTGCGAAGTTTATAGCTTGGATCACCAGGCGCAGAGCCATCTCTTTCTATGATTGCTGGCGGTATGGGCTTGGGAACGGATTGGCCACGGTCTGTAAGTGTTTCTTCCGACGGCACCTGACGGATTTGCCTAGGCACCACAGAATTTGAAACGGGATGGGGAATTTCATTATTCCTAGCGAGCCTACCATCAGCTTGTTGCGCGTGGTTCCTGTAACGAGGTAGGCAAGCGGCGTAGCCTTCGGTAGACGGCACGATCAGCTCGTAGTCAGGCGGTGGATCGGCGTACACTGCCGTCGCAGCGGCATGGGTCGTGGGAGCAGACACTGAAATGGACATGCGCCTGTCCAGTTGTTGCTCGTCTTCATTTGACGAAGCGGCGTCGTGTTCCGCCAAAGTTGCTGCATCGTCGTCGAAGCCGGAGGAAACCGAGTATACCGAGTTGGACGAGGCGGCCACCTCTTCCCAATCGTCTGCTATGCTCCTCGGTGGACAGTGCTCCGTTCCGCTTACCATCAAGCTGGAGTCCGCTTGCGGCGCCGCGGGCACGACGGTGCTTGCCCGGCTGGCGACGATGTTGCGTAAGTGACTAAATGGCATGGCGACCAGTGGAGAGCGGACGGGCTCATGAAGGCGTTGGGAGAGCGTGGAGGTAGAATGCACAACTATATGAGATGGAGCAAGAGCAACATGACCAAGAAAGTCAGCATCCATTCATAACCCGCGAAAGGAATGTAGGCAGCAAGGTGTGAGGCTGAGGGCCGCATGTGGTTCGCCACTGTCTGCCTGTTTGCTGGTTGGATAATAACGACCATGTCTTCAGCCTGTCGCTCAACTTGTGACACGAGCGCTCTTGATGGTCCGGTCAAGGATTCACCAGCAGGACATAAACCATTTTGCGAAATTGAAAAACATGGGTGTTTGCTACTTGTTAAAGTTCAATTCGCATCTACACTTTGCTGCGCATATGGCTGCCTCGAAATGCAGATCCACTGGGTGCAATGGGCTTTCGTACTGCTGCCTAAAGGTTCCACCAGGCAATGCAACAGAACCAACCCGTCAGCCTGAGGTAGAGCTGGTCCCCTTCTATGCTCTCTAAGCCTCCTGCTCCTGTGCAAGTAAGAGGAACGCAGGCCTAATACAGGTATTCGAAAATCTTGTTATTGGCAACTAGATTTGGCAATCTCAATGAACCATATCTGAAGACTCACAAGGACAAAAATTATGCAGTCGGAATACGTCCTGTCTATAAAAGCCAAGCATTGTATTGCGTGCAGCATGCCCTTATTCGGCTTCCTTCGTCAATGCTGCCATGAGAAACTTGCCGCAGCGAAGCATGATTCCAATATGCATGTCCTCCAAACGCCAGTTCCCGCGCTTGTTTTTCAGTTATTCGATCGGGCTATGCTTCCTCAAATGTTCAGATTCGCTTTGCCCAACGAGGTGGAAACAGACGAAGGGATGCAAGTTATTATCGGTCGAAATATATTTTTGATTAGGTGTGCTTCCGCCCGAAATCGTATGATGTTCATTTCGGGACAGGTTCGCTTGCCTGTCGCGGATTATCTCTGCTTCTATCGCTCATTCGTCCCGGGGGTATCATCCTCCTCTTCAAGCTCCTCAATAATGACCAGTTGTGAAATCGATAATGACGGGGGATTGCATTAGGAGAGGTTCGACGTCGAGCTTGAACGCCCTGTGAGCAGGGTCGAAGTCGACAAAGTAGTTTCGGTGATCGGGAGAGTCAAATTCGATAATAAAAGCGTGAGTCGTGCCAATGCCTGTGTCCTACAAGAGATTGTTAGTGACATCAGTCGCGCGACAAGGAGTTTTTAGTGGAGGGCGCCCACTGTGACATTTTGTTGAGTTCGTGTAGCTGAAGCACTCACTTCGGCCGGGCCTTGACTGTTATCCTTCCCTCCTCGTACGCTCCTGATGTACGGATTCCGAGTGATTGGGTGTAAGCACTTTTCTTTCAGCGCTATTGTGGCATTCGCCGTCTGGACCGGTCATCAGTAAGGCATGCCCAAGCGCAGGAAGAAATAGAGTGACTAACCTGGTATATGCTGTTTAAGGGTGCCTGATCCTTGAAATGTAGCACCATGAGGTATGTTGTGCCCTTGGGATTCAGCTGCGGACTGGGACTCGGCGAGCACTGGGCATGTGCGTCCATGATGGACTTGATGGGTAGCCCATCGGGCAGCGGCGCGAGCTGGAAGGCAACAATAATGATGAATACCAGAAACACGGCTGCCGTTCCCAGTGTAGCTGGCCAGTGCGATCGCATCATGGCCGACGGGCGACTCGAAGGATGGGGCTTGCTGGGTGGGAGAGCCCCTGAATCTGCAAGCTCGAGTCGCGGCGTCGCTCGCTGTCGCACGGTGGCCGAGAAAAGCCTAAGAGGACTCGAGATAGTCCAAAACGGCTGTCGACGGGCAAAGCATCCGTGTATTCGTCGTACGAAGCGCGGGACAGAGCAGGTTTCGATTGAGAATGAACGTCGGTGTTCGGTTCGGGACAAGCCCAGACTGCCAGGATTGCCAGGCTCGAGTGAATGCCGCGAAACGTCGAGGGATTAAATTAGAATGGAAATGCCAAATGAACGTGGAAGCCGAAAAGAACAATTGGTACGCGAAATAAACCACGAATGGGAGAAACGAAGGGTAGAAATTGAAGTGCGACAAGACAACACTGCAAGACAGAAGGGCACAGCAGCGTCAAGCATTGAGGCTGAGGGTCGAAGCTCGCCAACGAAGCTAAAACGTCACTGGCAGAGAGGGTTCGAGCAACTCCTTACCGCATTCGTTACCACCAGAAAAGGGCTGCAGACAAGACCTGGTCTAGGGGTCCGAGGAAATTGGGCTGCCTGGAATCTCCACATGGGTGGGCTTGACTGGGCTGATGCCCGGCCCGCTGTGGTGTGGGTACCTGGATCTCAGTTGCGTGCTGTGATTGATGGCTGCGTATTCCACCTACACTAACCAGACCAGAATAGCCCGTGATGTGCGCCGCCAATGCGCCTGGGCCGTGGTCCTGCCTCTCAGGGGTCGTCTTGGCGGGAGGGTATCAAGCTTCGGAGGGTTGTAGTCTTCGGCACCATCCGAGCTGGAATGGATGCATCTTGCTCCTCATGCCAGCAAGGAAGCCCGTAAGAGAACCACCCCGTCTGTCGGCTACTTAGTAGGAGCCGGGGAAGTTGTTGATCGTCGGAATCTTCCTTGACTAATTTCGAAACGGCTGTGGTCAGAAACAAAGCTGACGGTTCGGTCGGCGGATGCTGCATCGGGAAACGAGGACCTGGGCGCGGCTCGCAGCTTGATTCATGCACATGAGCAACCGCCCAAGCCCCGGGCCGTGACGTGGACTGGGTAGTAGGGCGCTACGTTGTCGTTGTCGTGGTCGTGGCCCTCCATCGGGTATTGGCGACGCGCCCAGTCCATATCGTGTTGTTTTTTCGTCTCGGCTCTCGTGCGAATCATGGAATCCCTCTCGGTTACAGAGTATTCACCTCCGGTTTCCCTCCAATTATCTGTTGTTTATCGCACTCTGTCCAATGAGCATACTTCAACGCAACCCTTTTCCAGACCGGACAGGGGTCAACCCTTGTAGTCCATCTGTTGCGGCTGGATCTCGAATTCGACCTTCCACAAGCCTGGCACCTTTTCGTGCCCAGGGTCTAGAACAGCTACTTCGCGGCCCGCTGTTTCCCCCCTGACCTAAAAGTGTGATGCAGCTCATCTTTTCGGGGCCAGCAGAGCCGATGCACCGTTTGTCTGCATGTGGTTAGCGATTGGCGCAATTGCTCTCGGCCAACTTTTTCCAAGCATCTGGAATTGGCTGTTTATTTGATCTTGGAATGATGGGCAAATACCTTCAGTACGATCGAGTGTTGGGGTGGTTCTGCTCGATCAACGGCTGGCAGGGGCCCCGAGGCCAACATCACCAGTCTGCTAATCGTGTTTTGAGGTGCAACATCACAAGTTTTGTGCAATTCGCGGCAGAGGTTTGGAATCTGTATGTTTGCAATGCAAAAACAAACTCTACAAGGCAGCTTACTTGGCCTTTCCTCAAAGCATCGCGGGTCGAAGAAGCTACACTCGCGCCCTGCATAAATCCTTTCACACGATGAGGACTCTCTTCCTTCGTGCCCAACAAACCTAAAGCAATCGTAGGAAAGTTTTTATGTTCACGATGCTCTTCCAGAACCATCCTCCGCCAACAGCGAAAGGAGACCATTCAGTTCTACAACCAGAATATGAGGACCATTCTTGTTTGGGCTCTCCTGGCTGCAGCGTCGCAGGCCATGCTCATGGATAAGGTCTGGAAAGCCATGGGTTTTGCCTCGAGCAAAGAGTATAGGAAAGAGAACCCCCTCGTGTCACAGGTGGAAACATACCGGCTCGACGGGGGCAGATGGGCGCCGTACTGCCAGTACGGCCACACCGGCATCTTTCAGCCCAATCAATTGGACAAATGCGTCAGTGAGCACGCCATGCATCGTGAGTTGCCGTTTTCCTGCTTGAACCCAGCTGTCGTCGCACGCTTCCGCCCCTTTTGACCAGGCCATTCAACGCTCTCAAGCACCAACAGTTGCTGACTAGTCTTATCCTTCAGCTCGTTGGCGCAAGTGGGCCTGCGGCGGCAAGATCTGGGAACACTTTGGCAAGGACTGGAAGAACCCGACACACTGCTACAACGGCTGCGTGCCTTGCCTGCGTGACGCGGCCGCGAAGAGCGCAGACTGGGCGCGCTGCCTCCAGAAGAGGCCGATGTGGGCGACCTGCAACGTCGGCTGGACGAAGGTCGGCAAGGTCATTTGCGGAGGGAGCCTGGACACCGACCATCTCCATCCGTGCAACGATGCAGGTTATGGTGAAGGTATCGATCCCAGCCGCGACGCAGCTGGTCGCCGCTGGCCGTTCATTGCAGGACCATGGTATTGGTGAGGGGTTGGAGGAGTCGGGAATTGCTTTGAGATATCGGAGAGGCAAGCGATGAGCTAGAGGCTCGATTTGTTACTTAGCGCGTTGTATTTGCAAGCCACACGTTTGTTTTGCCACGTATTTGCCCTGGATGTCCGGTCTGTAATAAATATTGGTGGTGCTCTAAGCAATGCTTGAGGCTGTGGACACTGACCGTCTCCTTCACGTCATCTCGCCTCGTGGGCAGTCAAGTATAGCAAAACCAGCTGATTCACCTTCAACCCAAGCTATTTCGCAAAACCTCTTCGTATACAATGATCGTTTTCTTTGCACACAACGTAATCGCTTCGTTCTCGGCTGCGCTAGAGTTGAGTTCCCAAGCAGATGGAGTCGGTCTGTGGGCCGTAACTTTCCTTCGTGGGTTCGGATCCCCTTTCATAGATGCTATGCTGTGTGCACGCGGTCAGTAGTTTGCGAGGATAGTACAGGGATTCTTTGTAGAGAGGACAGATTCTGCTAGACTCGCAACTGAGCATTAGCAGTGATAGGCTTCTGTCCGCAATGGGATTCTTGAAAGGGAAACGTTTATCGCTTAATCATGCTTAACTAAGGCTCCAGCTCTCGTTAAAATATACCTGTTGTTTGTTGCTGCTCTGTGAGACCAGGCGTCGTGTCCCTGTTCTTACACGTATAGGGCTCATTCCAAGCATATTGCCCATGATCTTGTCCGTCTATGCTCTGTTTGGAGCAGGCTGTCAGGACAAAGAGATCTTATTCAAGAATTTAAGCCTAAATTCTGGGCAGGGATCCGGGTCTGAAGCCAGTTACATTGGTAGGGTAGATTTAAGGCAGCCTATTGGCCCTGTTTGTGAGCTTCAGTTCACCTAGGGTCCTCATACTGTCCTTCACAGTATCTCATGCTTTTTTGCTATGCTTGTATCCAAGAAGGCATCCAAATTTGACGGAGTTGCAGAGCACGCCACCTTTTTTAAACCCCTAGCTAATTGCTCTACCATTTACTCACGGGTCTTTGTGTACGACTTCACTCTTCCTACGACACTCAGTACCTCTTGAAGTAATGACACTACAGCCAAATCGAAAACCAAGGAAACCCGTTTACTTTTTCAGAGGTGGAATGATTTGGACCCTTGGTCGGGGAGGATTGGAAGAACCAATCGAAGTCAAGCCACAATTATTGATGCTCCAGGCTATCATTCTACGAATAAGATGTCCGCTGGTATGTACAAGACAAGTTAAAATCAAGCCATGTTTGGGTGTTCCAGACTAGAATTTTATCAGAAAAATGCCTGTTGGTATGTAGATCGTGCCCTTGTCTTAGACTTCCAGCCGTTATAGCCTTTTTACACAAGAGTTTCGTAACAAGTCTTTGTCTCAAGCCGCAACTCAATCTATCAGTTCCATTGGTAAACTCTTACTTGAATGATGTCATCATCCATTTCTGCCATATCGTGGGCTTCGAATCACATTCCAATACGGACGACTCAATCGCCAGTTCCGTTGATAAACTCTAGTTGGATGATGCCGTCATCCAGTTTTGCTACATCATGAGGTTCGAGTCACATTCCAACGCGGGCCAAGGCTCAGAGATGAAGGAATCATGACTGAATGGAGATTCAGGAAGAAGTGAACCTATAGTTCTTCTTTGGTGTGCGTCAAGTATTGTACCGAAACAGTGTTACGGAATAAATATAAAGGCACACTTATCGCCATAGAGTACGAAGATTATTAGATGCCACAGCTGAGAAAATTATCTCACGCAGAACCTCAACTTGACTATGCATTTACTGAACATGAAAATCTTCCACAACATTATCTTAATCCTCCCCCTAGTCAATGCTTTGACCCAGGACGCTGTCGAAACTACGGCTTTCTCCTCCAGCACAAATGAAACGGACACCGTGGAGGTCGTCCTTCCTTTGGGCACTGTTGTGGGCAAAGTAACAACCGTGGAATCCTTCAGAGGAATTCCCTTTGCAGATGCACCGGAAGGCGAATTACGATTCAGACCTCCGCGGAGGCGAACCAAGCCATGGGGCATACTAAATGCCACGACCCCGGGACCTTTGTGCCCCCAATTCGTCGACCCCGGCGAGGAGTTGCTCAGGGCCTCCGAGACTTTTGGGGTGCCTACCGTGGCTCAAAATCCTGTCTTATTCGCGGAACCAAAGATTGGCCAGGAAGATTGTTTGACGCTCAATGTTCAACGCCCTAAAGGTACCAAAGAAGGCGACAATCTGCCTGTATTCTTCTACATCTTTGGTGGAGGGTTCGCCTTTGGCTCTGCCGACATGATTGACGCTACAAACTTTTTAGCCTTCTCGGAACTTCGCAACCAGAAGTTTATTTATGTTGGTGTCAATTACCGAGTGGCCGGCTTCGGCTTCATGCCTGGTGCCGAAATTCTCGAAGAAGGGAGCGCCAACGCTGGTCTTCTTGACCAGCGTATGGGACTAGAATGGGTCGCAGACAACATTGCTTTTTTCGGAGGTAATCCAGAGAATGTCACCATCTCGGGGTCGTCTTCTGGGTCAATCTCCACCTTTGATCAACTCGTTTTATTCAACGGAAACGCCTTGTATAAGGACAAAGCACTTTTTCATGGCGCTATCATGATATCCGGCATGGCCACGCCTATTGAGCCTATTGACAGTCCAAAGGCTCAGGCAATCTTTGAGGCTGTTGCGGCGAATGCCAACTGTACCGCTGACAAACTGGCCTGTCTTCGAAGCAAGGACTTTGCAACTCTCCACAGGGCCATTGTTTCTGTTCCCAGTATTCATGGCTATACGTCCCTCGCGCTGTCCTATTTGCCACGTCCCGACGGTGTCGTCCTCGCTGACAGCCCGGAGAAACTGGCCAAGACCGGCCAAATCCATCTGGTGCCTTTGATTACGGGCAATAACGAAGATGAAGGAACTGCTTTCGCCCAAGCGCAGAAAAACGTCACGGATACGGATGCATTGGTGGAGTATTTGGCAGACCTTTACTTCGCCAAGGCACCTGAGTCAAAGATCAGGGAGTTCGTCGAAACTTATTCAGAGGACCCAAGTGAGGGCAGCCCATTTCGGACTGGTCAATGGTGGCAGTGGCTGTACGACACGCCGAATAGAAAACTCGGATATAAGAGAAATGCAGCGCTTCTTGGCGATATTGTATTCACTCTGGCTCGCCGTCTCTCAGCCGAGGCTATCTTGGAAAAACAGGATGCAACGATATGGTCCTTCCAAGCCTCGTGGGCGTACGAGACTGCATTGATCAACCCTTTCGGCACACACCACGGGTCGGATATGTTTAAACTATTTTTCGAGAAGAACCTTGAAAGCTTCGCCTCTGCCAGCATCCGTACCTATGTTCTGAATTTCATCCACAAGCTGGACCCGAACGACGGTGAGGATGTTGGAGAGGGCAAAAAGTATATTTCCTGGCCAGAGTGGACAACGGAACACGACTTGCTTTGGCTTCATCGTGATAAGATTAATTTACTACGGGATGACTTCCGCTCGAAGAGCTATGAGTTTATGAAGAACAATACCGAGCTCCTTTACTATTAAGTCCAAGGTAGATTTTAGGTGGCATGCAGAGCAATTTAACACCTGTTCCGTCGCGCTTTTCGTGAACAGTTAAGTCCCACATGTGCAGCTGCCCGACGTCGACCGACTGTGGCTCGAGGGCGAGACTATGGAGTTTACGAATCTTGCTGGTCAATTACTAAACAACATTGCCCTTGCCACAGCCCGAATTCTCACCCACATGCACACCATTGGGTGTCTTCCAGAATTTAGCCACTGTGAGCTATGCTCCTGTGTCTGGGCGGCCTTCTCGCTGTGCTGCAAAAATGCCACTGCACCCTCGTCAAGATCGCCTAAGCAAGTTTGTCCGAGTCACGAAAGTACCTCAAGATGGATTAGCTCTATTTGATAAAGCAGACATCGGAATTTTATTCATGAACTTCACGGTTTTTTTAACTTGATATGCTCAATTTATATATGAACGGGGCTCAATCTCTCACCGTGCGACACTTTTTGTATACTTTGCAAGTAAACCGATTTCTGGAGGAAGTCAACTGACTTACTTCTACGTTGACTTTAAAACAGTCACCTACGGACAATCGGGCATTGTGACATTCCTCAGGGGCCGATTAGTCTTGAATGGAATCATTTTCACATAGGAATCGGCCGAGGTAAGGCACGGAGTTGGAAGGGCGCGTTGCTTCCTTTGCATATTTTGAATAATCTATACTTGGATGACCTGAAGTGCAATTGAGAACTGACAAATAGAGCCTGTCGTTCGCGGGAAGGAGCAGGAGGAAAAATCATGCTGGCCTTCTTATTTAACAAAGCATGAGGCATTCGATCTCCGAAATCCATGGAACCCACTGATTCATTATCTCTCAGCGCGACTGAACTACCAATGACCAGGAAGATAACAGCAATACTGATTCGCAAGGCTCGGCCACCATTAATTTGGGGGTAAAGCATACCCTAGCCGCAGAGGCAAGCGGGTGGTAGAAGTGGTGACGGAATAAGTGGACTCGAACGTCACATGCGGGTTCGACTACGCATTAACCAAGTTCATGTAATTATCCTGGGAGTTCCAGAATCTACCAAGCAGATCTTTCACAGTTATATTGAATTGAACCAGTACTGTTAACATTCGGAGGTCGAAAATACACCGATTGTGCCCTCGACCACAGAATCTCACGCAACGCCCTCAACAGACATCACGATGGATCTGGAAGATTTCAACATGAACCTTGCAAGTAATTCATGGCGAAGCTGTCAGCTACCGACTCGCTAGACTTCTGGTTTCTGCATTGGCCAGCAGGCAGCATGACTTATGCTGCCTGCCCTGCCGCCCGGACCTTAGTAAATACACCGCTCCATATTCCTTCAGCGTCTTCCATTTCAAGTAAGCAGCGTCGCGACTCTACCAGTGAGTCTACCATCCTTAGTGTACGCCGCTTGGTAGTAGGCTAATGATTGCAATATCGATTGCGCCACGCCTTCGGGCCATTCTAATGTTAGCTGGATTTTAAAAAGTGAAGAAACCGATGAAGGCTAGTTATGGAATTCCTCATAGTAACTGCAGGAAAGTTTAAATACAATGATTCGTAGTTGTGCGTGTGTAAGTAATATATACTGTACTATAGAGTTACTCTGGTATTCGGGCAAATCGTGATATCTCGGGATGCTGGTCTCCTATTAGTAGATTAGACCTATTGGAATTGGCCTATAGTAAAGGCTCGCCCAGATTTCTTTTAGGACTATAATTTAGATTGAGCCTAATTCTAGGGTGAGATCATATCATACAGTTCTTAAGCAATGCTTTCATCCTATGTTATGTTAAATGTAGTAATGCGCAGCGACAACAATAATTGTCAAATTTCATGCTAACTCACATCTAGAACCGTCTAAGGGACCATCGTAGCCACAATATAAATATGTACTTTCACAACAGGCCAGATAATCAAAGTCACAGCTTAGTAAACACGGGACGCCAACGTCCAAAGTCTTTTATGGCTGGTTAACCCAGATAGTGAAGTAAGATAAACGAGCGTTTGGAAGAAAAACACTAGACTTATTTTATGGTGGCCAAACCTTCACACGGACCGACTCCTTGTCCACCCCAATGTCTCGTGTATGTCAGCAAAATCCTCCTTGCTTTGTCGAAAAGAGTTTTTGACCTCTCGTCTGTTGGAACAACGATTCGTTTAACAGCTCTGTCTGCGAAGGCCAATGAAGTGAGTGTTGAAGTCCCTAGCACCCGAAACTCCGCCTGAGCTATAGCAAGTGTTTGCAATAGCAGCGATGTCGTTGGGAATATCGCCGCAAGAAACTCGGAACGGAGCGTTGATCTAAGAACGGAGAAACAGCCGTTAGTAACCATGGAAAACGACTCTCAATAACCGCCTTTTCTTGAAGCGAAAGACTAACCTTGTTGCACAAAAACATGCCGCAACCGTGCGAGCAACTGACACGTGCACAACCTGGTGCCGGTCCAACATCGCACCAAGCGGATCCAAGTCTTCTAAGGTAGGATTGACCTTCGAGGCACGAGTTCCAGTTAACACGGTTCGCAGAACCAGTCGCCCAGTTGCAGTTGAACTAGATTCGAGCATTAGTTTCATTCCCATAAACAATTGGGAGCAATGAAGTATTTTTGGGTCAAAACTAACCCATGATTGTCTCGCTTCGAGGGTACGCTTTTCGACTTCGGTATCCGCAGCCCCGTCACGGGCGACCAGATATCCGTCGACAAAGAGTTCAGGCTTCAACGCAACCATCTCGTTGTAGATACTCTCGGCAGTACCACGGAAAACAACGTCTCCGAAACGTTCGTCTTCAACCACAAGATCCACAGTCTGGAGGTTCTCTGCCTGAACATCCTCGGCACTGCGCAGGTGGAGTCCACCGTTGTCAGGAATGGCGGAAGCAGCAACCTAAATATCGTGTTAAATCGACTAATTGTTCAAATTATTCTCGGAAATTGTTTCTTGTAAACTTACCAGTGTGCTCAAAAGAGCCAGGGAGGCAAGCGAGTACTTCATTTTGACCGGAAGGAATATCTCAAAAAGAGGAATAGTAAAGTGTTGGGCTTTTGATTATTGCTACCTCTTAGGACAAGTGGGAAGAGTGAGTGAGTGAGAGAAGAATATTGACGGAACTCTATGATGTCTTTATACTTTTCTATTCTCTGGCAGTTCACTTGAAGCCAGGATCTAAGTCCAAGATAAAGAAGACCCACAAGCCTGCTTCATATCCCTCAACTCTAACCGAGGTCCCATATGCTGTAGGGATAAAGTGCTGAGCTGCCCAAGGTGGAAACATAAATACAAGCATATTTTCGACATCTTCACATAGTATGTAGGGAGGGTAAACCAAGTGCTATGACAGGCAGTCAGCCAGTTACTCGACTAGAAGGATCGAAAGGATCGGAAGGATGAGAAGGATCGATATGAATGCCACAACCAGGAGCCAACTCCGCCGTAGTGGCTCTCGCCAAGCCCCGGGGAGACTTTAACTAAACTATAACTTCTTTAGTCTCGGGACAAGGTGGAGATTAGTACGGGTAAACTGAGCAAGTTTGTCCTGACAGATAGATCAGATCTGCATTTAAGTATATGTGTTAACACAAGCTACTAGATTAACTATTAGTGGCTATAAGTGCAATCTACTCTTTAGTAAAGCGAGTTTAGTTATACCAATTACCACTTCATGCGTAGATCAATGAGAAGTAATATACTAGGTAGTATCCTATATAATAGCTACACAGCTGGCCACTTGATGATAAGGTAGATTCCCTTGGCGGAACTCGGCGCCAAGCAATGACCTAGCCGCTGTAGTCATAGGGCCTAATTTGAAAGCCGGGCGGAGCGGAATTTTAGTATAAATTCCGTTCCTCCCGGTTTTCCAACGGGGCCTTAGGAAAGGGGAGGGAATTCGAATCGAGTGGTTATCAAACTATTACGAGTCTTGGCTCTGAGTTCCGGGGTCCACGATCCGAGGTTCACGATCCGAGGTCCGGGGTCCAAGATCTGGGGTTCTAGGTCCAGGATTGGGTTTAAGCTATATAGCTTAAATTTGGGTAGAGGATATTATAATAAACTTGGCTCAGTTTGTTATGAGAGCTCAAGAGCCGCAATCTGGGCATTCCAGGTGTGATCAAGCGGGAAAGAGTCATAATTTCTTTCTGATTTAAAGAGACAGAAGGAAAAGGATAGAGGGGAGGTGAACAATCTTTGGTGTGAGAACCTATGGTGGGGTAACCTTAAAGGAACCCTGCTGCTTTTTCCATTTGGAGATACCTACCCGATGTCAGGGCGCGGCTGGTGGAAACACATAAGGGACTTTGCAAGGTTGTTCACCGCCTCATATTTCGTTCTTGATCGATGAACCCCGCCCAGATCAGGTGGTGGCTATGCAAGGCGGACAGCCCGGACCGGGCGGTCAATTTCGGTCAGCCCATCTAGGAAACGGCTATGCACTGCGCTCTATAGAGCATGAAACCACAGAACCTCTGCGGTATCTTATTATCGGAACCCTTCCCGGTCTCCACCCTTCGCCAAGGAACCCATCATGGTGCGGACGCGATGGGCTACTCGCGACTCTGGACGGACCGGCCCCTGAGATGCAGCACACCTCTCGACTCCTTTTACGACAGCTATCCCGAGTGTTCTCGCCCATGCCTCGCATGTCCCGATCATGACTGAACATATCTAGGCTCCGCTCGCGCCGCTGCGACACAGAACGGATCTGGCCGGACGCCATATTGCCCGGTGCCCGAGAGACCGTGGGACTTCTCGCACTACGACGTATGGGAATGTGTTTGGGACCAATGCGAAGAACGGAATAAGGATGGAAGCTCACGGTATGAGAACGCTCAATTGGCGTTCAGGCAGTGGGGAGATTATGTTCCGAAGACGAGAATAGCCCTATCTATGAGTATTGGAGAGGAACTCACTTCAACGTATTGTACAAGATGCAAGATTTTGGTGAGTCTTCCGATGCCGTCGAGCACCGGCCTTGCACCATCCAGCACCTCTCTCAGCCAGAGCCAAGCTAACAAAGCTTCAAAGAGTTTGTGCCTCTTCCGACCATAGAGGTCGCTGTCTCTGGGTGTTACGGCTGGGGCGTCCTGGTGGCCTGGCACCTCGCTCTCCTCGCAGCGACGGTCTCTGGGCTGAGGCGGATCCCCCCACCAAAACCGGTGAACTTGCTTACCCTGCCCCTTGTCGTCGTGGACTCTCAGGCGTGTGTGCCACCGCCTCGTTCTCGTGCTGCGATGGCATCTGCGGGCCGATTTTGAGTTCATCCTGGCAGTTGTAGTCGTCTGGATCGCCATCGGCGACATCTCATTGCGGGCGGAGAAAGTGTCCCCCATGGATGTGTTGGCCTGGCCAAGCGCCGATGCGGTACCGCATGGGTACGACTCTATCAAGGCAACGCATCTTCTTACCGTCCGTGCGGCTATGGGAGTCCTGGACAGCTTCATATGCGTTGCCATCGGCATAATTGGAGCTTCTCTGGCAGGTGAGATCTACTTCAACAATCCTGCAGCCCCCAACCTTCGGCGGCCACTTTTCAGGGCGGCAGCCGTCATCATCACAGTATTTGTCGGAGTTACAATCACCTCGAAGCGCGGTGTTTGCCTGAGAGCCTCTAAGCTTGGTTGCAAGCCAAACGACTTGCTCGAGAAGGATGTGTTATCCCTGGGGGATGGGCTGGATGCAGGGTGCGGCTGCCAGTCAAGGCAAGCCGACCCAGCTCTTGCATTTTGTCCAAGGCAGATGGCTGACCTGGCCAATTCGCGAATTCAATCTGACCGCTCGGATGCATGATTTCATAGTCCCTTAGATTTGTATTCTAATTATGTTCCTGTTCTACCTTGGCCTGAAGAACTATGCGTGGAATTCGACCCGACTGGATCGGCTGCGAAGTGAGGGGCGCATACCTTCAGTGCTGTATTACTCTGGATTGATGGTCATGGCTTTGATTTCCCTCGCTATTGCATGTGTTCTGAGCCTTGCAACAGCAATATTTTTCGTGTCGCCTTGGTTCGGATTAACATATGCCATCAAGATCTTTGCAGTGCCTAAGGCGGTCCTAGGTCCCTCTCCAAACGTATCTTTCTGTGATCTAGATCAGATACTGGCAGCTACGATCGGAGGTATAACCGCACTGGGGAGCATTTGGGGCTCGGTGGTTTCATTTTTGATTGCGTTTGGCGAGAAGTCCGGTTTGTTACGGTATAAGCCCCTATCGAGATCAGAAGTGGAGTTAACAGCAACAGCAAGACTTCATGATGAAGAGAGGGCGGTGACTGCAAGTGTTTCAGTGCACCAGAGACGAAACTCTTTCTGATCAATGAGATCCCATGTTACGGACTTAAAACCCACTTACATAAAACTTAATCGTATCTGTAATGGTCATTCAGATGGACGGAGTTTGACTGCCGGTTATGTCGAGTTTGCGAGAGCTTGAGGCAGCTTCATCCATGGATCCCCAGCATCCGTAAAGGGCAGGATTACTGGATGCCCCTCTCGAATTTTGAGTCACTGGGATGATCTTAGAGGCTAAAGATAAGAAGAACGGGGAATATCACGTAAGAATGCGAGTTTTGCTACATGAGGCTCAGCTTACACTTGTATCACACAACCTGGATGTGCAAGACAGCTTAGCTTATGGCTTCAAATATCATGTCACTGTGCCTCTACCTTCCATAACAGACACTTCCCACAAGCGTCAGCTGACCGCTTGGACTAGTGGGATGCATTATATGCCTGCTGGTGGTCTTTCATAGAATCATGATCAGCTCCAGCAATAGGTGTGTCCATTGTTCAAGTATCGCAGTGTATTCAACTGGGTAGAGTAATCGGACATAGGTCCCTACCCTGGAGACAGAAGCTGGAGACAACGAGAAGATGGAAGCTTTCAAGGCTAATGTGCCGAGTGAAACGGATGGGAATTTCCAGAGATGTGTGTAGGGTAGCTGGATCTCAACGTCCTCACACTTCTGGAGCATCCAAAGAAGCTCTTGCATGGGGCTGTTTCACGGTAGCAGAGTAAGCCTGTCTCTCACGAGTAATCCACATCGGCGGATTGCCTTCGGCTTTTTTGACAGCTTGTCGGTAATCGGTCACTTCAAAAAATGTCAGTGCGCCCCATTGCTCGATCGTTGCATATTTGAGCATACTCGATAGTCAATGCCACGGGTGAGAGGGTAAGGTGAGGTAAGGTATGTCACCAACCACTCGCCACCGTGTAAAGAGTTTTTAGCCCGGCCGCCGAGGATTGTTGAACAGACAGAGAATGACTACCATCTGCATGGCACAGATCGGCCAGGAGCCCGGCCTAGAAGAGCAAGTGAAGCTTGGCCCAGCTTGCATTGGACTAACCGAAAACCGGTCTGCCAAGCCAGGGTTGGCATTTAACTACCGCCGCCGGCTGCTGCAAGGAGCATTGACCACAAACGGGATGGTACTGTAAGGATGCAGAAGCATCCAAGATGATGTGCGTCTTCCCTGCTCGAGTGTCATTGCGTCGATACGTACCGAGCCTTGGGGACTCGGTGGTTTAGGCCGTGAAGGGGATCTTGAGACGAGCTTTGCGTGCACTGCGCGTTTGTAACGCATATGAGAGCTAATCTACTTCTACAGCCAGGCCAGGGGTGGTGGAGCGCGCAGATGGAGCTAGCAGGCCATCGGCGATCGGAGAGTTTTGGGGTGCATCGTGAAGCCGTGCAAATGCGAAACCAGGATACGGTTGCTCTTCAGCAGCACGGACGGGTGAGATGAATGCGAAGCACTCACATTCATGACATGGCACATCGCAGCATAAGCCCAGCCACAGCCATAGAGATGGTCAGCTGCCGGCACTCGTGAGGCATTGGATTGGTTCAAACGAGTAGCTGTAAACCTTCATTCGCGGATACGGATACTAGCACAGCCTGGGCCCGTGGTCGAACCATGGCGAGCAGTCGCAAGCTCTTGCGTGGAAGCGAAGAGGCGGAATGATCTGTACAGCTAAGATCAGCGAGGTCCCCCGGTGGCTTGGAGCAGCGTCGCGTTGATTGATAAAGTGGTCTCCACAATCTCGGTCTCTGGTGGAGATTCAAACGGGGCTGACACCCGGGCAGAGGGAAATGGGAGTCTCGCGGTTTCGAAATCGCAATCGACCCTTGGAAAGGTTAACTCCAAATGGCAGAAGATCCCGGATAGATGCGGCGCATATGCACTTGGAGGGCCCTAATCACACTTTGCAATGGCTTCCCTGCGTACCCGTACCCGTACCGGCAAGGCAAGGTAAGGCAAGGCAAGGCAAGGCAGGGCAAGGCAGGGCAGGGCAAGGTACGGTATTAGTCGATGGGGGGTGGAAGGCCCTGATTGCAGCCAGCGTCAGCGATAACGCGTGCCCTGGAAGGCCCCGCGGGTTGGTGACGGCGAAAAGGTCTCCCCCCTTTAGTGCCCAAGGCGGTGAGGGGCGAAAAATCCAGCTGTCATGGAAAACGACTTGGGGTCCTCGGAGGGTATCTTTTCATACAGATTTGTGCGTGCAGGTACTTCCCGCGTACCGTTTGCTCGTTGGGGGCGATCCAAGGACTTGGTGGGGCCCCAATTTGCCGGCTATTTTCCCCCCTGCCGCCGCCGCCGTTCTATCGCAATCGCTGGGAAATTTGTTATCGTCGTAGGCTCATGGCCAGAACGGTTCGTTCTTCTCAGCTCAGGGGGGGGCCGAGGGGGGCGAGAGACACACTAAAGTAACGGCCCGGGTACATGCGCTGCGGCAGATACATCCAAGTGCGCTGTACGCGACGTACCTCATGTACTGCATCAAGAAACTAACGACTTGGTTCAATCTCTTTATTTCGTCTCATCTTCTCCGATCCTTTTGAGCGTCCTCTTCCTTCTTCCTCTCCTTTCTTTCTTCCTCAACAAGACCTTCGCACTGTCTCACCATTCCAATTGATCCCCCCCCCCCCCCGCCTCCTCGACTACAGGCTGCAGGCTCGTGGAATCTGCGTTGGCTTGGGCTTTCGTCATCGAACATCGACAACCCATCCGCGCAACCTATTGTTCTCTCACCGCCCAGTACAGCGGACGAGCCGTGCAGCGCAGCGCCCTTCCCCACGTAGTGCGCTCGCTCCCAACTCAAAACCGACAGGGTCCTCCACCCCCCCTTTACCAAAAAATCTGGGCAGAAAAAAAAAGAATAAAAGAGGAAATCTCCCCCCACCCAGCGAAAACGAGCACGAAGACGAGCCGCACACCGTGAAGCAACGCAACTCGACTGGAGTGTGCAAGAGCTACCGAGGTAAGCCAGCCAACGCGACGCATCTGCCTTCCCTTCAGTCTCCCGACTCAGACTCAGACTCAGACTCCTTCAATCCCTCTGTTCAATTCTCACTCCACCTCTTCTCGTTTCCCAACTTCAAGCTCCAGGCATATTTTGTGCCTCGCCTTCCCACTTTACTGGGTCCACGGAGCACTCTTCGCTGGGGTCTCGAATTTGTGCTTACACCCACATCCTAGGCCGCAACTTTCTCCGACACCGCCCTCGAGAAAAATAGAAAAAAGAGACCGCCTGCCCGATCAATGTCGTAGCCTGCGCTCGCCGAACCTCCTGCACCGCTCTTCGTCGATACCGACGCCAAAACACCTTCAACATGTCCGCCTGGCTGCCGGAGCGCTTCCGCGGCCAGCCCGCCCAGCCCAAGGCTGCTCCCGCTCCCTCCTGGATCAACAAGAAGGTCACGCCCCTGCTCCAGACCTTCACCAAGACGGCCGTCTCGCACCCCATCCATACCGTCGTCGCCGTTGCCTTCCTCGCCAGCACCTCCTACATCGGCCTGCTCCAGGACAGCCTCTTCGATGCCTCCTCGTCCGTTGGCAAGGCCGACTGGTCCTCGCTGCTCGACGGCAGCAGGGTTCTGCGTGCCGGCTGCGACACCGCCTGGAAGTGGCAGGCCGTTGAGCAGTCCCAGCCTTCTGCCGACGACGACCACCTCGCTCTCATAACCCTCGTCTTCCCCGATACCCTCTCGAGCGAGTCGCCGAGCAACGCGCCCCTGCCCGACGCCATTCCCGCGCCCCAGAACGTCTCCGTCACCCTGCTGCCCTCTACCGAAAACACCCTGACCACCTATTCCCAAGATACCATCCTCACCTACGCCCTTCCCTACAAGCAGGCCGCCAACTTCATCACCGCTGCCCAGGAGATCCCTAACGAGGATGCCGAGGAGACGCTCACGCGACACGGCCGCGAGAAGAAGATGTGGATCATGAAGGCTGCCAAGGTCACCAGCCGCAACTCGGTTGTTCAGTGGGCCTCCAACGCCTGGTCCGAGTTCCTCGACCTGCTCAAGAACGCCGAGACGCTCGACATCATCATCATGTTCCTCGGCTACGTTTCCATGCACCTCACCTTTGTCTCGCTGTTCCTCTCCATGCGCCGCATGGGCTCTCACTTCTGGCTCGCCATGAGCACCTTGTTCTCCTCCGTTTTCGCCTTCCTCTTCGGCCTGGCTGTCACCACTCACCTCGGTGTGCCCATCAGCATCATCCTTCTATCCGAGGGTTTGCCTTTCCTGGTCGTCACTGTGGGTTTTGAGAAGAACATTATTCTTACGCGCGCGGTCCTGTCCCACGCTATTGAGCATCGCCGGGCCCGCAACCAGGACAACGGCAACGGCAAGTCCAACGACGCGCAGAACGTCATCCAGTACGCCATTCAGGCCGCCATCAAGGAGAAGGGCTTCGAGATCATCCGTGATTATGCCATTGAGATTGTCATCCTCGTCCTGGGCGCTGCCTCGGGCGTTCAGGGAGGTCTCCAGCAATTCTGCTTCCTCGCTGCCTGGATTCTTTTCTTCGACTGCATCCTCCTCTTCACCTTTTACACCGCCATTCTGAGCATCAAGCTCGAGATCAACCGTATCAAGCGCCACGTCGAGATGCGCATGGCCCTCGAGGACGATGGTGTCAGCCGCCGAGTTGCCGAGAACGTCGCCAAGAGCAACGACGACTGGCCTCGTGTTGACGGCCAGGAGTCAAAGGAGCTGTCCCTCTTCGGCCGCAAGGTCCAGAGCGGCAGTGTGCCCAAGTTCAAGGTTCTGATGGTGTCTGGCTTCATCCTTGTTAATGTCATCAACATCTGCACCATCCCCTTCCGCAGCGCAGCCTCCCTGTCTAACCTGCGCTCCTGGGCTGGCGGCCTGGGAGGTGTCGTTTCCACGCCCCCCGTCGACCCTTTCAAGGTTGCCTCCAACGGCCTGGGCGCCATCCTGGCCGCTGCCAAGAAGAACGGCAGCCCTACCTTCGTCACCGTCCTGACTCCCATCAAGTACGAGCTTGAGTTCCCCTCCATCCACTATGCTCTTACTGGCCCAATTGCTGGTGGTGCTACTGTCGACGGGGGCATCGCTCATTTCGAGGACTACGGCGTCGGCGGTCGCATGGTCGGCAGTCTCCTCAAGAGTCTGGAGGATCCCGTTCTCTCGAAATGGATCATCGTTGCTCTTGCCCTTAGCATTGGTCTCAACGGCTACCTCTTCAACGTGGCCAGGTGGGGCATCAAGGACCCTAATGTTCCCAACCAGACCATCGACCGCAAGGAGCTCGCTCGTGCCCAGCGGTTCAACGACACTGGCCTTGCTACCCTGCCCCTCGGCGAGTACGTGCCCCCCACCCCCCAGCGAACCGAGCCGGCAACCCCTGCCATTAGCGACGAGGAAGGAGACGGCCTTCTCATCACCAAGGTCCCGAAACCATCAACGCCCGCAGGCCCCCACCGCAGCATTGAGGAACTGGAGAAGCTATTGTCGGAGAAGCGAACCCACGAACTGTCCGACGAGGAAGTTGTTACCATGTCCTTACGTGGTAAGATCCCCGGTTACGCACTTGAAAAGAGTCTCCGGGACATGACCCGAGCCGTCAAGGTCAGGCGAAGCATTATCGCTCGTACCAAGGCTACGTCACAGCTCACCAACCTGCTGGAGTACTCTAAGCTCCCCTACCAGAACTACAACTGGGAGCGTGTGCACGGCGCGTGCTGCGAGAACGTCATCGGTTACATGCCCCTTCCCGTAGGTGTCGCTGGACCTCTGGTGATTGATGGTCAGAGCTACTTCATCCCCATGGCGACTACGGAAGGTGTGCTTGTTGCCAGTACCAGCCGTGGTTGCAAGGCTATCAACGCTGGTGGTGGTGCCATCACCGTGCTCACCGCAGATGGTATGACCCGTGGTCCTTGCGTCACCTTTGAGACTCTGGAGCGTGCAGGTGCCGCCAAGCAGTGGCTCGACTCGGAGGCTGGTCAGGCATCCATGAAGAAGGCTTTCAACTCGACCAGTCGATTTGCACGACTCCAGTCAATGAAGACGGCCTTGGCTGGCACGAACCTCTACATCCGATTCAAGACCACAACCGGCGATGCCATGGGCATGAACATGATTTCCAAGGGCGTTGAGCACGCTCTGCACGTCATGTCCACCGAGGAAGGTTTTGATGACATGGCCATCGTCTCGGTGTCCGGAAACTACTGTATCGACAAGAAGGCCGCCGCCATCAACTGGATCGACGGTCGTGGCAAGGGCATCGTTGCCGAGGCCATCATTCCCGCCGACGTCGTCAGGAGCGTGCTCAAGAGTGACGTGGACTCCCTGGTGGAGCTCAACATATCCAAGAACTTGATTGGATCGGCCATGGCTGCGTCCGTGGGTGGTTTCAACGCTCACGCTGCCAACATCGTCGCCGCTCTCTTCCTTGCAACCGGCCAGGATCCTGCCCAGGTTGTTGAAAGCGCCAACTGTATTACCATCATGAAGAAGTAAGTGTCCTTTTGAACTGCCTCCTCTCTTGCAACGATTACTAACAAGCTTTGTCTAGCCTTCATGGATCTCTCCAGATTTCCGTCTCGATGCCCTCGCTCGAGGTCGGCACCCTGGGAGGTGGTACCATTCTCGAGCCTCAGAGCGCCATGCTGGATATGCTTGGCGTCAGGGGCTCGCACCCAACCACTCCTGGCGAGAACGCTCGCCGTCTTGCCCGCATCATTGGCGCCGCCGTACTAGCCGGTGAGCTGTCGCTCTGCAGTGCTCTCGCGGCTGGCCACCTGGTCAAGGCGCACATGCAGCACAACCGCAGCGCCGCGCCCTCCGCCGCGCCTTCGCGGACCACCACGCCTGCTCCGTCCATGACCAATCTCACGATGGCCACGTCGAACGGATCGGGCTCCACCGCTTCGCTGAGCGCTGCTGCCAAGGAGCGAGCGAGGCGATGAGCTAAGATATCAAGATCAAAGGCCACTAATTAATAGGCCTTGTTCATTCACTACTTTCCCTATAGTCGGGCAAGCGCGTGGCCGGATCGTGCATGATGCAACGCATCGGCGGATGGACCGGCCAAGGTTACAAGCATGGAGTTAACGCATTTTGGATGGTTTGCAACGGACGCTTAAGTCACATAGACGTGGAAGGCCGGAAGGCTGGGGATGGACGTCCCTTCATATACATATTGATACACATAAAATGCATCCTTTGTTTTAGTTTATGAGCCGCTATTATATTCATTATTTGACGCCTATCATCAGTGGTCTCAAGACATGTTGATGCCGTGAAATTCGAGGGTTATTGGGTATCTTTTACTCGCTTCACTTCAGGCCCGTCTTCGGAAATCAGCTTGATTCCCTTGGCCACGATGTCCTTCTTGCATTCCTCCCACTTGTCTGGCATGACGGGCCGGGTGCCCTGCTCGACGATGAAGCTGTTGAAGCCCTCTTCCGCCGCATTCTCGGCCGTCGCCTTGACGCAGTAGTCGGAGGCCAGGCCGACGACGTAGACATCCGTGACACCCTCTCCGTGCAGCCTCGCCGCGAGGCCGCTGTCGCTGACGCGCAAGGGGTCGTAGAAGGCCGAGTACATTTCCACGCCGGAGTGGGTGCCCTTGTCGATGACGCCGTGAAGGCGGGTCGCGTGGAGCTCCGGGACGAGCTGGGCGCCGGGGGTGTCCTGGACGCAGTGGACGGGCCAGAGCGTAGTGGTGTAGGAGCGTGCGGCATTTCCCTCGGGGTCATCGTCCGGATGGACGATGGTGGTGGACGAGGTAAAGGGCTCAGCGTCGGGGTGGTTGGCGGCAAAGGAGACGTGCGAGCGGGGATGCCAGTCGCGGGTGGCGAGCTTGAGGGCGAAGGGGAGCGCGAGAAGGGCGTTGACGGTCGGAGCGATGGCACGGCCGTCGGGAACGGCTAGGGATCCGTTCTAGGAGGGCTCGTTAACCAAATATGTGCGCAATGGCTTCGGGAGAGGTGGCACGTGAGCATGGCCAAGACGGGATGGAGATGGAGATGAAGTGGTGGTGAGGGAAGGCGGTCTACCTACGGGCGGGCAGAAGTCTTCCTGAAAGTCCACTACGATGAGGGCGGCTTTGAACTTTGAGCCAACCATGTTGAATGATTCTATTTCTATGTGTTTTGGCGGGCCGAGTGTGAGTTCTTAGGAGGAGAGATTCAGGTGTGAATGGAGGCTGGGGGCTGAATTGAGATGGGATTGAGGTGGGACGCGGCACGTCTTGAGAACCTTAACCCCACGTCCACGTCACTGGGACCCTTGGGCCGATCGGCCCCACCACTACCGGTTGTGGAGAGGAGCCGGAGAGGTGCTGGTTGATGAGATCGCTCTTGTGATCTTTTTCCTGCCGATGATGAGCATTCTCGGCCAGAATCTTTGAGCTCGTCCAATGGAGTAGATTTACGAGTGAATTGAAGCTACCTCGCTGTATTGGGCTTGGAATCATCGCTAAGAGCTGCACATACACCGCCGGATTTACTGCCTCGACCAAGGGAACATGTAAAAACGTTGGAGGGCTTCTGCTCTCCGCTTCTTTCGACGACGTTAGACTTGAACCTGAGCCTGCAAAAACCTCAAAATGTCGTCCAGCTCCTCCGGCTCCTTCAGCCAGTGGCCCTCCTGCTCGGCGCCCTCGTACTCCCTCCACTCGACCTGGAACCCGAGCCGCCCGAGCACCTCCTTGGCCCGGCGGCCGTGCTCGACGTCCATGAATGCGTCGTCGGCGCCGTGGCCGAGGAAGACTGGCGTTGAGGGTCGCTGCGCGTCGGGAACGTGGGCTGCGGGCTCGGGCACCATGCTTGCTACGAAGGCTTGTGCTGCGCCGCTCCTCCGTGGCTCGTCTTGGCGGCTGTCAGTGCCCGGTGCGGTTTCTCGGTCGTGGTACGAGAGGATCTCAGCGGCAAAGGGGAGCCATGTGCTCGCTCCTATGAAAGCTCCCAGTCTGCCTGGCGTCCTGCTTCGGCACAGCAGCGCCCACAAGCCGACCGCCGCGCCCTGGCTAATGCCGCCGAGCACAAGCCTGTCCGCCCGCCCCTCCAACCGCTCAACCTCGTCGTCCAGCAGGGCGTTGAGATACTCCACGCTGCTCCTGATGCCGGCTTCCTGCAGGTCCTGCCGAGCCGTGACGTCCGTGAGAGAGTGCGCCTCGAACCAGGTCGGCATGTCCTCCTGGAAGACGGGGCTCCACGTCGCGCCGGAGGAGGGGAAGACCCACCGCCAGCCGGGGAGGCTCTGCGCGAGCGTCTGGCGGCTCGACAGGCTGGCCTCGAAGAGCTCGTCGGCGAACTCGTCGCCGGTGCTGCCGCGGCCGTGGAGGAAGACGGCGGTGTGGGTGTGCGGCGCCGTGGGCTCGACGACGTGGACGGGGCCGAAGGAGCTGGTGGGGGCGCTGCTAGCCATGATTCTGGGAGCGGGCGATCAGCGCTGGGGGTGCAGGCACGCGGTTCTCTCCCGAGCAACCCAGTAATGGCTTAGATCGACTTGAATTGGAGTGGGAACGAGCCGATTACGAATCCTGAAGATGTAGCAAGCGAGCAACATGGAGGAGATTTGCGGGCCTGGGATGTATTTGGATTTCAGCTTGTGGTTCACACAAGAGGATGACAGCAAAAGATTTGTAAAGGATCAAGCAAAGACTTTCTTCTCCCTCAGTCTTGGATACTTTGCAAGGATCTTCTCATTGTCAATTCCCACAAGAAACTCCTGTGCTTCTCTCAACTGTAGATACGGCTGTCACGAGGACTTTACGTGTGGGTGCTCCTCATAGATTTACGTGAAGGTGGATCTTGCACTTTTCACATTGCTCACTGCTTCAGTCAGCTGAGTGCGTGAAGATGCTGCAACCTGCTTTACTTCCATGCATTGTAAATCGTGCCCTTTCCTATAACTGAAACGTTTCTTGATTGAATACGAGTGTAGCGAAACTTCACGTCAGTTGCCACATATTAACCAATCTGTAGGGTAGCTCGCTCCAGACAAGAAACTGCACAAAAAAAAAAGAAAAGAAAAACTGGGTTCCCAACGGGTTCAGCTGTGGCCAGCACGCAAAAAAAGAACCAGCCAGAGAACCCCAACCATCTCAATCGTACATCGAGGGTCGCAACCGAAGTTGCTGTATAGGAAAAGCCCGATGCGGGGGTCGAACCCGCAACCTTGAGATTTCGTGTACTCCTAAGAGTCTCACGCTCTACCGATTGAGCTAACCGGGCAGGTTTTCTCAATGGTTGGTGCCGGAGGGGGTCTGAGTCGACCGCCCTCGGCGCGGGTTCTCGTGCGCTGGGGGTGATTGTTGGAAAACGCTCGACATTATTTTGCTTATAAGCCTTGGAGCTTGGAAAGAGAAAATTTTCTTCGCTTTGGCGTGGCCGGGTTTGGGAGAAGAGGGCCCCGTTCCGGCCGTTGGGTTGTCTCCCATTGGAGAATCGGTGGGTAGACCGGCCGCGCCGGTGGAGATGGGTGGGAGACTTCGGCGCGCTAGTAGGGTTGGGCCCGGAACCCAGTTTGATGTGGGCGGAGCTCAGCATGCGTTTACGTTTGCAAATACTGAGTCAGGTGAGAGGACAGCGGCGCTTGGGACCTCACCCTTCTCCTACGATGCGCGAGTAACGAGCATGATTGCTGTTACGGCGGTCGACCCTGGTGAGTGCGACATGGGAACCGGAGCTGGTCCGATCCGGGATCTGCTGGGCATAGAACGGAGCATGGATCAGGAGAAAGTCACCCGGACACCTCTACAGATAACTGTACGCTTCAAGTTCACTCAGAGCTCACGGTGGGCGCTCACACAACTTGTCCCTGAAAGCACAGTCCCGTCCTGTGTAGGGATAGATCGAATCTACACATCCAAGTGTACCACGAGGTCTTTGCTAGGCAAAACGATCTGATGTTCCCATTATGCTCTATGCCTGCGTGTGTGGGGTCTGTAAAGCACCGCAATAGGGCCAGCCAAAGTCCCAGTTCGTTAAAAACATCTGCCTGCTTGGCAATCCGACACCGCTGTTGATCTCGGAGAACGTATCATCTACGATCATCCAGTAGAAGGATTTGAGATTGTGATCTTATACTCGTCCAATTTGAGCTGAGGATTGTTAGAATGGTGCTCAATACAATCGTTGTTGAGCCAAAACTCACCTGGACAGAGTATCGCCCCGGGTAATTAGTGTCAAGATATGCCTTCAGGTCCCGCGACGAGACCCTCGAGGCCGAAACAAATGCGTTCTGCTTCCCATCGTCAGATCTCGTCAATCGGTGTACGACCGACCTTTCACTTCGACTGATGGGCATTTTCGTGATATCCTTCTGTTTGGGGATTATGGGAGGCGGTATGAGGAGGCGGTTGAGGAGGCGGTTGAGGAGGCGGTATGGGGAGGCGGTATGGGGAAGGCGGTATGTGAATGCTTGCAAATCATGAGCGTTAAGTAGGGGCGGGAGTGACGGATGTCATCATGGGATGGGACTCCTAGTCGGGAGACTCAAGAATTTAAGATGTTTGGTCGGCTCGCCACAAGACGCGGAAAGGGGGTCGGTGCATGAGCCAAGTGCGCATATGCAGCTACGAAACAGTTTCGAGGCGAGACCGCTTCTTGGAGGCTCACCCATGAGGATATAACCCAACGGTTTGCCTTTAAACACTTTTATAAAACCGAAGGCTCCAGTGTAATAGATCCTTTCAATGCACAACCAGCAACATGGTGAGAACGAGGAGGGCTCTTCCGAGATGTTATCAGATTGTGTATCTATTGGCCATGGTCCAGATCGGGCCCCGCAGCAGAGCCGCCACACCATGGCAGGATTGCATGCAAAGTATGATGGTTTCATCATCCCTGTTTGCCAATCACTCTGATTCAAGACTACCAGAAAGGGAAAAGGTCTTCTGTTTGAGGAATGGAAAGTGATGGTGTGTCCTCACAGCCTTCAAGGCATAGCTGGATGCTCGTGAATCACAGCACACCAACATTCTGGGCAAACCAGATACCGTGAGTAGGGTCGCAGAGGGCAAAGATTGACTGTCCAATCTCAACCCAGACAGGTGCTGATTCCAAAAGTCCTTTCGTATTTGTGTGGCGTTCCACACCAACCTGGCTGCCACGCCTCCACTCTTGTGCGCCCTCATGATACCGCTGGGGTCGGACAAGGAGGCTATGCATGTAGCAGGCCGGTGTGGCAAGGCCAGCGCACTCGGATGCGGGCTGTGGCATGCAGACATCTGAGCCACAAGGGGCTGACCTGAGTGTCGCCATGCCAGCGATTCGCAAAAAGGAGATGCTGTGTGGGGGCAAAATTACGACTAATTGTTAACATTTTGGCTGTTTTATGCCCGTTACAATAACGGTTTTATGTGGGTTTATGATCTAAATGACAATGAAATACTCCGAATTTGTAAGCTTTTCTCAAGCCTTTTCCCATTTTTCTTCCTTTTCATTGCTGGAATTGCGGGATACACGAAACTCCCAGTCCCGTGTTCTTTCGCGCACTTTGCCACTCAGGAAAGCAATGATGCTCAGTGCAGCACGGCTGACCTAGAAGCGCTCACCCGTCCAAGGACAAACGTTGTACGGACACAGAAGCCTTGAACCTTCCACAAGGTGCGGTGAAATGTGCGACCTGCAGGGCTTCCTGCGAGGCGGTCAAGGAGCCTGACATGCCGCACGTTACGTTGCGTCGGGGAGCCTTCAGCACAAATACAAACAGGTAGCGTGGACAGGTGAGACAAGCCGTGCCATGTCGCGTTGGACGGGGAATCAGTGCCGAGAGACATGCGGCACTTGTAGCAGGACTAGATACTTCCGGGCTCTTCATCTTGTGGTTTCACAGCAGTACGCCATCCTGCCAGTGTCCCCAAGCACAAGTGGTCCGCGACCAGCGCAAACACCTGTGACTGGGCTAGCCTGTGGCATTCACCCTTTGTGGATGGACAGCGAGGCTACCGATTGCCTTGTAATTTCGCATTTGACCGGGCAAGCAGGTAGCCCAACGAACATGCGGGTCCGAAGGGGGATGGTGTTCGCAGGCTGCGATCGCAGAGACTCTTGTTGCGATTTAGAGAAGATTCCATTGTCCTGCCGTTAATCCATATATTGAACGCTCAGCCATGCCCGTGAACGCCTAGACATTTGTACTTTGATCGACACTCCTTCCTCTATCCGAACCCCTTCCATTCGTCTCTGCCTCGTTTGCTTCACCTGCGCATTTTTCGACCAACTTCACGCTGTTGCAGCTGATATCATCCGCAGTGCCACACTGTATTTCCTGGCTAAGACCTACTTCTGCTGTACAACGATAGCCTCGTCCTGGACCTTCGCCAAACCCGGCACTACCATACCAAGACAAGCTCCCGCATGAGCCGTAACTAAGGGTGATAACCTATTCTCGCTGCGGACTTGACGACAACTGGGAGCGATGGTATCCGAAACCGGCAGACCCAACGGAGCAGGACCTTCCAGTGGTATTGTTGCTAACGGTGGCGCTCCACTAACCAAGGAGAACTTCGGACTCAACAACCCAAATCGAGTCCAGATAATTAAAGACAATGGGGAACGGCTTTATCGCGAAGACTTCAGCTGCCAGCGAGGCAACATCCATCTGACAAGCGCGGAGAGTGATGTCGCCGTGGACGAACTCATTCGCACCATCCAAACGGAACTCTATCACACTGACAACCGTTATTTGTGCTTCTACGACGGTTCCAAGGACTTTGTTCCCCGCCACGTTTTTGCACGAATTCTTACTCCCCAAAGGGTCTTGCGGCTTGTGTTGGGACTTCCTTGTTTCAGCGATGAGCCAGACAAGCATAGAGTGGCGCAGGACATTTGCTTTGGGAGTAGCACGCGCTCGCCATGCCTGAAGCTGCTGGGTATTTTGATCGGAGTGGAGCTTCCGGACAGGATCAAGGATTACATGGAAGATGGCTTGAGCGATGGATGCCTGCCTCTTCGTCACGAATTCATCAGAGGACCAGATGCTATGATGACCACGGACAGGCTCATATGCCAAGATGCTACACACAGCCATGAAACCTTCAACAGCTCTCTGAGTTTGAACCAGCGCGATAGCTTCATGGCGTGGAACCGTCGCCTGACAGCACCTTACCTCAAATGGCAAGGCCCTCTTCACTCCCATTACCGGATTGAGAAAGGAGAGTGCCTACCATTTCACAAGGGGAAGAAAAGGCCACAGTCGCCCAGAGACGCGAAGAAGAAAGACGGACTCGCTACTGACCCTAATCATGAGGTCGAGCAGTGGCGGTATGGCTCTTTCAGTGAAATCTCTCGAGTAGAGATTTGTGATTCCCATTGCAAATTCGGGGAGAGTGAAGTACGTAATGTTGAAATGAGCATATTATATTGATTAAAGAAGAAGAAAGGCTAGCGCTAACCAGCGGAAGCTATAGACAAGACATCCACATCCCAGCCACCAATGGATCGGAATAGCCATTGATCCGTCAAAAACAACGGATCTCAACACTCCCACTCGAGCCATTGGTGCGAGATGTTTCTGCGTAACAGAGTGTGGCCTCATTAAAACCTCAAAAACACCTTCGTGGGTGAAAAACAGGAAAGAGCTTCTATTACCACACCTGCGTTGGATTGCTCGGTCACTGGGGCCTTAGCACCCCAGATCCTCCAGATTATTTGATGTTTGATGTTTGAATGAAGCCTTGGATTCTTCGATCACTGGAGCCTTAACACCCCAGATCTCCCACTTCATCGCAGGTCTATATTTTTCCAAAATAAATATAGAGGACATTAATATTGTCATTTGTTGGTATTTTCGACTACGATCGTCGAGGTATTTTGATTTCTTTGGCCGGATCCGATTGAGCAGGTTCCGTTGCATGTCTTGTAGGACTGTGGTTATTAAGGCTGAGGAAGCCAATCCAACAGCGTTTGCTGTGTTAGTAGTTTTGTAGTTTTGTATCTCGATCGTGTTCGTTTGCCATGGGATTCTTTCCAATTGGCTCTTGTGTGGTACGTTCCTGAATGAAATGGCTCTGGTATGTACGTAATGAGCGCTCAGATACAGCTGAAGCTGTTGTAGGTTTGTTGCAGGAAGCCGAAGGGTTCCGAACCGAGGACTTGTGGGTCACTTGGAGGCTCGATGATTGGGATAGACTGTTGGGCTCCCATTTTCTCCCACTTGGGGCATGATGGAAAGGGTAAAAGACCGTATGAATTTGATATAATAGACTTTCGGCGCCGGGAGTGTCGGTTGGCTAGGTGTTCCCGGTCACCACCTTTTCTCATGACCCATATTTGCGTGACCAACAGTGAATCATGGATTGAGAGGCCCAGCGCGTTGCGAAACACGATAAAACGGTCTTTTGGAAGGGGTTTCGTAAGTCCATCTGCAATTTGTTGCTCGGTTGGGACATATTGGAGCTCAACGTCTCCATCCGAGACTCGTTCTCGAACGTAATGCCATTGAAGGTCAATGTGCTTAGTCCTGGCGTGGAACTGTGGATTCTTGGCCATTGCAATTGCCCCTTGATTGTCCCCGTAGAGGATAGTTGTTTGAAGGTCTCCATGTTTGTATTGGGCCAGAAGTTCGCGCAGCAACCCTCGTAGCCAGATCGCTTCTTTGGTGCATTGTGTTTGCCCCATGTATTCCGCTTCGCAGGATGATAGTGCGACCGTTGGTTGTCGTTTGGAGCTCCAACTGATGGCGCCTGTACCGACATTGAAGACATAACCAGCCGTTGACCGTCTAGTGTCGTGGTCGCCAGCCCAGTCTGAGTCGGTGTACCCAACTAACGGTCTGAGTGGTCCGCTGAAAACGAGTTCCAAGTCGATCGTTCCTCGTAAGTACCTCATGATGCGCTTGACGGCTTGGACGTGCTCGTTGGTTGGGTTTCCCAGATATCGGCTGCAGAGAGAGACGGCAAATGCGATGTCTGGGCGAGTGCCAAGCATGGCATACATAAGTGAACCAATTGCCTTTGCGTACCATAGTTTCGTCGTTTCAGACGCTTTGTATTCGTCTGGGACAGGTTGGAATTTAGACGTGCTTAGGGAGTTGTGACTGGCTTGCTCTCCCACATGTCAAATTCCCGTAGGACCTTCTCGACATATGCTCGTTGGGAGAGGAAGATGGCCTTGTTGCGTCTGTCTCTCCGGACGGACATTCCCAGATAGTACTGACACGGACCAAGATCAGTCATTTCGAATTTCTTGCTCAAGGCGGCTTTGATTTGGCGGATTTCTTCCTTATCGGGACCAGCGATTAGGAGATCATCCACGTAGACGGCGATGTAGGTTGTGCCACGGATGAAAACGCCAACATCGGCGTTGAGTGGTTTGAAGCCGAGGGTTTCCAGAAAATCAGATAATGTCTGGTACCAGATTCGGGGAGATTGTTTAAGACCGTAGAGAGCCTTCCGCAGTCGGAAGACTTTGCCTGATTTGTCGTCGAAGCCCTGTGGCTGAGTGACGTAGATTTCTTCTTTAACACCACCGTAAAGGAAGGCAGTTTTGACATCCATTTGTTCTAGTTCAAGGTCCAGGGCCGCAGCGATAGCGAAGATCATTTTATAGCTCATCGGCTTGACCACGGAGGCAAACGTCTCGTGGTAGTCGATTCCCTCTTTTGTTCGAAGCCTCTGACAACGAAGCGAGCTTTGAATCTGGTAATCTCGCCATCCTTTCCTCGCTTGAGCTTATATACCCATTTGCCTTGGAGAGTATGTTTTCCTGGAGGTAGGTTGACTGGTATGAAGGTGCCGTTTCTCGTTAAGGAGTCGATTTCGTCAATCATGGCATGCATCCATTGTTCGCTATGTGGCGAATTCATTGCTTCGGCAAAGGTTTCGGGTTCGGTCGGTTCGAGGTTGTTGGCGATCATGGCCAGATGAATGGCAATCATGGTGAAACGCCATTGGTTTTGTTGAGCTTCTGGGTCTTGTTGAGCTAGGACTGTGTATCTCGATGGCATTTGTCCTCGGGTTTCCCGTACTGGAAAGCGTAGTTCGGAATGACGGTCGGTTGATTCCATTGGGACTTGGTGTTCATTGATTACACCGTCGGGGCTTTGTGTTCTTTCTGGAGTCCCCAGTTCCACATGGAAGCTCGGCTCGTCTTGGTTCGGTAGATAGGATTGGTTGAGGGCTGCCTGTATCTCTTCGTCTGTTCTGATGTTTTCGGTTAGGGGTATAGTTGGAAGAGATGGTGTGAGATCCATCCGTTTTGCGTTGGGTTCGTCAGTTGGTTGCTCGGATGCAATTCGTTTTCTCGGCAGGGATTCCTCATCGAACACGACGTTATTCGCAAAGAATATTCTTCCATCATCGTCGACTAAGACGTAGTTTGTGCTCCTTTGATAGCCGAGGAGTCGGCAGGGGATTGTCTTGTCGTCCATCTTCTTCCGTTTGGCTGAAGGCATTTTTGCAAAGCCTCGGCTGCCGATAACTCGGAGATGGGAGAGGTCCGGCACTTCCTTGTGCCATGCTTCATAAGGTGTGATTTGACGACCCGAGGCTGGTGAGAGGTTTCGTATATATGCCATGGATTTGAGGACGTATGGCCAGAATTTCTTTTCCAGTCCTGAATGGATGAGAGTCGTTGTGACTTTCTCGAGTAGGACACGGTTTGCTACTTCGGCCACCCCGTTTTGTTCGTGCTGTTCGGTAGCAGAGAAGATCATCTCAATTATCTTGTTTTCGCAGTAGAGAGTGATTGTATCAGCTTGGTTTTCTCCCGCCCGATCGAGGCGAAGGTAACGGCAGCGACGGGTTGGTGTCTCAGCTTGTTCCAGAAGTTTTCGAAAGCAGTTGCCAAATTCGGACTTTTGCCTGATTGGGAAGACCCAGGTCATTTTGGTGAAATCGTCTATGAAACAGGCCCAGTATCTATGGCCGTCGATGCCTTCGTCTGAGAAAGGGCCAGCGATATCGCCGTGAACGCTCTCCAGTGGTCTTGTTCCTTTTCGAATGCATCCGCGATGAGGCCTTTCCTTCATGCGCCCTTTTACGCACGCTTCACAGACGTTGGAGTCAGATAGAGGAGTGATGCCCGTGGACATCTTCATGAGTCAATGTAAGTTCTGTTCTCCCAAATGGCCGAGCCTGTCATGCCAGATCTGCAGTTTGGGGTCGCTGACGGAGTAGGCGGCCATAGCGGTGTGCAGTTGTTCGTCATCTTCGTCGATGACGTATAGACCGAATTTCCTAGTGGCGCTGAGGATGACTTTACCGTGGTTTGTAACGACAGCTCGTCCTTTTCGAAATAGAATAGTTGCTCCATCTTCCTCAAGGACTGAGACTGAGATGAGGTTGCAGTGAGCGCCTGGCACGTAAAGTGCCTTATGAAAGGTTGTCTTTCCCTTGGTATTGTTCCATATGGTTTTGAGGGTGTATGTGCCTTGCCCCTCAGGCATAATGGCCGAGCCAGCTATGCCGTTGATGGCAGAGCCGGTGAATTTCTCGAGTGATGTAAAGTTCCGTCGGTGGCAGAACGTGTGGGAGGAGGCGCCACTGTCCAATACGTGGATTCGCTCCAGTAGTTTGGATGGTTCTGATGCAGCCAGGCCAAACTGGGGTTGAAGAGATAGAAAGGCCGTGTTTAAGAAGGCGACGGCGGCAGTGTGATCCTCGTCAGGTTGCAGCGACGAGGAGTTCTCCTTTCTCCTCTCAAGCTTGGTTTCTCGTCGTTCACTCCGAAGTGCTCGTTTTCTCCTGAACTCCTCAAGAAGGTCGGGGTGTAAGCCAAAACATCCGGCCTTGTTGTGACCTGGTTTGTTGCAGTGGTCGCATGTTTGAGTCACTCGGTCTTTGCGAAGACCACGTGTTCCAGCCAGCAGAGCTGTTTGTTGTATCTTGGTCTTTTCTCGTTGTTGAATGTTCATCTCCTCTTGCTCTGCTGCGGCAAGGGCGATTTCGAATGTGACGGCAGGTTTGGTTACTTCTCCGTTGGAGCCTCTTTCGGGCAGCAAGTTGTGGTTTTGGTAGAAAGCAGTGAGGAACACTTCGTATTCGGGGCCAAGTCCGGTTAGGAACTTATTGATGAATTGAGGCGTGCCGATTTTGCATGTCTCGTCTAGTTGCAAGAGTTCAGATTGAGCTTCTCGCAGCCGTTCCGCGAAGTTCATGACTCCCGAGCATTGGTCTAGGGTGAGGCTGTTGTATCGTCGATCGAGTTCTTGGAAAACCGCGCTTCCCTTTGGTTTGAAGCGCTTCTCAAGCTCACTGAACATCTCCGTGACGGTCTCCTTGTCCTTTACCTGCTCCCTGGCGTTGTATCCAAGTCGATTGAGGACGGCTCCGCACGCGCGTTCCTGCTTGGAGAGCCAGTTGTCGATCTTTTCAACGGTCGCGGCGCTGGTGCCGGTGGGTTTGTCCTTGTTTCGTTTGAACAAGTCTCCATAACCCGACATCGTGAGATGATCCTTCATTTCTCGGCTCCAGTTGATCCATCCCGCTGTTGATTCTAGCTTCGGGATGTTGGCTAGGTTGCCAAGTGTTCCTGTCGATTCCTTCGAGGCCGACATGCTTGAGGATGGATTCCTTGATGGCTGGACGAGAGAAGGCGTGGGACGAGTGAAGGGCAGGTTCAGGTGAATCTTCCCTCTTCAGCCTAGCGATGTCCCTTGCGAGCGCGAGGCTGGAATGCTCGTTGTTGTCGATGGTATCGGTAACGGATGAGTCGGAGCTCCCATTGGCTGTAACGTGGGTTTCTCCTGGTTCTGATGAGGCAATTGAGGTAACTTCAAGGCCCCAAATGTTGGTTGAACTTGCGTCTGAAAGCGAGTCGTCGGTGTCGGCGTGGGTTGCCCAGGACTCAAAACTTAGAAGGGAACCACTCGGAGATACAAGGCCTCAGAGGTCCTTTTCTAAGCGATGTGGAATCAACTAGAATAGCTGCTTTATCAGCCTGTAGCGATAGGTGGGGATATTCCTGTGGCAAATTCCTTCCTTTCCAGCAGCTTCCAAGAGGTTCCTTTTGCCACATATTCAACAAGATTAAACAACAGCATCCAGCAACAGAACATCCGTCAAGGTCAGCGACACGATGAGAGGAAAAATGTTGCTTGTGGAGGAAACAAAGGAAGCTCGGTTTCAAGAGGGGTCGAGCTCTTAAATTATAGTCGTGTGAAGCCATCGTGAGGTCGAGTCTATGGCGAAAGTTTTGCGCAAGGATTTTAATCGAGAGGCTGGTGACGGGTGAGGCCGGGAAGTGTGCAAAACCCAGTGTTTGATTCCTAAATCACTATTCGGTTAAAATTTCGGGTAAGGTGTGGTGAGTATCTTTGTCGCAGTGGAAGGAGGCGATTAGACCTCGAGTTATAGTGGAAATCATGATTAGGAGGATACTCAGCTGTATGGTGGCTTTTCCGGGCTCATAACCTGTTGAAATGAGCATATTATATTGATTAAAGAAGAAGAAAGGCTAGCGCTAACCAGCGGAAGCTATAGACAAGACATCCACATCCCAGCCACCAATGGATCGGAATAGCCATTGATCCGTCAAAAACAACGGATCTCAACACGTAATACCGCTTCTTGAGCCATGTCGCGATGATCAATACTGACCTTGAAAAAGCTGCGCAACCGTCACGGCTACTACGCGCTGAAACAACTCACATCCCACAGCCTTCAAAACTTCGATTTGGAGCTCACTTCCCTCCTTTTCGCTGCAGATCAAGGTGGGAGCAAAAAGCATCTCATACAGCTTCTCGCAACCATCGAAGAATACAACCCTGTCGACGGCATCTCCACGTTTTACCTTCTCTTCGACTGGGCCGACGGAGATCTGGTAGAGTTCTGGAGGCTGAACCCAAGTTTAGTAAGGAACAAGAAGCACTGTCCCTGGATGGCCCGACAGTTCCTTGGTCTTGCGGAAGCGCTTCAAGTTGTCCACAACGATCGCGTCGAGAACATCAAGCATCTGCCGGAAGATATATCGGATTGCGACTTATACGGGAGGCATGGCGACATCAAGGCCAAGAACCTGTTGTGGTTTGAATGTGGTTCCAGCCCGCCTCTATCTCCTGTCTTGACTCTGGCCGACTTCGGGCTGGGGAGGCTGCACACCAAAGTCTCCCGTTCCAAACAGAACCCACGGCTTCTAGACAAAGATACAACCTACAAACCACCCGAATTCGATCTGCCCGAAGGACAGGGGCTCGTGTCTCCTGTTTCTGATGTGTTCAGCCTAGGATGTGTCTTCCTGGAGCACATATCCTGGTATCTGCTGGGGTTTGATGCAGTCCGTGTCGACTTTCCCGAAGCAAGAATGTCGCAAGACGCGTACAGTTTCTTTTCCGATATCTTTTTCAGTTTGACTCAAGGGCCGGATGGACAGTCCATACCCGTTATCAAGCCCGCCGTCAAGGAATGGATAAGAAAGCTCAGAGAGCACACTCACTGCACTTGCTTCATCGACCAGATGCTCGACCTTATCGAGGGAAGAATGCTGGAGCCTGACAGGACGAAGCGAATCAGGGCTTTACCCCTGTCGAGAGAACTGCTGAAAATGGTGAGAGGGTGTGAAAAATCCGAGAGCTTCTACATGGAGAGATCCGAGTGGCGTGGGTGAATCCGCAGAGCACCCATTGGCGAGGATGTAACGGCTAATCTAGCATCATGGGCACAGGAGAAGAGGCGACAAATGCGAATGGATCAATCATGGGAAAGGTGTGGTCGATTATCACTAAATCGCTATCGTGGATCTTTTGCGGCGTGTTTGGGAACAGGAGTCGCGACATGGATAGTGACTAACGACATGGGCTATGGTAATGATTTCTGCTTAATGATACCCATAATCTCAATGTGTTCCGATGCTTGCGGCCAGCCCCTCGATTTTTGTCGCTCTCCTCTGTGAAGCCCAGCAAGGCTGGATGTGAAGAATTGACGTCAATTGTAATGGACGCGGATAAGGTTTTCGATCATCTCCATTTCGCCCTCGTAAAGGACACACGATCAGCGATACGACCAAGATTATGCTGTTGGTTTGGACGTACTTCTTTCAACGGCGTAGGCAGGCACAGAATCCATCGGTTTGACCGGATCTGTCTCAAGTTAGCAATCTGCCAGAAAACTGCCTCGAACACAATTGTAAAAATACCTTGACCTGATATTTACCGTGTCCATAGGTCTGGTCCAGATAATCTCTGAGCCGCTGGGGATCGTTGTACTTCTGTCTCATGATATGCTCGTGCAAGCCTTGTGGCGCAGACGAAACAGCCGAGTTGGCCATTTTGCTTTTCTATTTGTTGTGGATGGCCGCCCGCGCCCCCCGGTCATGAGCCGCCTTACTGTACCGACAGGAACTCGCTCCTTGGCTGGGCCGATGTCACTTTGGGCGTTGTCTGCTTTAGGGAGGAGAGGAGGGGAAAAAGGAAGAATGGAGGGCGGCTTGCTGTTCAAGGCAGAACCAAGGGGAAAATGATGGGCATCATCCGCTTTTCCTGGGTGGCAGTGTCCTTACCGCTCGGCCTGCTGCACCTAGCGCATGTGCGACAATGGGAAATAACAAGCAATGACTGGACCCGAGCAGTAATCTTCGCGTCAGCCCACTGCTCCAAGTGCTGAGGGGAGACCCGATGAGTGTGTCACCATACCTGACGTACCCTCCCTCTAGACGGGAAGAGAAGTGATGATTGACATTCTGAACGTGCGAGTCATCTTTGGCCACGTTCCACACGACTTTCTTGGAAAAAGTTGCTCATTCGGCTTGGTTGGTATGCATAAGGGTGTTTCCCCGCCGCAGCAAGCCGCCAAAGTGGCCGAAGGTGCAGGGACGCTACCTTGTCGAGGACAGTGTCTGGTTTTCCGGCGGACCTTTCATAGTAGCGGAAATGCGGCTTCGTGGTCCCCCGGAACGGGCATTTAAAACACTCGAGACATCCACTACGTTGCGCAGCTCAACATGATTCCAGTTCCAGAGAAGTACATACTGCAGTTTTACGAGTCATGGATTGGTTAGAAGACACTTCCGGATTTTCTCCCCGAGATTTGCGACTATTCGGCTATGGCGAAGGGAAAGCTACATTGTTGCAGAAGTTCAATGATGAGGTTTGTCAGGCGCTGCAGGGGTACCCAACCAAGACTGACGTCCAAAGGCTACCATAAAAGACGTCTTATACGGAGAGTATTCTTGGATTCAGAAGTTCAAAGACGTGAGATAATTCATCAGCAGCTGGTTCGGCTGTCTCTGACAAAACTTGAGCATAGACACCTACGCAATTCTTGGAGCCTGGTCTACATGTCCTGTGAGCAGTCATCGTGCAAAAGCCTCTTCCCAAAAAATCTTGTTGCAGAAACTGATAAATTCCCGTGAAGCTTGTGTAGTAGAGCGCCTGACGTTTTTGAGGGACAGGCTGCTCCAGTTTCGTACCTCCCCTTTTCCAAAGAATTATGGGAGCGCATCGCGAAGCTTTGGCACATTCATCGAGCCATTACTCGAACTTTGGCAAGACAAGTGGCGTACTTTTCCGCTGTATCTTTGAATGGCAGAGGAATAGCGCCGAGCAAGATTTGTAAGTTGCTGCACTTACCACCAAAGACTGTTGGGAGCGTGCTGATTCGAATGCCATAACAGACTTGACTGCTCGGATGTCGGCGTACCAGGCTAATGATATTGCACTATCTATAAGCTTTATTCCTGAAACAAGCTCAACATATGCTGTCGTATATGGCTGTAACAATGAACAAGCAATAGATATCGAGAAGAGAGTACGCTCGGCGGGCTATGCCAAAGAACACCCGTTGCTCATGGTAGGCATTTTTGCCGAGCTTGAGCGGACCAGACTGGTAAACATTGCCGAAGACCTCGTGGATAAGTTCACGCTCCGATCTGAGATCTTGGACAACGCCTACTGGAATCCAGAAGTGGATATGACGGGCCACAAAACTCAGGAATACCTCGCCCTGTGCCTTCAAAGTCGTGGGCTGATTGATCATATTCGTTCCGTGAAAAGACAGATAGCAAAGGTGCTCGAGCAACTGGACGAGATTAACACTTGGCTACTTTCCCCGACGAATGTTTCAGACCAGGAATACCAAAGAGTACACCTCCTGAAGCAGATCGGGGAAAAGATAAAGAAAAGGCTGTGGGAGATAGTGGATGAGTATGACGACAAAATTGATGAATGCACTATGATGTCAGAGAATTTGAGCCCGACCATGCAGACTGTAAGCGCTACAATGCATCAATTTGTCGGAAAGAACGGAGGAGCTAACTACAGGTCGCAAGCTATGGAACCAAATTGCTCGTCATGATTCGAAAACCAACACGCAGATCGCGCACGTCAACACGACGATAGCACTCGAAACAAAGAGAGACAATGCCCAGATGAGATCGATAGCCTTGCTTACCATGATCTACATACCACTGTCTTGTGTCGCGGTAAGTTACGGCCTGATGCCAAAGTGCTGCAGTGGATTACTAATTTGATGCCACAGTCTGTCTTCTCGACAAGCCTCTTCGATTTTCAGGCGACTGATAGCAAGAAGGTTGTCTCTAGTTACTTCTGGGTCTTCCTTGGGGTCGCCGTTGGGTTGACGGCGCTGACGGTGCTGATCTGGCACCTTGCGACTAATCGAGATATCAAGAAAGAGACACGTTCAAATAGCTTTGCGTTGAAAGAAATGAGCATGGTGTGAAAGGTCAGAACTAATGGCTTCGGCAAGAGATCTCGAGCAACAAGAGAAGCGGATAGGGGCGATTCATTTCCCAGTAGGCCGCGTTTGTTGGACATGCAGTACATGCAGAAAGGATTTTATGAATACTCTATCTACTCCGAAAGTGTACACCAGCTAACTGAATCTGCGCATGCGTGACATCAAGAAATGATTATTGGGACAAACTCGATGTTGCCCTTACGGTCCGAAACTCGTCCCGACGATAAGCAAGGGGCGACTCGAAAGCCGCAATCTCCAACAGCATTTCCTCTCCTACTTGAGCATTCCACTCTTTCGACAGCTCAACTGGGAGCCCCGTTGCGGGATCAACTTGAAGAACGATGCGAACCGTACGAAACACTATGCTGCCCTTTTCTGAAGAATGAATCCAAGTTACATGTCTTGTGAGATCTGTCACAGCCCCACGTATGGAACGGGGTAGACAAGACAATTGATAGAATCTACTTTACAAAACCCTGTGAAGCTACGAATAATTTATCCGGAATCTATAATGGTTGTACTAAAAGACCGCGACAATTCGACTGAATCTCTAGAATTCTTCAACCACTCTCTCTATTACTTTCATTTGCCAAAGGTCTTCATAAACAATCTCATCGAAGGTGGAAGAGGGCAGACGTAGACAAGGGGTTGCAGCTGGTCAACCAGACATGGTACTTATGACACAATCGTGGTGGCTATAAAATATCTCGCCCTCCTTCGAGCAGACTAAGAGAAGGGCGGTGATGATGATGAGAATTCCTGGCAGTATGCTTATGTATGAGCGCTAAAATAACCGTTTCTTTCAAAGAGTGCATTTGAGATGGACACAATATGAGATTTGGATTTTCTTACTCTCTCTTCACACCTGGGCCCTGGCTTATTTGTATGATCATCGGTTTTAATCTCTTTCTAACTTCTATTTTTACAGTTCAGACGTGGTCAATCGAAGTAAAAACGCGCACAGGACTACAAGTACCACCGTAGTTGTAGCCTCGGAACTGAGTTGTAAGCTTCCGTTCCAGGATCATCACCAAGACGGGGGGATCTTAGATGAGACGGCTGCGCCAAATCCATACGAGAATGATGCACTTGCTGGAAGAAGCATGTAGAGTAGTGCTATTGGGTCCAGGATTGATTCAGCCTTTTGTATTACTTTCTCAGGGAATCTCCACTTCTGCCCTGCCAAGCTCCCTGCCAGGGATGTGCGTTGTGTAAGTCCCGATTACTGTAACCATGGATGGCGATCAAATCAGTGGCTATATAAGTTCTAGAGCGAACGTCTGAAAAGAAACTAGACATACTTGACCAGATTTACCATTACTCTCTATCTCTCCTATTATGATGATTTTTGCATCTACAATTGCCTTGGCGGTCTTCGCTTCGTCGGCTGCCGCCAAGAACACGAGGCCGAACATCGTCTTCGTTCTTACTGATGATCAGGATGCTCATATGGACTCCATAGAGCACATGCCTTTGCTTAACAAGTATATTGTTAGCCAGGGCACAACATTCGAGAAACACTACTGCACGAGTGAGTCTGGCCCATCAAGTTATCCTGATCTTTGATGACGGTATTTAATGCCATGACCTACAGTTGCCATTTGTTGCCCTAGTCGAGTAAGTCTCTGGACCGGCCAAGCTGCTCACAACACGAACGTGACCGACGTTTCGCCCCCGTATGGAGGATACCCGAAATTCATCCAACAGGGATATAATGAGAAACACCTTGCTCTGTGGATGCAGCAAGCCGGATACAACACGTACTACACTGGCAAGCTCTATAACTACCAAAATACGACAAACTACAACAATCCTTTCATCAGCGGCTACACAGGATCAGAATTCTTGCTGGACCCTTATACGTACCTTTACTACAACCTCACAAGCACCCGAAACGGAGAGCCACCAATCAGTTACCCCGGCGTATATTCTACGGACTTCACGGCAGACACAGCCTATGGCTTCCTCGAGGAAGCTCTCAGCAATCCTGAAAAACCGTTTTTTCTGACGGCTGCTCCTATTGCACCGCATGGCGAGGTTTGGTTCGACGAGAACAACATGCCGCACGCACCTCCGCCGCTGGTGGCTGAACGTCACCGTGGCCTGTTTGCGGATTATAAAATCCCTCGCACGCCGAACTTCAACCCGGATGACCCTAGCAGCGTTGCATGGATTGCAGAACTTGATAAGTTGACCGATGAGGAGCTCGAGTACAATGACGAGTTTCAGCGTCTCAGGCTTAGATCTCTGCAAGCCGTTGACGAAATGATGGAGGGCATTGTCCAAAGGCTCGAAAGGGCCGGTGTACTTGACAACACTTACATCATCTACTCTAGTGATAACGGCTTCCACATCAGCCAGCACCGTATGAAGCCCGGAAAAGGGTGCGGCTTGGAGACCGATATTAACGTCCCTCTCATCATCCGAGGCCCTGGCGTACCGGCTGGAGTCACGCGAAACTTCCCCACATCGCATACTGATCTGGCACCTACTATTCTGAAGATGGCAGGGCTTCCTATTAGTTGCCATGAGTTTGATGGCGCGCCCATTGAGCTTGCGAAGGAGCCCGAGAAGCCATCTGAGCACATCGGTATCGAATACTGGGGCATTACGGCCCCTGAAGGCCGTTATCTTTCTGAGAACCCTAATCCTCCGTTTTGGGTTACATACCAGAATAACACTTATAAGGGGCTTCGCATTGTGGGCGAAGACTATGGATTTTATTACTCGGTTTGGTGCTCCAACGAGAAAGAACTCTACGATATGAAGGTAAGTTTCTGCACCCAAGATCGACCGTATTGTGAGGATTAGTTACTGAACAAGATGTTTCCCCTATCATCTAGAGGGATCCGGGCCAGCTGGAAAACCTGCTCACCGAAGCTGAATGCAAACCGCGCGATTTTCTTGGCGGAGGCGTGGAGGCCTTAGCCAACCGCCTTGACGCACTAACCATGGTCCTTAAGACGTGCAAGCAACGCACTTGTCTGAAACCCTGGGAAAGCTTGCACCCCGAGGGCGATGTGACGACTTTGGCCGAAGCCATGGATCCGAAGTTTGATGATTTTTACGAAAGCCAACCAAAGGTCAGCTTCACAGAATGCAGACTTGGGCAAATCCTCGATTTCGAGGGACCTATGCACATCAGCCCCTTCTCTTAAGCCGTTCCAGATGCATTGCGGGCTTTCCCAAAAGCAGTAGGTAGTCGGACGGACGGAGGAAACTTTAGTCTTCCAGTTATGCGGCGCCGCCCGCAAGAGCTCGGGATAGAGGTCAGGACGCGTCTAGGCTGTACGTATGTGTTTGTTATTCTAAATGTTCACTTCGTGCCTGCCTCTTTCTTTGCTTCCGTTGAAAGAAGAATTCCACTTTCAATTTTTCATGATCACTTCATCCAACAAATATAGCCACGTAACTTGTTCAATTTGACCCAATGAGTACCACATCCGGCAAGAAGAACCTTTACCTCGCGACCGGAGGACCATTTCATAGCTGGAAGTATCTTCCCATAATTGGAAAGTATGTTCTGCAGATGATACAAGGGACATTAGATCCAGAGCTAGCCAGGATATGGGCATGGGACCGGGAGGATAAGAGTTCCGCTCATGAAGGGCTCGTGCCCACTCGCGAGATGAAAGATGCTTGAAGACGGCAACGGAAGAAAGTTCTTCTCTCTCATACATATGACGAGGCATCCAAAAATCAAGACAGTCTGGAATGTTCAGGATTAGGCAAGGAACTAGGGAGATGCCAGCATACCTATAAGGCTTAGGCTGGACACTCGAAAAGAATGAAACTCTAGCTACAGACTGCAGCCATGATATCATCCTCGAGATAAGCCCAAATCTCCTTCGACGTAGTCTCATAGCCCAGCAACTTCCTGGCACGATCGCTGGGTGCCCGCATATTGCAAGCAAGGTCGTAAATACCATAGAGCTCGAAACTGGGTTTCCGGGCTTCATTTCCTTGATATCTTCGATGCGAAGAGAGACTGGCTCTTCATCTTGCATTAGTTTGTGCTTCTCAAGGATTTCGCATGTGGTCATGGTAAGGTCTAGGTGCGACCACTCTGCGTAGCCTTGAAATAGTAAGCCTGCGAGAAGCGGTGAACAATCTAGCTGCTAGTTTCAACAAGCCTGTTCGTCTTCATTCCATTTGTGCCAACGGGTCAAATTTGGACGGCCTATAGCCCGGCCAGAGTAGCGTAATTGACGCAATGAAGCAGTTCACTGCCGCAAAATTTGAATTACTACCCACGCCTTATGGCAAGCTATGCCAATATTCAAGCATATTCTGGAAGCTGAGGTCGGATAGGCGACTCTGGCAGAGGCCCATGGGATTGAAATCATCTTCAAAGTCGTCGAGTCTGTTGCTGATAGTCATTATCATTTGTTACTCACGGCAACAACATCATCAACTCTTGCATATATTGGTTACAAACTGATCTATCCTCAATTGGCTTTTCTTCTACAACTTCTACAAGCAGTGATATGCCGGTCGAGGGATTATCAGAGGACCATGCGGCTCTAGGTATAAGCCTTCACATGAGAAATATGATAATACTGAAGTCTATACTGACAACGGTCACAGGGCCAACTGGCACACTCTATGATGTTGATATATCAGCCATCGATCGACAAACCAGCTGGTGGGTGGCTAGGTACATGAGTGGAATAAGGCTAGAAGAACGGAAGACTGACGGCAGGATGCATTCGGGATGCACCGGTCTTGGTCTTGGTCTCGGGAAGCAAAAAAATGAGGAGCGGAATTGATCATGTTAGAGACGTCAAGTAGCTAGCTACTCTTGCCGCAAGCTTAGTTATTCCGGCGACTTCATGAGATTATGATGTTCGACGAAAAGTTCACAGCGGGGAATCCTTGCTTACGAGTGCAACTAGACTACTTACTGTCTTTGCCTCCACCCGTGACAAAAAAAAGGAGCCAAGCTAAGATCTAGACTGACCCAAGCGTAGACCCCGTCAAAAATTTGATTCCGCCCGGGCTCGAACCGGGGACCTTCTCGGTGTTAACGAGATGCCATGACCAGCTAGACCACGGAACCAATGATCAGATGATTTGATGGGGACTCTGCCTCGGTGAATCGTCTGAAGTGCCAAGACAGTGCTGTTGGGAGGAGCTTGGGCCAGAAACTTGGCGTTGTTCTTGCTTCACCACTTCAGAGAAACCATTTTGTGATGCAAGTCACTACGAAATTGAAGACCACTCAGAACAAAGAAAATACATTCTTTACAAACATTGGGAGTACCACTGATTCGACGCCTTGCAAGTCCCCTGCGAACAGCACTTCGGCCCTGCCCAGCCGCTGCCACCACATTGTCCGTATAAAGACGCGCAAACGACGTCTGTGGGTAGTTGTGGGGCGCTTGAGGTGCTTGAGATGGTTGAAGACAGGGTTGTGGTCGCCGGGGGATTATTCGTACCATCTCGAACATCCTTGATAAACTGAATCAACTTCGGACCAACTTGGCTCGCAATCAGTTGATCACCTTGGCTATTTGGATGTATTCCGTCTTCCAACATGGCCAAGGTGAACCCGGCAGCTTTCGAACAGTCTGCAACAACTATAGGCGACTGCGTCGTGCTACGCTGCTGCGCCCAGCCGGGAATGGCGTTATTGAGAGAGTCGATGTTTGCGTCGTTGATGCTCGCAGGGATCAACTTGTCGACCTGGTGAGGATATCCTGCTATTAAAATCCAGATACTTTTTTATCTTGCAGAAGACCAACTCACGATGACCTTGGCTCTGGGATTGGCTGTCCGAATAGCATTGACAATAGTCGTGTAGGAGTCTAGAATGGTCTGCACACTGCGCTGGCCAAGAAGAAGGTCGTTGGTACCAAGCATGAACTGCACAACGTCCGGCTTAGTGTTCTGAACCCAGCCGACTATGTTATTCCTGGCGATGTCGTATGCCTGCCATCCTGAGTGACCTTCATGGTTCGGGTCGAACCCTGCTGGTCTCGAGCACTTGCTCTGGAGGTTGTTCATGGTGCCGACAAAATCCACATTCCCAGCCAGGCTGGCTGAGGTTATTTGGTTCCATACTATTGTTCTCCAGCAGCTGATTTCGGTTATCGAGTCACCAAGAAGCACTTCCAAAGCACATGGGTCAGCGCATTCCAAAATTATGATAATCGCCTTGTGACGTTCGCGACTTACAGACTTTGACTGTCTGCGCGGACGCTGTAGTCAACAAGGTGGCAAAAAGAGGCAAGCGAAATAGTCTCATGGCTACCGGAGTACTTAAGAAAGAACAAATTTCGTAAAAACTATGGTTCGGATAGTCTTGTTAAAATTGAGAAAATGCCTGATTATGATTATGTCTTATGTCTTATATTTTTAAGCTGTAGCTCGAGTCTTGTTAAAAAATTGCGGATGGTCGCTCCGAAGTTGCCAAATCTGGCCAAACTCAAACAGCCGGCACACGACGAGCGGCTTAATGTGACTGCCGTTCAGGCTACTGAGGGCAATCTGCCGGCGATGTGGGGTTGAGAAAGTCAGGATAATATGCCGCCATTGGCAAGCCACTGTTGGAATATACCACATTGCAAGGGAACAAGTGCCGGTCAAAACCGCCAAGAATTGATATCCGGGTCCATGTTCAGAACTGCGAGGCAATGTGGGACGAACTAGCCCAACCCGATATCTGAGTAGGCATGGCGGTATGGCTGGAGCCCCATATCCAACTAACCTCGGATCCCCCTTTCCCCCAAATAAAGCAAGTCTAAGCGGCAGGGAGACCTGAGTCTTATGAAGGGCGCTCCGGACACACCGGGCCTGGTGTGTGGTCGAATTCTTCGATATGTCAGACCAGGTTAACTAGGTATGCCCTTAGTAGCCCAATAATACCGGTGTCTGTGTACTTCTACGAGCATAGATTTATACGAGGTCAAGTATTTTACTCCAAAAGTAGAAAAAACTCACTTGAATCTCCTTGAATGCTTGACCTAGAAGACACACTCCGAACATCGCAGATGGTGTAGCCATATAAACAAATCTCCTTTTCTTCCAATAATACGGATTCTTCTGTTCCAGTAAAAGACTACATGTAGCGCCAGCGCGGAGGTTAACATGTAGGGTTGAACATAGGGTGGATTTCTGATTGTGGGTGGCCGGCCCAAAGGGTAGTATTGGACGTTTACGTCTTGAACCAAACCGCGGTTCCTTTCAGCCGAACCTTTGCTCCACCACGGGTTGCATGGTCGCCATTACTGGTAAAATGCAGGCGCCCAGTCGGTCAGATTCCACTCCGCATCTAAGAGTGTCATGTTGCCAAGGACAACAGCTGATCTCTGCAACATATGTTGTGTAAGGGTCAAATACCTGCTTAGCGAACGCGACTACATTCTTATAGAAATCCAAGGCCGAAGCCAAAATGCGGTTGACTGATTTCGTCACTTCGTGTAAAGCTGCCAAACGTAACAGTCGGAGCCGAGAAGTCAGCTAGTCGATGGGCGTACATATCTGCCGAAGTCTCGAATGCTTTGTTGACCCAGCCGATCTACCCAGCCTCTGACGCAGTGATGTCCTTGGCAGCTAGAAGTAGTCCAGAGCGCGCCTGTGATCCATCAGATTGGTAAGAAGTTGGCTACCGCCGCCACTTGGGATGAGGGCCACTGCGAGCTCTGGCTGGCAATAACAGCGTTAGTCCTGGTTGCAAATCGCATATTAGAGCCGACAGTAACTCGCTTCCTGCTCCCTGCATTCTGCCTTCTACACCACCAATCATAACTTGTCGAACCATTGCGGTATCATAGAGAAGAGTTGAAAAAGTAGATAACATCGGCTATGAGGCTGTTATTTATGTGCACGGCATGGAAGATACAGCCTGGTCGAAAGGCCTTACTGATCACGTACTATTAGGTCCGGTAAGTATTGCTAGATTAAGAACCCACACACCCTTGGGACAGTACCACACCTTAACCACCTTTTAGTGAGGACGTTGACATAATGTAAAACAGAGACATTGGAAGAGATTAGGATATCTTAGTACGCAACCAGTCCTACTCAGACTTCGGATTCAAATACAAATGACACTGCGAAAATTGCTCATGCATGACCCTCAAGCTCCTTTTCGGTCCATTCCCAGAGTGCCTCCTCGAGAGCCTTATCGCCCGACTGCTTAGTCCCCTTGCCTGCAATACCCACAGGATAGTAGAACTCGCCCGACTTGGCATCAGGACTGACGGCAGCCCACAGCTGATTCTTACTGCCATTCCACACGTTGGTAGAAAAAAGACCAGCCAGGGGTAGGACGAGCTTCAGAACAGGCCAAGAAGTAGCGGGACCGTTTCCGAGATTGGTCTTCACAACGCCTGGGTGCACCGCAATTGAGCGGATCTCGGGGTGGCGGCGGGAGAGGGCGCGGGCGTGGTGGATGTTGGCGACTTTTGAGATGCCGTAGCGGACGAATGTCGGGGTGGACGCCATGTCCGTCTTTAGCTTATCAAACTCATAAGTATTGGTAGCGGGCGCCTTATTCTCGTAGGAGGAGGATAGATTGACGATGCGAACGTCCTGGGGCGGGTTGGTGGCTGCGGCCGTCTTCTTGAGTGTGGGGAGGAGTAGCTTCGTGAGGAGCGCGTGGCCGACGTGGTTGGTGCCGAACTGGATCTCGTAGCCCTCCTTGGTTACACCGGCCGGCGTGGCCATGATGCCACCGTTGTTGATGAGTATGTGGAGCTGCTGCGATTGGGCGTGGAAGTCCTTAGCAGCCTTTTTGATACTGTCAAAGGAGGTGAGGTCGAGGCTGAGGTACGTGATAGGTGCCGCATCCGGCACTTCCTTGCGTATGTCCTCAATCGCGGCCAGGGCCTTGGACTCGGTACGCGCGGCGAGGAAGATATGTGCCGGGTTGTGCTTGCTGAGTTGCAGGATGGTCTGCTTGCCCAGGCCAACATTGCCCCCGGTCACGAGGATGACCTTACCTGAGAGGTCCGGAATGTCTGTGTCTGGATTGAATGACGCCATGATTGAGGTGTGGTATAAATGGACGGCCTACAACGGAAAGCGTGCGTATCGCGTCCTCTTTAAAGGCGGGCTTGAGTAGCTACCTAGTCAAAGTTTACTGCCATTCCGCAGCGGAAATTGCAGCACTCTGCCCCATAATGATGGCGCTTAATTGGGCCGAATCCCCGTTGATATGGCTATAGAGGCTTGGTCTTTAAGCAGTAGTAGATTCGACAACGAGGTTAAGCAACATAACCATTATGTCAATTTCTGTATCTTTGCTCCATGCCCTATTTTGCCTCCATCGTAGTCGGGCGTAAGCACCGTCCAGGTCGCCTGAGGACACGACCTATCATCTCTAACTCCGGCCCGGTCTTTCACTCTATGCGGACCGTGCAGGCCCGCAATTTGTCTCCAGATGGACTCAAGGCAAGACAGACAATGTGTCACTGCAATCGGTCGCACTGATTCATCAACGATCGGGATAACAACAACCCCGCCCCTCGACTATTGGTTCTAGATATGGCCCCGGCAGGGGACCATTACAGGGGCATCCGATCTCAAAAATTGGGCCTGCGAAGGGACCACAGCTGAACTTCAACACCTAGGCAGCCTAAAGCACAAGGAGCTCGGTTATGCAAACCCTGAAGGACTATGGCGTGCTTGGATTTCGCTTCGACTGATCTATTGAGCTGAGAATGAACTCGGGCAAGTGGTAGCTTGTAATGAGCACGAATTACGCGGCGGTTGCCCGACAAACCCAGACAAATAAGATTTCCACCTAAAGATGTCTTTGCGTCTCCTCAAAAGTATACCACCACTTCGACATCTGCATCCAGCCCCAAACCGCCCCTGGATTTTGCGAGCGACAAATTGCCTCGAAAATCATAGACCAACAAGGACCAGGGACCACAAACGGGCTGACTGCTGGAACCATTATCTTTCCCATGCTTCCCCGATGCGAGAGCAGCTTCGGGGCTGCCAGCGGGAAAGCAGATAGCCCGGGAAGTCGATCGCTGCGCTAGGAATAGGGTCAACAGCCGCTAAGTCAATCTGATGGCTAACATGTGTATGAGTCTGGATGAAGCCCCGCCTTGGCCAGCTTGCCGTGGCCCCTTGTCCATGAACAAGCGAGCCTTTGACCCACAAGCTTGCCTCCGCGATGTAACGTTCATGATGCAATTATGATTTCTAAAGAGCCATCGAGCGCCTAGGATATCTCGGCAAATTTTCCTTAGATCGAACCATAGTACTGCACCTCGAGCAAGGGCTGGCCCATTGTCGGAAGCTATACCCTGACCACAGGCTTGGAAGGCGGAAGTCCGGCAGTGGATGGTCCCGATGAAATACGCGAGGTGGAAGAAGTTTTGAGCAAGAATCTGACAAAATAGGCGGTGGGAAGCGTATGCGCAACCCAGCTCGGAAGTCTCGGCGAAAACTCCAGAAGGCCCAAAAGAAACGGGGGATGGACGAGGCGATGAAAAAAGCGGGAAAGGAATTCCAACGTCGCAGACGCGGCTGAGGTGATGCCACCACTTAATACGCTCACTTGGAATGGAAGTAGGCCTCTGGGATCCCCATCGCACACAGACACAAGTCCGAAACTGAACCTGGCGTGCAAATATCCCCGAGACAGCATTTCCCCTTTACGATTGCTAGTGCTTGGGCCATTTAGCGTATCAGGACACCACTCAAGATCTCATGATCAGCAGCAAAGCATGTGCCAGTCTGAACCGAATCTGAAACATCTCATGATAGTTCAAGAAACCAGCGGCTCGTTCATGAGTCTTCGTGATGTCCACGACCCACGACGTATGTATCGTTAAGGCCCAACTACGCCTCGATGGCTTACTCAGTGTGAAAGAACAAAGTAGGCAGCCAAGATGGCATCATGCAGTTGAACACCATTCACGGGGTCGATCTTCTCAACCATGGCTGGTGACAAGATCTATGTGATTGTTGAAAAGATTCCCATGGCACATCTCCGCGGCGAAGATCAAATCAAGTTCTCGTTTAACATCTTTCAAAGCATGGAACGGTAACTTCCTTCGCTTCCAACTTCCCGAAAAGCTGCTTATCCGCTTGACTGCTTTCTTACTCGAGCCTCTCGGCCACGGAACACTCGAGCAACAGCCAATGTTTCTACTTCACAAGCTGAGACTCCTGAAACTTCCAAGTCTTCCAAACCCTAGAAAGTTGATATTCTCAGACCTATCACCTTTCGTCCTGTAACTGTGTTTCCTCTGCCAGGAATCTCTTGTATGACATCGGATATCCTCTCTCAAGTCTCCAGACTTCGGCATTCTTTTGCACCCCAGCCGCGTATTTCTCCCTCCAACCTCCTTGGACATCCCCCAAATGTCCTAGGGCAGACCCAAAAGACCAGGTTAGCAAGTTCTCTGCCCTGGCCCCTTCCGGAGCATCTAATAGTCCTACGGCGACGTTGATCATCTCTGGACGGTCATCAACTGCGTAAAATACAGAGGCACCACAGCGTGAGCAGAAATAGCGTTGGACATCTGGAGAACTGGCGTACATCGCAAGAGTTCCGAAGCGTGGATCCTTAGTCGCGCTAAGCAGGGCGTTCTTTAATTTGATGCTGTCACTGGGAAACGGATTGTCCTTCTGATGTTGTGGCCTTTGGGCATCTGTAAAGCTCAATTGATTCAAAAGAGCAAAAGTCCAGTGGACAATGTCTACCCCGAAAGTAGTTCTGCAGGGGTCGCAGACGTCGAAAAGAGCTTCATGTTTCGAGTATCTCGGATCGATAAACCATGGTAGCTTGCCGTCATGTTCAAGAAAGGCGGCTTCTGCAGCGAAAAGCGACAAGTCAACGCCCTTGCAATGGCAACGAATGGGAACAGAGTAGGATCCCGTTCTTTTTTCCACCATTGGAAGTTGAGACACTGGTGGCCAATTCTGGAGCAGTTCCTCGCTTTGATTTCTGGCTCCTATCCAACAACGAGGACGTTCCCCGTCAGGGTTGATGTCCCTGAGCCACGGCGCAGCCCCGCCATCTATGGTGTCGCCCACGAAGATATGGTCCGCAAAGGAAATGAAGTTGGGAGCATCGTGATTGACGAGAGCGCCTGTGAAAACACCAACAGACTCTGGCTTCCCAGAAAAGTGTTCGTAGAAGAACATTGTAGCCGAGCAAGTGCCGCAAAATAGGACGTCGACATTGCGCGAGAATTGATATCGCGATAAGGATGACTTCAGAACGTCCTCTATAGGACCTGGCCATGGCGTATCGGAGCTATAAAGGGCCCCGGTCTGGTGTCGGCAGGAGTGGCAGTGGCAGCATGATGCTTTGAGGGGTAGCGACGCGCGAGAGACCGAGGCATCGAAGGTGTTGGATTTACAAAGGCACTGGGCCTTGATCTCGATTATGTGATGGTCGGCTACCATCATGCTAATATCAACACTTAATCCAAGAGCGGGCTGTGACAATGTAGAGATCAGATGCCACGTAACGAACAGCCGGAGTGGGATGGATTCATGCATCGTTCATTTCGCGCCTGTTGTGGGAAGGGCGTACGACTTCCGCACCAATCACGAAAGCCTGGCTGTGGACCTTTCGCCACCCATGTACCTGGCCGCTAAGCTTGATCTCTACTAATTAAAGGCTTTGTCTTGGCGATCAGAGTACAGATGAACCTTTGGCCAAACTGATGCTCTTATATCGTGCTGTCTATATTTATGAATCAACGTGACTTATCTATAAGCTCTATATACTGGACAAACAATGTTCAATTCTAGTAACTAAGAAATTTCCATCTGGAACCATAGACTGTAATCTCCTCGAGGCTATACCAGAACGACCAGAACAAATAGGAGGGGCCTATGTGACGCTTCAAATTCAGAGGAGAGCCCATAGAAGAGCCACCATGGACCCTAGAACAATACAGCCACCATCTTTGACCTTTGCAGCAATACTTTCATCGTCCGGTTTGGGACTCAATGCCCTCGTATTCGCGTCATTAGGAGAACGCGGCTTCATGCAAGTCATCTGGCTGTGCACCGTATTTATTGTCGCATTGGAACTGCGAGGGAAAAAGACGGTGAGAATAGGGTAGACACGGAACATCTGCTCTGCAGCAAAGTCTGCCGCGAAGTCTCCCTGTGTGGACCCGGGCTTGTTAGCAAGAGCATTCGGCTCCATGTTCCCGATGGCAGTAAAACAAACCTACCTTCGTTTGGAATGATGCAATCGGAGTCAAATTATTCGACTTTGGCACTACAGGCCAGCAGTTAGTCGTCGAGTTCTCATTCGATTTGATAGGATCTGGAGCGTTAGGACCAATGATGGCTATACAGGAGTTAGTGTCTTGCTGCGTTTGGAAGATGGCTGTTGCGATACATAAAACTTACTCTTGGCTGTGATCTGAGTCCACTTATCCTCAATTGAAAAGTCCTTGCATGATTCGTCCATGTTTTGCAGAAAGTTGCTTCTCAAGCGTTGGCAGGCATCGTCAACAGATAGGCCCTCATAGTTGAGTTTGGATGCACGGTTGTTGAGTGCCGCTACGCAGGTGCTTGACAAGGCGTCCTCGCAAGGACCCTGGGCCAACTCTGTATAGTAGGACTCATCGTTCTGGAACCTCACATCTTCGCTAATAGACTCGAAGAAAAGCGCACATGCACCAACTCCTTGGATATGCAGTTTGGGAGGGGTCCCAAGGTAAAACCGGGTATCAAAGTCGCGGTGCTCTTTGGGTTCGCTCATGGTTCTGATCTCAACGCCTTCCGTCCATGTCAGGCCGCCTAGTGTTGAGTCAGGTTCAAAAGGAAGCCTTGCAACTCCAACATTGTAGAAAGTATCATTGACAACTCGACAATCGGACTCGATGCTATCCGATTTGATGGGGCAGTCAACAACATCGCAACCAACAATGGTGTTATTGCCGAAAGATTGGGCCATACAGCGCTGGCCCAGCAAAGCCACCGAACTGATGATATAGAGGGAAAAGGCTAGTCGGGAGAACATTTTCTCTTCTCTGTGGCAATGTGGCTCGGATCAAATCAAGATACTTCGCCGCACAAGGTCGATACGGTAGACACGAGGGGATGATGAGATAGTAAACGAGGAAAATTAGCAGTGAGTAAAGAATAAAGGGGTTTTCCCCTCTTGAATCAAGCGCGTATTGACGAAGAGTATGGGAGCAAAAGACAATGAGCATATCAGAAGGTCAACAAGGTGAACGAACTCAGGAGTGGCTGTGTGTGTTATAATTGTATGGCTGTTGGTTATGCACTTATTCTATTTCCGTTCACAGTGCACACGAAATTACACTGGGGGTTGGCCAGTACGATTTCATCTGCATAGCCCCCAGTGACACGGCACAATGCAACCACAAAATCACCAACAGTTGGTGGCGTGAGGGTCTGGGTGACATGTTGGCTTGTCGAAGGAAGGCCCAAAGCTCCTTAGCCATGCAACTGAAATTGCCTTGCTTATTCACCACCTCTATTAGTATGAGCTTGTTGGTTCGTACCTTCTCTTTCCTGCCATAATTAAGGGGGCTACGGTCAGCCATTGGAGTGGGATTTCCATCCAAGCGGTGATTTGTGCCCACCAAGAGGTGAAATGGCGATCAACTGCAAGGCTATCCTCAGATACACCAATAGGTTAAGCTTGGTCAAGGATTTGCGGCGATTCCGCTCAGTGATCGTGAGCGTCGACCTTCACCGGCCCGCCTGAAACAAATCCTGCGGTCACAGGGAAGCAGGCCGGGTCGAGCCCAGCACGAGAATAATATAAAAAGCATACGGAATCGGATTTGGAAAGAGAAGCAACATGAAAACATTATCCTATTCGTTCACTACATCCTTCCACCCTTTTCTCTGTTACTCTGTCTTTTCTGTTTCGGTTGATTCGTCTCTCGAATCTTTGCTTCAGTAAAGAATATACTCTTCTTTTGCACCTTTTTCCAGCTTTGTCGAGACTCGAGGCTGTGATTGTATGATATTTCTACTCTGCAAACATGGCGACCATCATTCTCAATGTCATTGGCGTCGTCTCTGGCTTGCTTGGCATTGTTGGATTCGGCATAGACAACTTCGCTCCTCCGAGCCAAACTGGCTCCAACATTCGTGTTGCGGTTGGCTTGAATTCTAGGAATGGCTTGAGTGAAGCTGGAGGTGATGCTCCTGATGTTCGTCTTTGGAACGAAAATGGCGACTTTATTGGCATTAATAACAAAGGCAATTACATTGATTCTGGTGGCTTCAGAGATTACCTGGTTTGGCATAAGAGCGACAGCACCCAACAAGCCACCTATGCAGTTTTCTCTGGGAACGACGATGCCGTATGCATTGCATACGTTACTATCACTTGGCCAGATGGCAGCAAATGGGCTTGGACCGGTGACTGGGGAGAGTTGTGTGAGCCATGGCTCTATGCACCTTGGTACTATGCCAACGTTTACATCAATAATGAAAACAAAGAGACACGCTGCATGTGGATTGATAAAAATGGAGACCAGCCCACGACAGGATTCCAAGTCCATTTCCCAGACTTCACCAGACAAAGCGAGGATGCTGCTCCCAAGCCCTCCGTGATTGAGGAAATCTGTACCGACAGAGTCAAATTTCAAGTCTTCACTGAATGGGATCCTCGGACGGTTACATATCGACCCCTCGGGAAGCATAAGCGCAACATTTCGACAGCTCACTCGACTGCCCCTGCTCGAAACGCAAGTTCAATCCAGTCACAGGCTATGACAAAGAGCAGCGATAAAATGCACTTTGATCGACTCATCCTCAACAATGGCATGGGTCAGTTGGCTGCTCGTTTATGCGAGAGCAGGAGTTCCACAGGACCGGACTTTGTGAATGTAGATGAAGGGCTCTTTTGTCGAATGAGCGACAAGTCGCTCTGGCCTCTCTGCACGGAGCATGTTAAAGATGACTGCTTTAACACTGAAAGTTATCAACTCATCGTGGGCGGTGTGTCTGCCAGAAATAGGCCGTACGAGGAAGTTCAAAACTGGGCCTCGGGCCGTTAGGTCGTGTTCTTGACAATTCTGAGATGCTGCCTCGGTAAAAGATGCAGATATTGTGTGCGGCCAAGGATCCGCAAGGAATTTCTTGCTTGTCATCAGATGAATTGATTGTGTCTTAGGCACTGGGGGAAGGGAATTCGCGTTTTCCTGTAGTTGACAGTATATTCTTCAGTTTGATGTATTAATATTGTTATTATTACAGCCTGAGTTTTTATTTCCATTCTTAATTACCTCGTCTTCCTAGGCAGTTGCCAATGTCAAATTTAGGAATGCCCAGCAAAATGGAGAAGCACAGTACGTGGTCCGCAACATGGTTCTAGGCGTTGAGGTCATCTAGTGTCCCCACACTACTGTCCATTCTGGGCACAAGCTCCTGGTAAGGGTGAACTTTGTTTGATAACGTTCTACTCTGTTAAAATATCACAAAACATTCGGAAGCTTTCCCTAAATTTTCTTCTGGTCTCTTTCACTAGATGGCAATAACCTGTTATTAGCACTTTGGAAAACCCCGTAGTTGAGTCTTAACTTCCCTCAGCAAATGTCTTTCCCAGCTGCTGGGCTGATCATGAGAAATGACTATGAGAAGTTCTCGCAACCGTAGGATTTTAAGACTTGGAAAGGTTTTGGATTTTCATATTTCTTTTCATCACAGAGTACACCCAGTATATGCCGAATGATACAAAACAAGGCAGTTGCACAGTCTTTGCATCTCAGACTTTTCTAATTGTTCAAGAAAATTCCTGACGACAGGAGTACTCATTTGACTCCAATAATTTTATCCTTCTTTTCTACCCTACAATAATTTCGTATTGCCACTGCCAGAAAGTGCAGTAGAGCGAGAAATCCCATCAGAATCCCAATAATAGTCACCTGTCACCAGCATAGGCTATTTGCGGCCATCACCAGGGCTCTTGGTGTTTGAAGGTCTATATGAGAATTGAGCCACCGGATGCTGAGTATGCGTAGCCTTGATCATCTCCCACCCACATTTGTTATAGGAACAGGACGGGATTGATCTTCTGAATTCGACCGAGTGAGTACCGCCGCCGCAAATTGAAGACACTGCATGGATAAATTCGCGCGATTATTGAGATTTGACTATGAGCGATGGAATGATAGCAAATATCCTAGGCTCTGCGCCATTTCATCGAAGGGAAGAGGAAATTCTTTCGAAACCCTCGCTCCCTCTATTAAGTGAGCAATCGATCTTTAAAGATCTGAGCACTTTTCAAAACAAGCAATAAGGCTCAAAAGACTGGGGCCTGTCTCAGATACTACTGCGACGAATGAAGAGGCTCAGCAAGACTAGGTCCCAAATCCTTCTACTACCATACACTGTCAGCGTCGTACCAAGCAGTTTTGCAAAACTGGGAAAGCACTGGAAAACGGCGATCACCTCCGCAAAAGTAGGAGGGATCATCTATTTTTAGGCATAGCACAGCCGCATTATCCAGAAAAATTCTAACCCCCAATTATGGGTGCCTAAATTCTCTTTTGAAGTTGCTTGCCCAGTTCCTGTCGACATAGTTCTAAAGTGTTGGGTTTTTTCTTTTGCAAGCGCATTGTTTTTTTCTATTCCTCCACCTTCGAATGAATAAGAAGTGACTGCTTTCTACAACCAGCGCTTCTTTTGGCCTGAAACTATGAAATGGCTCGCTTTACTCCTATTCGTGGAGGGATTCGTCCTAGGCGCCGTCAATGACTTTTCGACCCGTGTGCGAGTGTCCGGCGACATAGTTGCACCCAAGATTCCAACCTACACAATCGAACTCCCTATAGATCACTTTGACGAGTCCAACAGAGATACCTTTCAGAACAGATACTTCATCAATGATACATACTACAAGAAGGGCGGTCCGGTGATCCTGTTGGCCTTTGGTGAAAAGACAGTGACAAAACGAGTGGTTGCCTCCTACCTGGCTGATTTCTACGGCAAGCCCGGAGATGTCGAATCTAGCGCCCTGTCACTAGCTCGCGAATTGGGTGGCATTGTTGTTGGCTGGGAGCATCGATATTACGGCCTGAGCTTGGTTGTCGAGCATGACCACGAGACTGGCCTTCCATTAGATGGCGTCTCTGGATACAGGTACCTGACGGTGCAACAGGCCATGCAAGACATGGTCTACTTTGCCAACAATTTCAACAAGACAACGCTCGACAAGAATGAGAACAAGAAGGATCCCGAGAACCTTGGACCCTATCACACCCCATGGATTATAATGGGTGGCTCGTATCCAGGCTCATTGGCTGCATGGTCTCGACAAAAGTATCCCGAAATTTTCTATGCCGCCTGGTCCTCCGATGCTCCATTGCAGGCCCAAGAAGATGGTTCCCTATACAATAACGCCATCGCTCGCCATCTGCCCCAGAATTGCACCAACGACCTTGAGGCCGTCGTCAGGTATTTTGACCGCATCCTAAGATCTGGTGATACGGATGCTGTGCTCGATTTGTCGAATACACTCGGGATTATTAGAAGCAACGGCACCGATGAAAAGACAGTCTACAAAACCCCGATCCGATTCGCCATCGAGTTCGACCACGCAATCACATTCAAGGATTATGGCAGTTTCCAAAATTTGGGAGCCCTACACACAACTCGTCCAATGTGCGACTACATGGAGACGTTTGACTGGGAACAGTACCTCCGTGACGCGTCCAGCGCTGAGAATGTTAGGGATATGTTTGTTGCCATTACCCGCAACCCTGGAGGGGCTGATTTTTCCAGCAAGGGCGTCGCGGAAACCCATGCACAGGAAGGCGGTCGCGTTGCGTGGCACGCCTTGATGTTCGGAATCTGGAAAGCGAACAACGAAATTTCGGAGTTCAGGTCCACCCGGCCTCGTAGCTTCAAAGGTGAGCCGGGGAACAAGTGGGACTCTAAGAGTTGGTCCTGGCAAGCCCGTACACAGTTGGGCAAGTGGCAGGGTTCCAACAGCAGCGTCGAATATCAGATCGTCAGCAGCTACTACAACGTCTCCGCCATCCGTGACCGGTACGTGAATACGGTTTTCAAGGATCTTCCTGGCTCTGAATTTCCGGAGAAGATCAACAACACTGAGCTCCTTGAAATGGGCGGCTGGGATATGAGGCCCAGCAATGTCATGTTTGGTGTGGGCGAGGATGACCCCTGGCGGGCCTTTGGCGTCGCGACCGAGGAACAGGCCTATGGTGCCCCCAAGCGAAGTATGACGACCAATGTACCCAAGTGCAACGAGCCGCTGAGCGGTTCAGACGTATTCGGCACCTTATATCCTGGAGCTGTGCATATGGAAGATATGATTACACGGCCATGGATTCGCGGCAGCCTGGAAAAGAAGACACCCGTGCAGCAGGGTGTTGAATTGTTTGTTAAGGCGTGGGAGACGTGGCAGCCGTGTTTCAACCAGAGTAGAGACGCTCCACAAAACGGAAGTGGTGCTGATGATTCGGACAAGGGATTGCCTGCAGACTCGAGCGGTGACAAAGGCAGTGGCGAGGGTGGTGATGATGATGGTAAGGACAACGGTAGCCATTTAACGGCCAACCTTGATTTCCGACTTGCGGCTGCTATCGCCGTTCTTGTTGGCCTCGCCACAATATGAGGCAAGAATTCGGCTATTGGGTGATATCAAGATGCGGAACAGGCACGAAGAATAGACATGGAACAACATGCAGCCCGACGAAGTACGTTGCATCATCAATATAGAACGATATCTTCAGAGTAAGACAATATATTGCGTCCCCTAAATTCTGTAGAAAATTCAGTGCTTTCTTCCATCTAGAAACAGGAAACGAAAAATTCAACATGGTCCCTGAAATCTTTTCAAACGTGAATTTTGGAATAAAGGCATTGCATTTACTTCATTGTTATTCAGAGTGAATTTGATTGGTGTAGACTATTTACTCGCTTTCGCAGAGAAGCGCCACAACATGAGGCAACATATGCGGGCCAGTTCGCAAATAACAAGTAGTCATAATGTTAACGGGTGAAGATGCGGCTTCCCTGTTCATATAAATCCAAAAGTTCCAGGTAATAAGGGTAGCCAAAATAGGAAAGTAGTGAGTAAGATGCGATCCTTTCATTCCCGTTAAAGTTAGACAATAGGCGCGTGAGTCATTGGCGGTTATAAAACGGGGCAAATACGATGATAATGGGCTCTATAAGAAAGACAGATATGTTTTCAGGAGGCGGCAATCACCAGCAAAATCATGTCTTCTTTTCAACCTATCCCCGCATCAGCGGCGGAAACAATCGCGTCCTATTTCCTTACCTCACCAGAATATGCCTACGTTGAGGTCGGCCAGGCAGAGCACCGCATCCAGCTCATCAACCTATGGCAGATCGCACCAGGCTCTCGAATACTAGAGATCGGCTGCGGTCAGGGAAATTGCACGGCGGTGCTGGCCGAGGCTGTTGGCCCATCCGGTCACATTGACGCTGTGGATCCCGGGAGCCCAGACTACGGCGAGCCATTCACCCTCGCCCAGGCCCAGGCCCACCTCTCCGCAAGTGCAGTCGGCGATCGCATCACATGGCACTGTGCGGATCCAGTGGAATTTCTGGCGAAACTACCGGATAGCTCGTGGGATTTAGTCGTGTTTGGGCACTGCATTTGGTACTTTGCGTCGCCGGACGTGCTCGCCCGCATGCTGACCCAGCTACGGACCCGGGCCACTAGGCTGCTCGTTGCTGAGTATGCGCTCGCGGCGACCGAGAGAAGTGCAGTACCGCATGTCTTGGCTGCTGTGGCAAGGGCCACTCTTGAGGCGCACAATGAAACGAGTGATGCAAACATCCGCTGTCTGGTCAGTCCAGGAGACATCAAGACGATTGCAGGTCGTGCAGGATGGACTCTACAGCGCGAGGACGTTGTGATTCCAGCAGACAGTCTGCTGGATGGACACTGGGAGACTTCTGCTGTGAAGCACGAGAGCTTCCTGAAGGAAGTTGAAACGCATGTTAGGGATCCCAAGCTGAAAACTGTCCTCAGGTCATCGCGGGATGCAGTTGTGAGTTCACTTGCATCGAGCGGTGCCGATAAGGCAAGGACCATGGATGTTTGGGTGGCGTCTCTTGCTTGAGTCTTTGTCTCACTCTATTATATATGAAGACATGGTTCACATAAACTCATGGCAAAAGTACCTTGTCACACAAATTCCTACATCTGATCAACACAGGAATAAACAAAGCTTTCTATTCAGTATAACTGAGTAGTAGAAATAGAGCTCGGTGGCCAATACTCTGATTTACTCTGATATTGGCCCGCTCTGACATTGTCTTCCGCCATTTTGACTGCCCGCCTGATAACATTCACACACATTGTCACGGCATCTCCTGAGCTGGTGCTTGGTATCTCATGTCCTCCTTCATGCACAAAGGTTGAAACGGCCTGTGGCTTGCAGAACTTTGTCATCCCTTCTGCCTCCTTTGCCCAAGTATCTTCTCTGCCCCAAATGTGGGCTGTGGGAATATCAATCAGTTGACCTGCTTCTTCCCAGTCAAGTAAACTGAACCGACCATTACTCAGTTCATTAACATCATAGGCTGCGGGGGGAGCAGAAAAGAAAATGGCGCAGCTGAAGTATGGCCCAAGAGGCTTTCCTTGCTTAACTTGGTGAACCATCCACGTAGCGACGATAGGGACGCCCATACTGAATGCGATGACCCCATCGTAAGGCCCCTCTAGTTGAATGAAGGTCTCAAAGTCCCCAAGTGCTTTGAGCGCAGACTCAGTGGTTTGATCATAAAATGCAAAAGCCGTTTGTTCACCGGGTATCATGTTCTTCAACGCTGAAGAATATTTAGTCCAAGTTCAAAGCGTCAGAAGCACATTAAACTCAGGATTCAGTGGCTTACTAGGATCAATCTCCCAGGGTACGCTTCCTTCCACAAAGTCGTATGTGTGATGATCACCAAGTTCATACTTGATTGCCGCTGTCATGTTCAGGTTAGAATCGGAAGCACTAGCCTATCATTGCATCATACCTAGTTGCATCTCAAAGATCTGCAGGCCATATGGATGAGCCTTGTATCAACAGAATCAATTTCTTTCATATGGGCCCGACTACCTTGGCATTGGTGCCTCTACCGTGCAAACTGCGCCAAGATCAGGCCCTAATCCAGAGAAGTATGTTCTGAAACTTACCAAAGAAAATGCATTTTTATGAGATCCAGTAGGACTGCGTGCGGCTAGTCTATGAGAGGAGGGCTTCCACAGGAACGAATATGCGACATACTTCGCACTCATACTCCGAGAGGATCAAGGGTAATATATACAATGGCTAGCACCTTCCACACCAAGTGAGAACGGAAGTCCTTTTGGTCCCCTCCTTTACAAGTTTAGGCGCAGGAATATGGATGGTTGGTGTGACACGACATCGTCATCAGCAGTGCGCGCGAAAGCACCCGTACGGGCCGCATTTTCCTCGATTAGCAACTTCACGTTCAGAAGCCACCTCACCGGACATAATGTAGGAGCAACCAACAGCATAATAGGAGATTTAAAATTTACATACGCGACACCGTGCTCCACAACCTCGTCTTACGTGAGATCCGGCAGGATATCCTGCCAACCCTCCAGCATGACTGATGGTAGGGTGTTCGTGGGGTCTTATCCTCAGCTATCATTGATGGCAGGTGAAATTAGTGCTGATATTTTGACACATATTAGTTAGTGAATGTATGGAAAGCAATTTGAGCTCCTGATCAATATTAGGGATTGTGGAGGTAAGCCTCACAAGCCGAAGAATGAATTGCGTAGTAAACATCATCTCTCTGACGTTTTATCCAACCCTCACGATATATCTTCTTCTTCTCAATCATCAAAAACAATTCATTAAAGCGGGAGATGTCATCATACGGTTTACTTCGTCTTCGCTTAACCTCCCCTCATCGCAGCAGATTCCAAATAATGCACTCCCGCATCAAATTTTAACCAATAATCAGGCTTTTGTTTCTCCATTTCCTCCACTATTTTCAGTCTCCAAGTTGCCCTCGTCATTCAGTCGAACTTGATTCTTCTTCCAAGCCAAAAGAATGGAGAAAACTTGCCCACCACAAAAACCGATAGCGGCGCGCATCTGAAGGTTGTATGCCTCCCCATATACCTTTCGAATTATCTGTGCCAGGTCCTCAGGAATGGCAGCTATGTTGTGCGGTGATTCAAGAACAGACTCAAATTGAGTGACCGATAAGATTGGTTCCAGATGGTTTCGCACATGATTGTTCAGCACAGTGTTTGCTACAGCGATACCCAAGGCCCCACCCAGCATTCGTAGTTGTACAACTGTTCCAATGGATACGTCTGAAGCATAGATTAGTAAGTCTTGGAACTGGTATTCAAACTTGCCAAGTGAGTATCATCTTACTTTTGTCTTGCTTATCTACCACAAGTGGTGCCATCATGTATTGGGTTGCCAAAGATGCGCCAACACCCAAGCCGGCCACAAAATAATAACCATATTGGCCAGGCCAGATCTCAATGGTTGTCGGGATGGTTGACAAGAGGGCAAAGCTCACAATTTGTGCGATGGTTCCAATACATAGGCTGAATATGTATGGCACTTTGAACTTGCTTAGACCTGTGGGGACCGCGGTTCCGAAGGGGATCCCAGCAGCATATGTCAACAACTTTACTCCCGCATCAAGCGGGTCATTACCATTGACGATCTGAAATCGCTGGGGAATCTCGATGAAAGCAATTGTGCTGGACGCGCCGGCGAGAAGGGATCCACTGCAATAGAAGGTTAATGTAAATGACCAGCATAAGGTAGAAGCAATCTTACAGCAGAACTCCCATCCATACGCGATTGCCAAAGAACCGCCAAGGGAATATTGGCTCAATAGAGATCATCCTCCGGCTGGAAAACCATTGCCATACAAGGAAGGCAATCCAAGATACCCCGGACAAGATGAAGAAAACGATGATGGTGCTAGAGTTCCATGGGTATCGCCTCCCTCCCTCTGATAATGCGGTGACCAAGAGCACTGTGGCTGTGAGAAGTAAGAAGGCACCCAAAAAGTCTATCTTCAATATCAGGTGTAGGGATTTGCTTGACTTTGGTGTTTCAGACTGAAGCGGAAAGTTTCGTGGAAGGACGAGTACCAGAACAATGAAAGCAACGGCTCCAGCGGGTAGACTGTTGTCATAATATTTGTGAGCTTTCAAGCTGGTCATTCTTCCTCAAGGTGTTGTCAAACTTACTTCAACAGGAATGCCCATCGCCATGAGCCACTATTATTAATAGCACCACCAACCAAGGGCCCAAGGATTAAACCTAAAGCGACTGCAGAAGAACCAACAGCAGAGATGAGGTTGAAAAGTCGAGGTGGCACTAGTTGGATAAAAGCGATGAGAACCAGTGAGTAGAGGCCGGCTCCTCCGATGCCCTGAAATGCTCGATTTACTATGCTGTATTGAATGTCTGTCAGAATCAAAGTACTCATGAATGAAATCTCTAGAAATAGTGAGAACAAACAGTTGTTCCACGGTCTGGGAAGCACCGCAACCCCCAGAGAAGGCGATAAAGAGAACCATTGACGTTAGCATCGCGGGTTTAAGGCCAAATACATCGGCCAGTCTAGCCCACAAGATAAGGAATCCTAGATCTTGAGATCAATTGCCTGCGGATCCTTGAGCCCCAGAACTTTTGTTACATACCGGTGTAGGTAAGGAGGTAAGATGTAACTATCCAGCTACTCCGGCTGTAGCTGCTGAGATCTTTGGAGATAGTGATGAGAGACGTGCTGACAATCGATACCTCCATCGATGGGAGTACAACACCCAAGAATAAACTGCAATCCCCGCATTAGTTCAAAGTGCCTTTACACTTGCTACTGCAACGAGCATACCCAAAGATAGCGAAATATAGGCGCCACCTAGTAAGGTACTTCCCGGAATTTTCCGACTGTGTTGACTTGGCAGACGGATCACTTTGCCCTTCGGGGTCGTGTTGAACTTTGGCCATGACAGCGACTTGCTAATAGCTGGAACTCGGGCTCAAGTCTGCGGCGCAAACCCTCCGATGATGTGGGAGTCTTGAAAGTATGAGCTTGGATGGCTAACTGCTTGATGAAGCGAATCGATATTTTCTGTGATGTTAAGCCACGATTCGTTGCTCTCGTGCTTTAGGTGTCCTAGTCACAGAAATCTGCCAAGTGCCGCATTATCTGGTGAGCATTCAAGAGCCAACAAGGGCCGGATAATCGAGAGAATGCTCATATAACCAACTCGTGGTCATGTGCCCGGTGGAAACTTCTGTTCTTGTAGTGCAGTGGGCGCCTTTGCCCCCGAAAAGGCATTTGTGTGCGACTGAGCGCAAACTCATGCATGTTAACTCGCACAGCATAATAAGCTGAGTAAGACCTAATGGAGAGATTTGAGATCTGACAATTTTACCAGCCCGAATAACTCGAAAAACCAAGTGGCTCCTTTTTGCTCAGCTCACGGGGGAGGTTAACTGAATACTGCGGGAAACTCAAGAGACATTTCCGAACTATCCGGTTAGTATGCCTCCTTCCATTTCGATTTTACTGCAGCGATCCCAGATACCCCCTAGAAGTGATCCTGACAGACCCGCTTGAATTTTGAACTTATCGAATTATTACGATAACGGCTGTTGGTCAAACCAAAGGAAGTCATGGGGGCCAGGACATTTAGCTGGGGGCCGTTTCCAGAGCTCCTGTATTCCGCAAAGGTCGGCTGAACGATTTGACGTCTTCTCGGCTTACGACGCAAAGTTTTGTTACAATATCGCGCGTCATACCTTTTTTACATTGTCTTTTGCTTTTGCGTTGTCGCTCTCAGCAAACAGCTTTTCCGGAAACACAGGTCTAGCTTATCTCCGAGATTGACTCTCGAAGGAATATGACACCATCATTGGACAATGTTAACATGGGCAGCCGCCTTCCTCCATTAGCCATCATAGGCATGTCTTTCCGTCTCCCTCAAGAGGCGATTGACGATGACTCTTTCTGGAAGATGCTCATTACACGGCAATGTGCATCCAGCGATTTCCCATCAGACCGATTGGAGATAGCCTCATGGCATCACCCAATCCCATCGCGCCTCGATTCCATTTCCATGCGTGGTGGACATTTCATGAAAGGGAATTTGGCCGCTTTTGATGCACCTTTTTTCTCCATCAGTGCTGATGAAGCAGCGGCCATGGAACCTGTTCAACGATTTACTTTGGAAACGGCCTATAGGGCTATTGAAAATGCCGGCATCCCCGTGGAACGCCTAGCCCGGACCAAGACTTGCGTTTATACGGGCGGCTTTTCGACTGACTACAACTCCATGATATACAAAGATCCTGCCATGCTGCCAAAATATCACACCGCCGGGACTTCCATGAATATGACTGCCAACCGTGTCAGTTGGTTTTTCGACTTGAAGGGCCCAAGCGCTAATGTGGATACTGCATGTTCTAGCAGTCTAATGGCTCTAGACTTGGTGTGTCAGTCTATCTGGAGCGGTGACTCGACAATGGTGAGTGTCGCAGCATCTGTTCGAGCGTCCATGTTATTCATCGCTTTTAGGGTCTTGCCTGCGGAGGAAACGTTATGTTTGCCCCTGAAGCTACAGCTGGTTTGGACAATTTGGGCTTTCTATCGAAGGACAGCCGCTGTTTCAGCTTTGATCATCGTGCCAATGGTTACGCTAGAGGCGAAGGATTTGGTGTCTTGGTGGTGAAGCCCCTTCATGCCGCTTTGGCGGATAATGATACTATCAGAGCTGTGATCCGATCTTCGTGCTCCAATCAAGATGGGAAAACGCCAAGTCTCACCCAGCCCAGCAAAGACTCGCAAGAGAACCTCATATTGGATACATATTGTAAGGCTGGACTTGACCTACATTCAACACGATATTTCGAGGCGCACGGAACCGGTGAATATGAGCTTTGTTTCTCATTCAAGGATGTGTGTTGTGCTAATATATACTACAGGAACTCCTGTTGGCGATCCTATCGAGGTAGGCGCCATAGGCTCGGTATTTCGGCAATCTCGAAATTCGAGCGAGCCTCTCTATGTGTAAGTGGATATCATGACTTTAAGCGTCGAGAACACACGACTGACACATTGACTTAAAAGGGGTTCTGTTAAATCCAACATCGGCCACCTGGAAGGCGGAAGTGGCATTGCTGGCGTTATTAAGGTTGTTCTTGCACTTGAAAAAGGAGTGATACCGCCTCTCAGTCACAATTTTGAAAAGCTCAACCTGAAGATTGACGCTGAGTTTCTTCACATTAAGGTATAGGGTCAAATATCTAAGACTGTAGAAGAGCTATGGCGCTAACATAACACGAGATGCCTATTGAGTCTGTTCCTTGGCCCTGTGCTGGCTTACGTCGCGCATCTGTACAGTCTTTTGGATTTGGTGGAGCGAACAGCCATATTATCCTGGAAGATGCACATCACCACCTTGCAATCAATGGCTTACAAGGAATGCACAATACTTCTCCATCACCAGTGTCAGAAAATGCCTTGGCATCTTCAGTAGCAAAATTGCTCCAAAGGGGTAACAATGAAGGATTGAATGGCGATTCTTCCAATTGCGAGCTGAGAAAGAAACAGCCACTTTCAGGTGCCACGGACAGAACAGGGGATTGTGTTCAAGTCGGAAAAACAAGCAATGGCAGGGAAACCAGCAAAGATTCCGGAAAGGGCCCAGTAGAGGTCTTACTTGTTTGGTCTACAGCGGACAAGGACGGGATTGCCCGGCTCGCCGAAACTTGGGATGAGTATCTCACTGCCCTTCAGATCTCTCCCAAAGATGAGCAAGAATACTTGCAAAACATGGCACACACTCTCTCAAACCGAAGAACTCACTTGCAATGGCGAACCTTTACAGTAGCGACCCAGTCTAGCAACATTTACCAGATTCCAAGACGAATGGCTGCGCCTACAAGAACCCAGAATTGCCCCAGGATTGCTTTCATATTTACTGGAGTAGGTCAATTAGAATAATTCTTCTCTATCATTTCTAACGGAAACTTCTCACAGCAAGGCGCGCAATGGCACGCCATGGGTACCGAGCTCCTGTTCAGGTATCCAATTTTCATGAACTCCGTAGCTAAAGCGGGAGCATATCTTCAAAGTATTGGTTGTTCGTGGAATCCGGTTGGTAGGTTACTCCTTTCTCTCCTGATTTCTCATGTCATCGTATGCTAACAAATTAGATGAGCTTCAAAAGGGAGCTCTGGTCTCCAAAGTCAATGATCTTGTTTACAGCCAAACCTTGTGTACGATCCTTCAGGTTGCGTTGGTGGATTTGCTGGAGTACTTCAACATTCGGCCAACTTCTGTCATTGGCCATTCATCCGGCGAGATTGCTGCAGCGTAAGATCTCCATGAGACACGTATAGGGAGTTACTAATACGTTGTCAAGATATGCTGCCAAACTTTTGGACAGCCGTTCGGCGTGGAAAATTGCCTACTTTCGTGGCATGTTAGCCGCTCAGCTGGCGCACAAAAGCATCGGTAATGGAAGTATGACTGCTGTGGGATTATCACGATCCGATGTGCAACCATACATAGAGCAGGTGTCCGCTCAGCTGGGTTGCTCGAGACTCGTTGTCGCTTGTGTGAACAGCCCCAAAAATGTGACTGTGTCAGGCGACACGATCCACTTGAATCGATTGGAAACTCTTTTGGAGGACGAAAAATTATTTTTCCGAAGGCTCAAAGTGACGGTTGCATATCACTCTTTCCAAATGCAGGCAATTGCAGAAGAATATCATTCTTCGATAGGCACTCTTGCTGATCAAGGACCAGAAACCACAAAGCTCCTTATGGCATCTACGGTTACAGGAACTTGGATCAACCCTAGTGCCGTGCTGGAACCCGAATACTGGGTCCAAAATATGGTCAGCCCGGTTCTATTCTCGGATGCAATTTCGGTGCTCTGTTCTCCTCCAACAGGCAGCAGAGTGAAGAAGCTTGACGGCAGCCACAGGCATTTACTACCCACGAATGATCTTCTTGAAATTGGACCTCACTCGGCTCTTCAAGGACCTATCAAAGAGAATCTGCAGTTCATTCAGCGCGAAAACTCTATAACATACACGTCTATGTTAAAACGTAACATTTCTGCCATTCAGACAATTCTTGAGGCAGCTGGTCGCTTGTATAGCATAGGCTATCCCATCAATTTGGGTCGGGTCAATGCATCAGCCTCAATGCCTCCAAGTCATACTCCCAAGACTCTAACAAGTCTTCCTAGTTACCCTTTCAACCACAACCAGACTTATTGGCACGAGAGCAGGCTAAGTAAGGATAGTCGCTTTCGAAAGGCTGGCGCAGTAGAGCTTTTGGGCATCCCAAGTCACGACTGGAATCCCCTAGAAGCAAGATGGAGGAACATAATCCGTACATCGGAGCTTCCTTGGGTGAAAGATCACAAGGTTTGTGCGAGGCTTCTGGATTAGAGTTTTGCTGACAGCAACAGATAACTAATGTCATTCTTTACCCTGCGGTGGGCATGATGACAATGGCGATCGAAGCTGCAAGGCAGCTGGCAGACTCGAGTCGAAGAATTCGTGGATTCTTACTTAAAAACACGAGATTTCAGACGGCGATTCGCATTCCTGCTGGTGTGGAGAACACTGAAGTCAATATCTCGCTACGAGCACGAAAAGACGCAGATGACAAAGAATCAGGATGGTTTGACTTCCGCGTTTTCACGTATGGCTCGGATGGCTGGGTGGAGAACTCCGACGGGTCGATCCAAATTGTTTTCGAATCTGAGGATTCCGAGATCGACAACGGTAAAGAAACGTCAATGTGGTGCGAGAACCACTGTCGAATTCATCGGGAGTATCTACGCAAATGCACGATTCCAGTTGACGCTACTTCATTTTACGACCATCTGAAGGAATGCGGCTATGATTATGGTGCTTCCTTCCGTTCCATCAAATCTATGGCTTATGATGGCATAGAAAATGTGGTGTCAGAAGTCAAAACTTTTCAACATACAGTCAATAATGGCTTAGGATTGAACCAGTCGCACATCATTCATCCCACAACCTTTGATGGCATTGTACAAACTGCTTTCGTAGTATATACGAAAGGCACGACTAATGTCATGCCTACCATGGTTCCCACATTTGTCGAAAGGGCCTGGGTGTCTAATGAAGGCCTAAACTACCCTGCGGCGCAATCCTTGAAGGTTCACGCGAGCACGCATTGGACGGGTCTTCGCGAAACCATGAGCACAATTACTGCCCTCAGTTCAGATGGAGAAAGCGTGTTGATGGAACTTGAGGGCGCCAAGACGACTATCATTGCTTCTGTTGGTGATAATGACGGTGAACAGCGACTAACAAAAGCCAGATGTCATTATCTTGACTGGAAGCCCGACTTGGATACGATGTCTCCTGATGATTTGCGAGCTTTTTGTGACGCACTTGTGCCAAGAAAAGCCGAACCTGTTGATTTCTACACTGATATCGACTTTTTGATGACAGTGTATATCCAGAAGGCTCTTGATAAGCTATGCGGCAACACAGCAGAGAATCCGGAGATGAGGGAGCACTTCAATATGTATTGCGACTGGATGAAACAACGAATGAGTATGCTCGACAACGAAATCCTATTTAGCACTCCTGAATGGAGATCGCGTCTATCAGATGAGCGTTTCATTGAGCAATTGGCCCAGCGGATTTCCTCGAGCAACAAGCAGGGTGCCTTCTTCACAGCAGTTGGCTCTAACTTGGAGAAATTCTTAACCGGTCAGAGGGATCCCTTGGACTTTTTATTCCAGGGTAACTTATTGAAAGACTACTACTACGAACTGGTGAGTGGCTTTTTCTTAGCAATTGTGATATCTAGGACACCGAAAAGGTCATGCTAATATCCCGTAGTACGATAAGATTGCTTGCGTAGATCAGCTACGTGGCTATTTGGATTTATTCGCACATAAGAACCCAGGAGCAAACTTTCTGGAGGTAGGAGCTGGCACAGGTGCTCTGACGCATCAGATTATGCGGATTCTCTCGTCTCCCGATGAAGAAAGAGTTTCACTTCGCTACGGCAGTTTTGACTACACAGACATTTCACCTTTCTTCTTTGGGCCAGCGCAAGAAGAGTATCGTAGCCACGGTGAAAGAATGAAGTTCAGAACTCTGAATATTGAGAATGATCCTGAGGAGCAGGGGTTTGGATGCGGAGTCTACGATGTCGTCTTGGCCGCTGCCGTGCTGCACGCCACCAAAGACTTGGAGGCTACTTTGAAAAACTGTCGAAAGCTCTTGAAGAGGTAACGATTTCAGTCTCCATTACAAAAACTATCTTCTAACAAGACTTAGCGGCGGTAAGCTTATTTTACTGGAACTTACTCGGTCGGATGTGTTCCGGACCGGCTCAGTTTTTGGCCTTTTAGAGGGCTGGTGGTTGAGTATGAGAGACCTATGTTGAACCCAGGATGTGAGGCTAACAATTACACAGGTACAGAGAACTACCGCCAACGGAGCCCGTGTGTTGACGGTCATAAGTGGGATGAACTGCTGAGATCCACAGGGTTTTCTGGAAACGACATTCTTCTGAAGGACTACGAGAATCATATTTGCCATGAGTATGGTGTTATTGTTTCAACAGCAGTGCTCCAGCCTTCAGATTCGACAGGACAGAGGGTGGATGTAGCACTCATCCATGATGCGCAGCAACACAATCAAGCGGAAGCTATCAAGGAAAGCCTGGAAACTCAGAAAGGGTTTGCGGTTCAACTAGCAACATTGGATCAGGCTCTTGACGAATCCATACCTTCGAATACTGTAACTGTCTTCCTCGTCGAGTTACTGAAGCCAGTATGGTTCCAAATAGCCCCACCCCTCTTCAGTCAACTGCATCGTCTTCTCACCTCGGCCTCAAAAGTGCTTTGGGTCAGTCAGGGAGGTGGACTTGACTCCAGTGATCCAGTATTTCAACTGACCGATGGTCTCTTTCGGGTCTTGAATGCAGAACTTGGGGGTACGGTCATCGCATCACTGTTGCTTTCCACCGAAGGGAGTCTGAGTGAGATACAAATCGGTCACATTGCAAAGTTGTCGAGATTCTTGGCCAACTCAATTGATATTGACACGGAGTATATTGAACAGAAAGGTATACTACACATTAATCGATTGATAGAAGCGAAATACCTAAATAGGACATTGCATCAGCGACAACTACCGCAACAGCGAAAGAGACAAATGTTCTCCAGTGGCCCGCCACTGAGGCTTACGATCGGCTCACCAGGACTCCTCAACACACTCCACTTTGTAGAGGACAATGAAAGAAACATGGCGATCCAGCCGGACGAGATGGAAATCCAAGTCCATAGTACTGGAATCAATTTCCGAGACCTCCTTGTTGCTCTTGGTCGTTTAGACATGCCCACTATGGGCGGCGACTGCGCAGGCGTCATTACGAAACTTGGAGAAAACTGCGCGGGGTTTGAGGTTGGTATGCGTGTAGCCGCGTGTTGTTTGGAGAGCTATAGGAGCTATGTCCGGGTTGACTATCGATGTGCCGTTCGAATCCCCGATAGTGTGGATTTCTCAACTGCAGCAGCGGTCACTGTGAATCATTCAACAGCTTGGCATTCTTTGGTTGAGGTTGCTAGGCTCCAGCCTGGAGAAACAGTCTTGATTCATTCTGGTGCCGGAGGTACTGGGCAGGCTGCTATTCAAGTAGCACAGCATCTCGGTGCCAAGATTTTCACCACTGTCGGTACAAACGAAAAGAAGAGGTTTCTTACTGAGCAGTACAACATCCCTGCTGAAAACATATTTTCCAGTCGCGACACAGTCTTTAAGCAGAGCATAAGACGCCTCACGGCCGGCAGAGGCATCGATGTGGTGCTCAATTCATTGTCTGGAGAGGGTCTCGCCGCTTCATGGGAATGCATTGCGCCTTACGGAAGGTTCCTCGAAATTGGCAAGAAGGACATTTATGGATACAGCAAGCTGCAGATGTTTCATTTTGCGCGAAATGTCACGTTCAGTGGTATTGATCTTGCTTCAATGAATACTGAACGACCAGAACTCGCGGCGAAAGCGTTCAGGGCGGTCCTCGATCTCGTCGAAAAGGGCATCCTCAGGCCGTCTCAGCCTCTGCAAGTTTATGGAGTTTCGGAGCTTGAGAAGGCATTCAGAAGTATGCAGAGTGGGAAGAGTTCTGGAAAGATCGTGGTAGAACTACGATCAGATGATTATGTTGAGGTAGGAACTTGTTCACTCGTTAGATCGGCTTTCTCACTAATATGTTTGGCAGACCGTTATTGATACTAAAACAAGCTTATTCCTCAACCCGAACGCAACATACGTTCTCGCAGGGGGCTTTGGGGGCCTCGGCAGAAGCGTGGCACGATGGCTGGTGGACAGAGGGGCTGCCAACCTCATTATCCTTTCTCGGTCTGGTGGCCAGAATCCTGATGCTCGGGATTTATTGAAAGACTTGAAAAGCCTCGGAGCCCGTGTGCGAGCACCAAGCTGCGACATTGCAGACGCAGATGCACTTCAGGTCGTGTTGAGTCGCTGTCTCTCAGACATGCCGCCCATCAAAGGGTGTATTCAAGCATCTATGGTTCTGCGGGACGGAACATTCGAAACCATGTCTTTTGAGTCATGGAATACTGCTATCAGACCCAAGGTTCAAGGCACTTGGAACCTGCATAACTTGCTTCCAAGAAACCTCGACTTCTTCGTCATGTTTTCCTCCATCGCAGGCATCATCGGATCTCGAGGGCAGGCCAACTACGCAGCTGGTAACACGTTTCAAGATGCCCTCGCCAGACACAGGGTCGCCAATGGTGAAAGCGCAGTGTCACTCGACCTTGGGGCCTTCCTTGACGTTGGAATCTTGAAAGAGAATGCAGACCTTCGAGATAAGTTCAAGGGCAAGTCTGTCATGGATCTCGTCACCGAGTCAGAGCTTTTTTCTCTGCTGGAACAATACTGCAACGTCACGGAACAACAAGCTCGCACGATGCAAAGCTGCCAGACTGTTGTAGGTGCGGGCATGACACCTGCTCAACACGAGAATAAAGAACTGGCCTATTGGCTTAAGAAGCCTCTTTTCCGGAACATTGCCCAGGATGCATCAGAAGACAAATTAACGACGAAAAGGGTAGAGGGTGTAAACTTCCAAACCGTTTTTGCAACATCTCCGTCGCTTGCCGAAGCCGCCGCGTCGGTGACTGATGCACTCGTCTCGAAACTCGTCAAGACTCTCTCGCTGGCAAGCGACGCATTTGACACTTCCAAACCCATGCACGTATATGGAGTGGACTCCTTGGTCGCAGTGGAGTTGCGCAGTTGGTTCGCGAAAGAGGTAAAAGCTGAGATGGCCATTTTTGATATTCTCGGCAGTGCGACGATTGCTGAAACAGCTGCGCTAGCTTGCGCGAGAAGCAAATATAGGAAGGAGAGTTGGACGAGTTAGTTTGAAACGTAACCGGTGGTATCGAGTCATGCTTTCTTATTCTAATATTAGTTTCTGCTGGCTTTGGCGACGATGCTCGCCACTACCCTAGGATTAGTTCAACAGACTCGAGCTGCTGGCGTTCCCATGCCGCCCTCTCTACCTCTCCTACCCCCTTCCGATATGCCACACCATCGATCCATTCAACCCAAAGTACATTATAGACCTGTGGTATTTCTTTGCCGAGTTCTTGCTCAAAGCGCTGAAGGCTTTTAGCTTTGTACTTCATGGAAATGGCGACCAATTCAACTGCCACATCTTCGTCATTAGCTTCCTCATCTGACCACAAACGCCCAATCATTTCCCCTCCACCTATTGACTCAATCTCATGAGTAACAGTGGAGCCATGTTCCACTGCGAGACGTAGCCTGAAAAACCCACGGTAGGTCATCCCGCAGAGATACCGCCCAAGTCGGTTGGTCGCCGTATGCAGAACTCGAGCCACGTCATCATCTTCGGGCAGAGGAATAGGATAGGAGAACTTCATTCCTTCAATCTGGGAATGTGTGTAGTAGTATTCTGGCGGGTTTTTATCTTGACCAAAAACCAGGGCTTTCGACCTATGCGGGCTTTTCCCTTTCAATTCGAGTTTATCATCGGATGAAAAAAGTAGGTACTTTTGGTCCAGGCTTAGATTAATGGGCCAACGCGTCCATCCCGGAGGAGGTGCTGGAGGTTGTGGAGTTGTATATTTCAACTTGAAGGCATACCACTCATTTCTGTATGGAAGGATTTGTGGTGGTTGTTCTTTCGTCTCTTTGATGGCCCAGCGAACTATGGGGATGATTCGCCGGATGGGGTCAATATTATAGAACCATTCCTCATGATTATGTAGGAGCCAATCCTCGTTCCTCCATAGCATGGCAGTGTCAACCGGACCCTTGGCACTAGCCCAAGACCAAGTTGGTGCATGCCTTTTATGAGTCTCTTGTCGAGGATTCCATCGCCGGCAAGGCTCCCAAGTCTGTTCATCTTGTGAATAGTTCGTGGGAAAATCATCCTCGGTCACCCATGATTTCAGGTCGGATCTCCACACGAGTCCCAAGTCAAGAAACATGACCGGAGTGGCCCATAGAAAGCCGCCCATAAATCTCCGGGACAATCCTGTACCTATTCCGGAGAATGCGCTTATTACATCATCAGCGTAAGTGAAGCGTCTACCACCAAAGGCCGTTACAATGTGTTGAAATGCCACCATATTTGGAAACCTCAAGTTTTCCCAACCATTAGTCTTGCGTATCGGAGTAAGGTCAAAGTCATAACTCCAAGAGTTTTCGGGAGTAGGCATGATACCTTGCTGGCAATGCTCTTCCCAAAAACACCCACTGGGACATTCCCAGCGAACAGAGTTATCGACAAAGATCAACCGCTTGTGAGAGAATAGGTATTCTTGAAATGTCCAGCCACGGGTATTCCATACTGTATTGCGAAGCCCACCAGTTGCATTGGAGTTAAGACGAACTCCTTTGAGTTCATGAACAGATATGTTATCTCGTGAGAAAGATATACCCCTCAGTCCGCGCAAGCCCGCGTTTGCATCCTCGCCATCAGCGGCCACAATGGTAAATGTAGCATTGGCAAATACAGCGTTCATATTTTGGATGGTGCTATTGCGTAATGCTTCATCATCTTGGACAACGCAGATGGCATCCACCCAGAGATAGGTTTCCCCAAGTATTTTCACCAGAGCCACAGCATCTCTGATAGTCTGGGGCAACAGAAAAACAGACTTCTTTAGTGCGCCTGGCTTACGCAACTGGGCCAGATTGGCGATAGTTGTCATTGAAATAACAGCGCCACCCCATACATAACTAAGAGCCACATACGAGTGTCCTTTAGCGTCAACAATACAGTCATTCTCCACGTCTATCAGCAAGAGGTCCTGTGGTCGAGGGAAGGGCACTCGATTACTTGCTGAGCATTGCTCGCCATGCTCGGACTCACAACTTGTTTTCCAGTGGCTAAGTAATCGTGGATCAATCCACTGACGATCAATCAATCTGCCATCGCCTGCTTCATACGGAATGCCATCACCAAGGCTGGTTATGAAGAGCTCGCTGTAAATGCTTCCAGCTGTGAATTCGGAGGATGCGCTTCGCAAGCCTTCAATATAAAGCATACCCGATCTTTTCGTAACGCGCAAAGCAGAGTATCTTTTGTACCAAACTTCCTCCGAGTTGTTCAAGTATTGTCTTCTGTGGACGTCTTCGAGCTGTTGGAAGAATTTCTCGTGTATGTCACAGAAGCCACCTTCAGCAATCCGAGGTAAATCGTCAAGCAAACAGGTATTCTCTGCGCTGCCTCTTATTACGAATAGGAGTTGCGCACAAGTTTGACATTCTGTGCCTAGCTGGTGCATCTGTCATCTGTCAGCTACCCATATTGCAAATCATGGACGTCCTACATACAAGCTCTATGCTCATCAGCCCGCTGCTGGGATAGACTACTTGGGCAAGTATGGTATCCATGACCATCCAAATATAATGTTTGGCGGTAACGTAGATAATCTGTCTGACTAGGGCTGTCTTGCTGTCGTCAATCTTACCTCGTATCCTGAAGATGTCAGCGGGGGTGACTGCAAATAAGGGGTCATGGAAGTATCACGTGACGTAAGGCTACAGCCGCCATCGTGGTTTCATCCTTGGAGCGGATTGAACATTGATACTATCAAGCCAGGGAGGCGAATCAGAGAGTGGTGGTAGGCATAATAACGGCAAATTATATTAATTAATGCAATTTTGAACGCTAAATACAAGATCTCAGAACGACGATTCGGAAAGCTTCAGACCAAAGAGTCTCAAACCAGCAATGACTGTGAGCGGGCACACAAATGAAAACCCCTCTGAAATCCTCCTCTAAACGTTTCTCGAACAAGTTCTTGAGGGTTATTTCATCCTCATGTTAATCAAGTCGTGGAGCCGTACCTGATTAGCGAGAGTAATGATTAAGCCAGAGACTCCTTCGGGCGATTGCGGCGATTCCGAGACATTCCAGACCCCTGTGCATCTTTGATCATCAACCATCCGGAGAAAGGTTGAAGTCCGGTCAGATCCGGAGAGTCTGCGCTGATTGCAACATCCTTTGAGCTGCCTTGGTCTTCTCCCGAAGTCGTCGTCTGGCCAGGGCCAGGGATCTGTGGAAGCGCCTCGATACCAACGAAACCCGCAATCATGGTGCATTTGTGGATTTTGCCGTTGTCATCCACCGCAACTGGCACTGAAGCGAAACCATTGGGAACGTTTCTGAGATGGACAGTGGGATAGGGCACGCCGTTCAGCACTGGGCTCGTGCCGCGGTACCTGGCACGGCCTTCGGTGTTCCAAAAGCAAAAAGCGCCCAGCCACCCTGAAATATAATTCACACCGCTCCCTCGAATGTGTTCTGTTATTATCTTGTTCCAGAATGAATTTACCTCTGGGTCTGATGGGTGCTTAAACGAAAGAACCATATACTCCAAGATTGGTCGCATCATCTCCGCAAATATGAGCGCTTCCCCGCCAAGACTTTCAAGCTTATCCAAGCGTTTAAGTATATCCTCCCAATCAGAGAGTTCGCCGAGCAGTGTGACGGATGGTATTCCGCATGCAGTGCTTATTCTATACTTGAAGTATTTTTGCATTGTACCCATAAAGAGCACCGATGCAACGATTTTGTCTGAGTCTGTGGTCGTAGAAAACGACGGCATGATCCAAGTACGCAGCTCTGGGTCGTTTATGTTGGCTCCAATTTGATGCGTCATTTCTTCCGCTAGTACACCGAAATCAACCGTATGTAAGCTGCCAATTGTTCTCACGATGAGCTCCTTTCGGCCTTGATGGGAAACGAAGTATTCCCGAAGGTCCTCTGCATTTGCATTGATATAAAAACTTAATTGTGTGAGGATAGCGAGCCATACGTCGTCTGGGCGAAAACTCAAGTGATGGTGCTTATTGTAAGCATGAACAGCGGCCCACACAAGCCCGTTATTTGACGGCGAAATGTGTCGCTTCCGGAAGGTCTCGTCGTTGAATGAGCTCTGTATTGTCTGTCCGCCTTTTCTGTACAATTCAGTACAAGCTCTTTGGAAAAGACCATTCGCGGAGGTGGCGCCCTCTGTTGACCAGCTAGTGGCGGTATGGTTCACGACACTCAAAGTAACAGGCATGGCTACTGGCAGTGCGTCGTCCGTGACAAATTCTTCAAATCTTTGAGTATAAGGGGTGGCACATTGATCGCTCCATGAAGCGTCAATGTGCTCGTTTTTATGTGCTTGGAATAGGCTATGTGCGGGGAGAACTGGTCGTATCGGAGGTATTACCTTGACCCCTAGGATTGCTGCCTGGACAGGCATATGCATAACCAGGAATATCATGTTACACAAGTATCCATCTATCGATCTGTGCTTCGATAATATGTGACTCATGCGAAGCATCAGTGAATGGAGGCCTCTTTAGGTTTACCAAGCGAGTACTTTCTACGGTTTTTGCCGGTCTAACATGAATCACATCGAATATTACGTGTGAATCTAGTCAATGGTAACCTGAATCTGATCAACAATACCGAGTTGATATATTTGATGGCATGAACTGGATTTTGAAGTCTTCCAGTCCATCTTTTCAACAAAGCATTATCGAATACTTAACACGCCCGCTTTGTCTTGAATCAATCTGAATGTTTGCACAACCTCATTTTTCTCATCAAATTGCGCGGTCTCTAAACTTTGCAGTAAAGATACCGTACAGAGGGATTTGGGACTCAATCAAAAGGTTAATCTAGAATTTGTCCTGAAACCTCTGGATTGGGGCACGCACTATGCCCTTCCAAACATATGCTTCCTCTTTTCTAAGTTTTGAGAGATGCCTAAGCCCTAGGAGTTCGTCATCCGCGGACAATTTTCATCAGATGAGCGTGTCTGTTACGCGTGTTGTGGATACGACTACGACGTTGCTAGATACAGCAAAAGGTAAAGCAAATAAACTACGAGGAAAATTGAAGTCAGGGTCAAATTTGGTGATGTCTGGTCACAGTCATCGTACTCAGCTATGCTATAGTTGATCCTGGCCTTATGTAGGCTGGATTTGACTGTATACTGAACGCAGCAGAATGCATTAGGACACAAGGACGTGGACCACCCTGGGCTTTGGACAAATTGGGAAGAGCGAGGTTGGGCAATCCTAGGGATACCTGGAATGGGAAGTGTCAACGAATCAATACATTGCCGCCCGATATGGCAAAGTGGTGATGCATACATCTTCACCTAAAATTGCCGCGTCGTTGGATGCGGGTGCTTGTGTCAAGTTCATGATCAGCTCTGGGTGCAATATCACCCTCGTCAGCAAGGCAAACACAGAAGCACCTAAAAACCCCCGCGATTTATCAATTGCAGCCGGTAACTCTCAGTAACTCGCTTGGGACGCGCAGATATCCCCTAGCCGGCTATGCAGTTATGCGATGAGGACGGGACAAACCGTGGTGTGGGATGAAATTCCACAAACCTCGGGAAATCGTAAAAGGCAATAGCCTAAAGAAGAGGTTGGCGCTCATGGGAGGATTGTGTAGCGACATCCTCTCGCTATTATCAAGCAGCCATTGCGTAACTTCCTGTCATCACAAAGATCGTCCAAAAGGGAACATCCTGTTCCGTCCGTAGAATATCTGCGACCTTCTGCGCGATAGGTAAGTTGCCCATTTCTGCCACATAATCCAGTGACTTGCAGACCCATGCTCGTAGCTGCCCGTCTTTTGAGTTTTGTGCAGCCATGTAGAGAGGCGTAATCAGACACCAGCACCGCAACCTTTGCAAAGGGGAGAAAGGCTCTTCGTTCTCTGGGGAGGCGCCCTTCAGAACAAACTGTGGCACTGAGTCGCATATTTGACGTGATATGTGGTAAAGAGTTTGGGAAGTGTCGGATTTGCCGCTGGGGGTATACCTTTGTATCATGCGATTCATTTCAAGGCGCATCGACCTGATGGCATTCCAGAGTTGCGATATAATGTGACTCGGATACACGTCATAGTAGCGACTGAACACATGTGGGTCGTCTGCACTCATCATGATTCTTTTGGGTTTCCATATTGAAGGTATGCGACTTTCCGAAGCAACAAGTGCATTGTCAATATCCGTTGCTATTCGAGCCGCCTCAACCATGTCTGTGAGGCTGCCGCTGCGGATGGCGGCTTGCAGGTTCGCGATTCGAGCCAGGAGGGCCGCAAATTCCCACTTGACGTTGAATGCGTTGCCGTCAAGGGTTTTCATGAATGTCATCAGGTCATTGGGGACTGCAGTGGAAGCAGCTGCGCAGCTACTCGTGATGCCCATTGCCACGCGACAGGCGAGCTGGCGGGCTACAGGGCTGGAGAAATTGATCTTGCCTCGGGCGTGAAGCAGCCACGCGGCCCCTTGAAGATGGCTGTTCCATGACAAATGACACTGGGAGTCACGGTTGGCTATCTTCTCATAAAAATCGAGAAGCAAGATTGACTGCAGTGTCTCGTCGCTGAGTGATGCCTGTGGGTCTCGTAGGGCCTCCTTCAAGATTCGGATTGCGGTGACGTATCTCTTTCTTGCTAAAGCCATCAGGCTGTCTTTGTTGAAATGGGCGCCCGCAAAGGCCAGGCTGATCGCGCTGACACTAGAGGCCAAAGGCCCGCTAGCAGTCGCTCTGGCATACAGAGAAGGAAGTGAGGTGCAGCAGTGCGAATATTGAACGACGTATAGAGAGAGAAAAGCTTCTCGTGATCGGACAACCCAGTCTGTCGAGGGCGCATTAGCAACGCCAAGGCCGTATGCAAGGGCTTGCTGTGTCAGGACCCTTTGCTCAACGGCAGTCGTCTCATCCCGGAACACAAGATCTGCAGGCTGACGATATCCATGACACATGAGATTGGCTCTTTGGCATTGCCCACAGGATTCTGGATGGAGATCGCACTGTCTCGGAGCATCAGCACAATTTAGTGTCTGATGACTGGATCAAAACCTTACCCGAAGTTTTCTCTGTCTACACGGGAGACAATCCCGGGATGGACGACCACGATTGACCATTATAATTGTGTGGATCTGACTTGTGATAACACAGCCATGTGGAGTGGCAATTCGTAGGAGGATGAACAGCAAAGCTTGAAAAGGCAAGCGTTCCGGAGAGGAGCAACCATGCGCAGTAAATCGTGCAAAAACGCACGGTAACTTTACTCATTGATTAGGCATCGGTCAATGAGCTCAGCTAAGTCCCCAGGCGCTACTAATTAGTAAATCCGTATGTGTGGCTGTTTTGGGATCAACTGTCAAGGTTGCCTCCGTTCCTATTATGGCGCGGTCCGGATGGCTAACCCGACTAGGTTAATCTCTTGAGGGGTTTGGATTTAAATCATCGGGGACGAGCCCCGAGCATCTTGCCAATCATGGTTCGCAAAGAGCCTAGATTCGGAGGTCAGATTGGAAACAGCACACGGCCCCTAGTGTAGGACTTGGAGCGATCAGCATCCAGAACATCATCCTAATAATAGTTATGCATAATATCGCATTGCCGTCTAGACGGACCTGAAATGAACCATGCAGAATTTGGCAATCGATGTGAATTACGACATGTCTTCATCAACACTTGCAGCCCGCGGAAATTTAAGGAATTACTTGTACCTTCTCTTTGCAATACTTATGATGCTCGGAACAATGAGTCACACGTCAAAGCTTTCATTACAGACCGAATCGAAAAATGGATGGATGAGTCGGAGATGGAGGCTTAGACTCCATGTGAAAATTTACACTATTTCCGCCAGCATCTCAACATCTCAAAGAAGGCTGGCCAAAGACTCGACTGAATCAACCACAGTCTTTTCATACGGAGTCCACTGAATCCCCAGAACGTTTGTAGCCTTGGAATTGTCGTAGCCGAAAGAGTTCAGGCCTTTCTTCACAGCATCTCCCCACTTATCCTGACTTGGCAACCGATCCCTGAACTCCGGAAAGTTGTCCCAGATGATTTTGGTCATTTCTGCATTACTGTAGGTGCCACCAACAAGCAGGAAGCGCTGGCCAGCCGCCTCCGACAACTCCATGGCCTTGACGTGTGCCAACGCAACATCGCGGACGTCCACCCGCAGCGCGAGTGCCGTTGGAGGAATGCCGTCCTTGTGCTTCCCGGTGAGCACCTCAGCAAGCAGTTGGTTCGAAGTGTTGACCGACTCTAAGGACTGCAGGGGTTGTCTAACAGGCCCAAACACCATTGGAGGGTTCATGACCGAAAGTGTGAAGCTCGGCTTCTCCTTCTCCATGAATTCCCAGGCAGCCTTTTCAGCCAGGGCTTTCGACGCGGCGTATGCTACTCCGCCATTGATGTAGGCATCTTCCAAGGTCAAAGGGCTCCAGTCAGCCTCAGAATAAACCTTGTCCGCACCAGTCGCCGCAATTTTCATGTCCAGGATGGCGGCGAAGGAGGAGGTGACAACGACACGCTTGACACCTGGACACGATTCTTTGATCTCTCTGAGAACTCCAGTCGTTCCCAGAACGGCAGGGTCGATGAGATCCTTGATCGGGTCTGTCACATTGTAATGGAACTAAGAAAAGTAAGAAGAGTGCCCACAATGAGTGTGATTGGTGATCGCATACCGGGCTTGCAACATGTATTACAGCTTCCAGGCCATGAACACTCAAGCCATTGAATGCCCCCTGAGCAGCGATATCCGGAACGACAACGAAATCTAACTTGTTTTTCGGCGGGGATGCATGTGCAGCCAAAATTGCCTGTCCTTTCGCCTGCGATCGCGCAGTTGTGATGACGGAATGGCCTCGCTTCAGGAGGACGTCGATAACATGACTAGCCACAAAGCCAGAACCACCTGTAGAGCTGTTAGCTGTCTCCATCTACTCAATCGTGATGGATTTCCACCGTACCGGTCAAAAGAGTTCGAGTCATGTTGATTGAATCGTGGTGGTGGTGAGTCGGATTGAATGAGATGTAGTTTGAGCAAACTAATCTTATAAACCTATGATCTTTCCTTCACTTATGTAGCATGAAGTTTTCGAGATTTCGGAGTATCACGAAAGGCGTGCAAGCATGTCATTGTACAGGACAGCCTCTTGCCCGGGGGCAGGCACATTAACTCCATTATCACCACTCCCACGCATTAGGGTGCGGACAGCTCCCGAAGTCAATTTGTCTAGATTGAGATAAGCTTCTTGGGAGGTGGCATTCTAAACTTTACGAGAGCACGTTTGGCGCTTGGAATCAACTTGGACCACATGTCGTCCGGAAAACTAGCCATTTTAGAGCGATAGCTCCACTGGTATGCAAATGCGGTGATTTGGAATGTGCACCGAGTTCTTGAATATTGTGGTGATTTCCGAGTCGGGCGTTACTTCTGCAGTCGGTCGATGCAGCAAGTTTTGCAGCTGATGAATCCATGCCCCCCGGAGACCGAGCAGGCCGTGTCCTCACGGATGTCTTGCGTGTTAGCTCCGAATCGCCCAGCATATACCCGTAATTCCCCTACAACTTCGGTTCTCAAAGTTTATGCTTTCATGCAGCGCACAAAAGTAGTAAAGAATTTTCATGGCAAGTTCTTGAGGTTCACTGATAACATGACGTCACATTAGTTACCTAGAGTCGCTGTAGCCGATACTACATGCTCAACATCTTTGGATGCTTCAATCAGCTAGTTCAAGCGTACACATCACCAATGTAAAGACTTTCTCCAATTTTATTGCTACCGAGCGCTTAGTGACCATATGACAGATGCTAGCGGATTCCCTGTTGAACAATACGCCAAGAAATCATGGACCTAAATGGTTGTGCAGGTTGGCCATCGCCAACTAACCATGTATTTTATCTTCCTGGATTCATTAAGACTAATTCAAACCACCTACTCTTTACAGTCTTCGCCTATATAGACCCATGTTCTGTTAGCGGAATGCATTTGCACGGTCATGCAGATAAACTGGTTTCATCACAAGGCGATGATCAGCTTCCATGAGAGTCTACGATAAAAAGTTCTTCGCCTCGGATGAGGATACTTCCTGTGTAGTACACTCTAATGGATGAAATCGGAAGGGCTCCGAGATCAAACTCAGCATTTGAGGAATAGTGTCACCATAGATCTTTCAACTCGAGAACGAGCCCTGATGATACAAGGTGGGAATCGGGGAACTCGTCCGACGCTAAACCGAAGGCAAACACAGGCCTGGTTAGGAGTAGCCCTCTACGGATGGCTAGCCTGATCAAGAAATAGTCTTTCACAACAACAACGCTAGACTGGGACCACAACAACAATACTCCTCATTCTCTCCATTGCCAAGTGACAAAAACTCCAAAGGCAATTACCACAAGTTGCTGCACGTCCCTCAAATCGAAGTACCTTAAACTTTGAGATACCACATTACTGAAGACCGGTTATCAAACCGAAGTCAATAAACGAATGAATGATCAATCTCGCACGCATCCAGATGGTTGGGCTTTCATGAACAGCTCCTCGAGCATGATTCATTGATCATGTTGCACCTGGATACTCTGATGAAACACAAGAAATTAGCTATCTTATTAAGAACAAAAAAGGCGTTAAATGGGTATTCTGTGACTAGTGAACCCCTAAAGCGTATAGAGCTTGAACAACGATGAGATAAATATGCAGCGCATTCAATGAGGCAAAGTCAAATAGCTGACAGATTTGCTCATAAATTGCCGGGGTACACGTTGTTAGACGTAGCCAGTGATGATTTGGAATAAATATGGGACCAGCCACGGACTTGATCAGTATTTATTGGAAACGTCAGTCAGTTCATTCTAGCTCTAGATCACGGCTTGCTCGAGAACTACCAAATTACCATTATTACTTCTCTTCCAATTGCCCCCCTATCACCAGTCAAATTCGCCATACAACTAAAAATCAAGATGGGTGTCACCGTCACCGTCCTCTTTCCAAACGAAACCGATGCAAAATTCGATTTAAAATATTACACGACGCAGCACATGCCCAGAATCCAGAGACTTTGGGGCAAGTACGGCGTCAAAAGCTGGTCGGCGACAGAATTCGCAAACGGAGTGGACGGCTCGCCTCCAGTGTATGCCTTCGGGTCTGTTGTTGTTTGGGATGACTTGGAGCAAGTCAAGGCTGCCTTTGCTGGCCCTGAGGCTGCGGAGATCATGGGAGACGTGCCTAACTTTTCCAACAAGGAGGCAGTGTTTTTGATCGGGAATGTATTGGTTTAGCCTGAATAGCTCAAACAAGTTGAAATGAGGTTTAACAAGAAGACCACATGGAGAATTCTGCTGTGGCTGTCCTGCATGGTTGATATTGCGAGAGTGGACCGATTCTGATGGCCCCCACCCCGGAGATTTCTGAGAAGATCTGAATGTACCAAACAAGGTTTGACCTATAGTGCGAGATTAGTAAACGCGCCTCTTCTTTTACATCAAGGAGAGAACCCTAATGAGGCGGCTACCTTTCGCTGAAACCTTGCGGTGAGGAGCAAGCATGCAGACTTGATTGAGATGCACATGACGGTAAGTCCGACGCTAGCATACATTTCGTATTGGATCGCGTGCCTTCGGAAGATTGCCGAAGGGACATGCTCAGCTGCCTAAGCTATAAATACTAGAAGAGTTCTAACATTCAGTGTACGCATTCGTTTCCTGCCCTTGATTACTTGCCGTGCTTCCGACGTAGGAGAAAGTACTGATACTCTTCGCCATCGCTTATCCATATCAAACCCACACCATTAAGACATCATGGCTCGGCCGAAGCTACTAGTCGTGTTGACTTCACAAGACACCTTGCCTACACGAGATAACATGAAGACTGGGTGGTATCTACCAGAGTTCGTGCATCCGTACAACTCGCTTGCTTCACATGTCGACATGGTCATTGCTTCTCCTAAAGGAGGGGAAGCACCAATTGATCCTTACTCTGTTGAGGATGCGAAGGACGATGAAGAATCACAAGAATTTTTAAAGTCCAAAAAGGACTTATGGACAAAAACCGAAAAACTCGAGAAATTTATTGGAAATACCTCCGAGTTTGCGGGAATTTTCTTCGTCGGCGGTCACGGACGTATGTTTACCACTTACCCTCACTGACTTTTCAGACGCACCATGGCTTACGTGGACATACCGATCAGCAATGTTTGATCTTGCAGTTGACTCCAAGTCACACGACCTCATTCGCGAGTTCTATGAGTCTGGGAAACTTGTCTCCGCCGTCTGCCATGGTCCTGCTGCCTTGGTGAACGTAAAGTTGTCTAATGGGAAATACCTTGTGGAAGGCAACCAGGTGACAGGCTTTTCTAATGCCGAAGAGGATGCGTACAAGTTCACAGACGCTATGCCTTTTCTATTAGAGGATGAGTTGAAGAGGCATGGTGGGTCTTATAGTAAGGCAGATCAGCTGTTTGGTGAGCATGTTGTGGAGGGAGGGACCAAGGGCAGATTGATTACAGGCCAGAACCCATCCAGTGCCAAAGTCATTGGCGAGGCAATCCTAAACGCACTGATTCATTAGATTGTCAGTAACAGGTTCAGGGTTTCTGAGCTTAATACTCAGCTGAAAGATTATTGATAAATCCTGGTTATAACCCGCAATGTTTGGTCACCCAAGATTCTTGGATCTCTAACCTTGCTACAACTTGCTCCTAGCGGAATTGTGCATGCTTTTAAATCATCGACCAAGATATGACAGATATCAGTGGAAAACATGCATCGGCAAATTACTGTCTTCTCATAAAGATGAGTCCGTACAGAGTGTCCTCGCCCCATGTTCCATGTGTGAGGACCACATCCTCGGATAAGTGGATGGATTCAAATTTAACTAAGTGCTTAGTGTAATATCCTCCCAATAGACTATAAGTTATCTTCATACAGATAAACTCTTTGAGTGCAAAAAGAGAGTTTGCCTGGGCAATTGAGCTCATCTTCATAGCGAGCGAATGCTATTCTGCACGAAGGAGGCTCGATGGTCTTTTCAGGGACAGATTCTATGCAGTGCAACATGACCTAGCCCTTTTCTGATGAGATGTGCATGGCCGTATCGCATTGAGACAGACACACTATGAATTTCATCTCCCTTGAATTGATTTATTGCAACTATAAGATTTACCCTGTTCCATCAGCCGAGCGTGTCGTCAATAAGATCAATCGGATACGGAAATCTCGCAGTGCAACCAGGAAGGGTAACGAGCAGACCAAGGCGCTTGCTGTGTCTCTTAAAGCCATTCGAGACACATAAGCCTCTCGTGAGTCGCATGAGAAAGCTGAAACCAATGGTGCCGAAGACTCTGGAACGCAAGTTCTGCAACCGCTTTGTCATAAGCGAATCCTTTCATTTACAAATGCTAGTTGCATACCCATGATAGATGTAAGAGAGATCCAGTCATCTAATCACTATACAAGCAATCTGCTGGGTTAACACCACGTGTATGCGGAGGACTTGAGGCACTAACGTGACAGTTTCGAAGCAGAGTACATCAAGCCCTACGAATTGTTTGCTCGGATCTCGGCTTTTGAGGAAGGCTTTGAGGTCCGGCTGGGTCATCATTGACTGCATAATTCACCCAAAGTGCTTTTGATGTTTTGACGCGCACATGTCAAAACTTCTGCCGGCAAAAAGCACCATGGGCTGACAAAAAGTCGTACCCGTTAGCCGTGAAAATAGCAGGATGGGGTTCTATACGTTTTTTACAGTTACGGAGATCGATAACGCCTTTAGAATCCTGGAGACATGGGTTCATTCTTTTCATCGAATCTTGGGCTTGCTGTGCTTGCAGCGAGCTTGGTTAAAATTTGCGACGCCAATGCCCGCTTGTTGTGTTCATTACACAAGGATGGTTTATCTTGACTTTTCGAACTGCCGGCAGATGTGTGCATCCTTCGTATCAACACCCAGAGTACTACCCGGGGACATTCGGACGGTCACTGTCATATTGCATAATTCTGTCTGCGAGTGGGTTCCCTCATAAGCAAGGCATGCGCATGACTGATGAGTGAGATACATCTACGTCATAGAGTTTGGGTAATGTACTTGTCAAAAAATGTAAGTTGTCTATGTAAGCCACTTGATCTGATACAAGCATTATATACGGGTGAATTAGTCATATCCTCTACAGATAAATGTAGCAGAAGGGTCCAGAAAGAGTGTCCCAGGCATCCTTAAGGTTAATAGACTTTGCCAGGATGCCAAGGTCAAGAGGATCCGTTGGGAGAGCATTCCGGCTGGGAGGGTTGTTACCAATGGTGATAGTGCCAGCGACGGCGTTAGCCACCCTCGGGTGGAGCGCCTGCCAGACCCAGTAGACGCGATCAACCATGGCATGATGGAGGAAGAAAGAAGGGTCGGCCGGGGAGGAGAACACATCGGTGGCATCGCCTCCCGAAACGTAGTGGCCGGCAGAGTGCATACCGACAAACTTGTCACCAAAACGACCTTGCAGCTCGTTCTGGAAAAGGGCAATGTTGTGGGAAGCAGGACCGAGAGTGATGTTAAGGAGGTTGGCCGCTGTCATGTACTCCATGGGAGCGCTGACGAGGTCACGACGCAGACAGTGAGGGTTGTAACCCAGAGGGCCAGTTGGGCTCACAGGGAGAGACCTCATGCCAGGCCGGACAGGACCAAGGTTGACAACCATGCTACACAGTGTCATTAGCATTTTTCATTTATCATGAAACTTATCTTCTATCTGATTCAAAGAGGGTCAAGAACGCCAAGAATGCGTCGAAATGACATATCGGGGGTGGGAAAGACAGAAGGATGGACTTACTCCTTGAAAGGACCACTCTGAATACAACCACCACCCTGACCAGGAGGGAAGAGAACATTGCCGGTGGCAGCCCACGAGCCCTCGTGCTTGACGTAGGACCCAGTGCCTCCTAAGCTGGTGTCGCTACCATCGTACACGGGGGACTTTGTGATATCGTCCTGGTGAGCAAACCAGTTCCAATACTTGAAATGCCGGTCAGTAAAAGCTTTCTCATTCTAATGAGGGCTTGTCAATTCTTACAGGTTGAGCGCCCTTGTAGCCGCACTCGTTTTGAAGGGCCTTCTCATATGCCAAGACGAAATACCGGTGCCAGGTCAAAAAATTGCCCTTTGTGAGTTGTTAGCATTCGGCGAGTTTTAAAGTGATAACTGTTGAAAGCAGAAGTCAAGGGCTGGCATAAAGACGTACAGTGCTGTGAATCGTTGTGGTCTTGTCGATGTGTACGGCAACAAAATCATCATATCGGGTCCTGGCTCCGGGGGCCCAGTTCTTGTCGGATTTGGAGGGTTTCTGCTGGAGACACTTGACAGCCTCAATGTAGCTCTTGCGTTCTCGACCACTCAAGGAAGCCCTGGTCAAAAAGAAAATGGCGTGTTAGCTGCAAGTGGCCCACCGAAATGCCTCCGTACATGGGTGTGTGGCTGAAAGGGGGGGTCACTTACCAATCCTTGCGGATTGTTGCAGTGAAGAGGTTGCAGCTGTTCGCATTACGCTTGGTGCTTCCAGTCTCCTCTTGGGCCTTGAGAGCTTCGAAGGCTTCCTTGTTCAGGTCCTGCATCAGTGTGCCTGCATTCTCGGGCTCACGGTCGGTGAGCGCCCCCGCAGCTACGGCGGATAAGCCCAGGGGAACCAGGAGACCACTAAGACGCATGGCGCAATTGCTCTGCAAGATCTGCACGTACGGGCGGGGCGGATAATGGAAGGGTAGACAGCACGGCGAGGAGAGGGGTGAAGGGCTTGACTGCGCGCTGCTCAGGAAAGGGATTGTGCAATGGACAGCTGACTGGGTTGAATATATAGAAGGGCACGGCCTCAATCGCTTATGCAGCTCGGAGCGATTGGGACTACTTCGTATGGCCAAGAATTCCAATGGGCCGATAAAGTAGGGATTGTAAGTTGCCTATGGGGTCAATATTGCCACATGGGCAAATAGTTCAGGGCACCACCAACAAGAGCGGAATTTAGAACATGAGGGGGCAGGGCATGCAAGGCATTCTCTGCAAGATATCTAAGGTAGTTCGTCTTTAATGCGCCTTCAGAAGAGGGGACCCATTCTATATGCAGGCTGCTGCACTATCGCCGCAAGGGCGCGCCAGGGTTGATACTCCTTCTCTCCAATGCCGGCATGTGACCCGACAGACTGGCCAAACGAGGACTGCCTCTTACTTATACCAACAGTAGAGTTGGCGCGACACTGTTCTTCGCTCACGCTGATTGGCGCTCTTATAATGTGAACCATCCTGGAAAAAGCCCCGTGATAGCAATTCCTTGCCCTTTGTTCTTCTGCGTATGATCCTTCAGGTTCTCGCCACACTGATAAAAAGCGAAACATAGCTGCCCCGTTAAGGTCTAGGGTATCCCTGTCATTCCCAGCAGTGGAGTACGCATTTGCACAGAAGCCTCAGTCATTACTCGTGGGATTCCTTTAGGCTATGAGGACACCGAGTCCCGCTACCCTGGTTGCGGGAGCCCGTCCCACACGTCGTCTCCGGCAATGGAGCCGGGCCGGGCGTAATCATCCGGTAGTTTGATGATGAGTTAGGAACAAGACCCACGACTACAGGCCTACGCAGAATTTCTACTCGTTGAAAATATCCCTGAACGTTTAAGATAAACAAACATTACTAACCTTATTCATAGCGTTCTCCGGGGCACATCATTCGGCCGGTGCACCCATGTTTCCACAGTCAATCTAGCGACACTAACAAACGTTGCAATCGATGATTGTGTGGTGATGGACAGATGGCGAACGGTTCTCGACCCTAAGAGTGGATGAGAACCCACGCGCAACCGAGCCTCAAATCTTCAGGAACAGCGATTGGACTCCGCTTCGCACGAAGTTTTCTTCTTTTCCCTTTTTATGGGTAGGCTGGTGGGCTGACTTGCTCCGTCCATGCGTACAAGCCACAGCCCTCTTGGCACACAGCCCTCCCGCCAAAATGGCGTAAGCCCTTCCAACCGGGTCCAATCGTTGCAGGGTATGGCTTCCTTCAGCTTTTGTCGGGGCATCGAGAATGTAAGCGACCTTCGGGAGTTCCACAGCCAAGACTTCTACAGTTCTGAGAGCCAATGGGCTGGATGATCCTTACCGTGATGGGAGATGGGTGAAGCGGGGAATCTTCTGAGGAATTTCCGACCATGCAGGAGCTCCATACAAAAATGAAATTCGTCCAAGCGAGTGCCCAGGGTAGTTGATAACGCGTTGCTCTTGTTTATTCCTCCGATGCCACTTGGTTCTGAGCCTGTGTTCAAGCCAGAATTTGTCACGGATAAGGCAAGGATGTGCTCTGACCTCAGTGGTCGGAGTCGAGGAGTCCCTGGCACACTTTGCACCACCCGTGGCTTCCAGACACAGCTCAGGTATAATCAAGCATGTAGAATAATGGATCGTTTCCTGTCGGGTCGCGGTCGGGACGATGCCCCGGGACTATGATCACCCCCTGCCGCGGGCTCGCCTAGTCTTTTGACATGCGAGACTTGAAGGACTGCAAATATTTGCGACGAAGTTTCAGTTAGACCTGGTCAAGAGTGACGGGTTCCAAATTCAACCCTGCGATGATTCGGTGCGGCGGTTCGCTATATCACCTCCACGAGTGTCCAGTCCCTCTAGCCTCAGAAGATCGCCGCTCGTCCCCTCGTTCTTCTACGGCAGTTTCTCTCTCGGATTTTGAGTTGCTAGTGCGCGACGGTCTCTCGTTTCCACTTTTCACGACGATCTGCCTGTCTTCCGAGCCATCATGTCGGCCCCCAAGCTACCTGTTCTGACTCCGGAGCAAGAAGCCGAGACGAACCTCCCCAGGATAATGGGGATTACTGCCACGTTCCACGTTCTTGCACTTGTTTTCGTGGGGGTTCGACTTTACACACGGTTCATTGTGCTCAAGGCACCAAAGCTCGACGATTCATTCATGATTTTGGCTACGGTAGGTGGATGCTCAGTGGCAAGTAACGAGCACTCGTTCCCGCTGACAGAGACTGTGTCATCTTCTAGATAGGAGCATTCGGCAGTGGCATGTTGATTTTCATCCTACAAGCACCGCGCGGCTTGGGAAGACATCGTCAAACAACCCCAGACGATGAATTTCTAAAGTTCCGCATGTATGGCTGGATCTATTCCGTCGTCTGTTCGGTAGTATCTTTCAGTCTGCTCAAGGTCTCCATCGCCCTGTCACTGCTCCGCATGAGCCGCATTCGTTGGTACACATATTCGCTTTATGCTCTGATCGGTAATTCTATGCTCTACTTCCTTTGTAGTCGCTACAACTATAAATTCGGAGACTAACGAGGCTTGCCATTTTAGGCTTCATAACATCTTACACCATTGTCGCCTTGGGGTCCTTCTTCTTCCACTGCAGGCCGATTGAAGGCAGTTACAATGCGACTATTCCTTCAAAATGTTACAGTCGGGAGCTGTTCGTTGCATTTTCCATCATGAATACTTGTAAGCCCCCGGCTTGAGCTTCCCCGACGTCGTTCTACTGTGTATCCCTACTAATCCGTATCTAGCGTTTAACATGTTCTCCGACGTCATGTGCGCGACCCTTCCGATCCCGATCATTTGGACGCTCAACATGAAGCTCCGTACTCGGTTATACTTGGTTGGAGTTCTCAGTTTGGGATACGTAACCGTCGGAATGGGTGGTGTCAAGGCATTCTTCCAGATTGGCGCCCGGCGTGACCCGGATGCGCAATTCGAGCAGAACATCCAGTTTTACGGATTCCTGCAATTCAACCTGGGCATAATTGTCGCCTGCGCGCCAACCCTGCGACCGCTCCTCGGTCGAGCACTCAAGCTTTCCAGTCGTGATAAATACTATGGCAACTATTACGGTAACAACAGATCGACAAATGCAGCCAGACGTTCGGCAAAGCCTCGAACCGCAACCTACCAAGACCAGGAGTTCGAACTCGAGGAAAGTGGCCCTTTCAATCATAAAGAAGCCCAAATCAAGACGACTGTCCAAGGTGGCGAGGGTACCATCTATGAGAAGAACACTGGGAACCGATCTGGAAGCGAAGAGATGATTCTTCAAGGCACCGAACCCGGACGGATCTTGCGAACGACCCAAATCGAAGTGCGGTAGAGCTGATACCAATCATTCATATATGCTACAAAGATTTATACTCTAAAATACGAGCGCAGAAAAAAATTGATGATACCCTAATCTACTTCCTGGATGCCATTATAGGGGATGAAGTTGGTAACCACGAACGTAGCGACTTTCTGCCCATGGCAAAGGAGAGAGGAAGGTATCAATCGGCCCATATGCTCAAACTTGTGACCCGAGCTCCAATCCTGGGGGCGGTTGGGCAAGGATAGCTCGCGTGAGTTATTAACTCTGTTGGGTTTGACCCATAACAGCTATCACCTACGTTGACGACAATTGCCTTGTCTTTCAATTTGTCCCTGGATCATTTGTCATATCTCATCACTTCCCACATGAATTAGCTAAGGAACACTACTTTTGTCCATCAGGTACCACTAGCATCATCGCGAAGCGTATCGGAACATGAACAACATGTGCCTTTCAATTCATGTCCCAATCTGTCATGCTCAGAGGTCAACGGAATGGACTTTGATTACGTGGTCATTAGCGGTAACCCTCGTGTCTCTGTTGAAGTTCCGTTGTGTCTACCTCTGCTTGTGAATATCCACCAGTCTGTCCAAGCTCTTAGCCGGTCCACTTGGTATGTTCTTTTTCCTTCATCCTCCATCCGCAAGCTTCTGACCAGATTTCCGGCGTACAAAAAGTCGCAGAAAAATAGCAACTCCCATATGGCGAGACTGCAAGAGGGCTGGCGCCCCATCTATACTTTTCGTACTCGATATGACCATAGATGGCCATGGACGACGTGCATCTTCTTTTCACCCCATTCAACTGTCGCTTGACGCAAAGAGCGACCTGCTGTCTGCACGGGCGCAGTGGTGTCACATATCGAACTCAATGATCAAGGTACTCAAGCGCATCTGATCTACGTGAAACCCACGAGGCCTCGCCCCGGCCACGATAGTTTTGCGGTGGCCAAAGCCAAACGCGAAGTGATTATTTGCGCTGGTACGATGTCTTCACCTGGTATCCTCATGTGCAGCGCATCAATTTGACGGACCAGCTGCGCCGCCATGGCATTCCCATGGAAAAAGCGCTTCCTGCGAGAAAGCATCTTGAGGAATATATTGAGATGGCTGTCATGTTGGAAGTCCCCAAATTGCAGACCTTCTCAGTGCTTGAGTGGGCATGGGCAATTTGGATCTTATTTTGTGGTTTTTCTTTGGTATTGGTCTCATCGCTGTCAGCTCTATACTCCAAGACATCTTCATACGCACTTCGGCCACGGACGATGATATGATTCCGTCACAAAACCGCCTAACCTCGATGCCGAACGGACAACAACCCCGACATCGAGGTAATGCTCCAGCCGGTGAGTACTCTTGACCACGGCGGCGCTGGACGCCACCTTTTCAGTTTCTTTTCGACTTTTTATGGCCGTAACCTCTGCGGGCCGGATCGAGCTCCTTGACAAGAACCCACTTGACCCTATGGCTGCCCCTCGCATCCTGCACCCGTTCCACAATGTTGAACGTGATCTCGGCCCAGTCCGACGCGCTTTACGCTTTGCCATGCGGCTGGCCGTTGTTTCCAGAGGTCGGGCTTTCCACACCCCGGTCCATTGATCATCGCTGCTGGGACGGATAAGAAAGTGCTCAGGCATTGAGAGTCGGCACCGGCGGTGACACGTCAGGGGCATGACGTTTGCCGTTCATGGACCACCGCAAATAAGCAGCCTATCACGGAGTCCGCTGCCATTACGATCGCTGCTCAACCTGCGGCCAAGACAAAAACTCCGGGGAAATATTCAACGTGCGCTGGAATAATCCATAGGGGAGCGAGACCAGATGACAGGTCTCAAGCCTCAGCCAGTCCGCCGAAAACGGCAGTCCCATACGACTTGCTCGTTCACCAATCTCTTTGTACAGGGGGTAGTTGCGTCTACCTATGGCCTATCACTACATGTGCCGACCCGGGCCGAGTTGGCCGGGGCTCGATGGCGCTCTCCGGTCAGTTTGCCGGCTCACGTATCTGATAGCACCCAAGATAAGCTCAAAGCGCACTAGTTTTGGTTGCGGAGAAGACCCTTAACCACTTAACAGTGTGATAACTCTGGAGTGGAGACCCTCACACGACACCATGCTTTGCCGCATTTTCCGGCTACTAGGCCGGAGAGATAGTGGGCAACTGGCCCGAGTTCGTGGGGGAGAACCTGGAGTATATCATCCAGACGATGGCCACGCTCGCTGATTGACCCTGGTAATGATGCCATCCTTATTTTTTCAGGGCTTAACTTGTGACCACCCCATAAGCTTTGGACATGGATTCCACGATTGACGTCCCGGCACCAATTGGTCCCAAGGACGAATACGACACAATGGACGTGAAGCCGACCATGGATGCCGACGAGCTTCGCCTCGCGCAAATGGGTGCGTTCAATTTCGCAATGAGTCAGACCAACACAGTTCTGACTTGCCGCCATAGGCCATACGCAAGAGCTGAAGAGACATTTCAGTACGCTTAGTTTGATTGGGCTTGCGTCCACTACGACCATCTCCTGGACTGGTCTCGGACTTGGCCTGATCGCAGAGATTGGAGCGGGAGGCCCCGGAGCAGTTATTTATGGCTTCATACTAGTAACCATCCTACAATGCTTCCTTGGTGCCTCTTTGGCGGAGTTTGTATCATCCTACCCTACCGAAGGTGGGATGTACCACTGGATTGCCGCTGTCGCCCCGAGGCGGACAACGGGCGTCCTTAGCTTTTTTACAGGATGGTTCAGCGTCCTCGGATGTGAGAGAAATTTCATCAAAGAATAAGCACACGTACTGATCGAGTCAGGGATCTTCACTACCGCTTCCACCAATCTCATCTTCGCCCAAATCGTCATGGCACTGATTGCGCTTTATGTCGACTTTGAGATCAAGGCTTGGCAAACATTCATTATTTACCAAGGTCTCAACCTGATTACAGCCGGCGTGGTCATGTTCGGTAATAAGATCATCCCCGCTCTGAATAAGTTCTCGCTCTTCTATCTTCAAATCGGCTGGCTAGTTGTATTGGTCACGGTTGTCGCGTGCGCTCCCACCCATCGCGACACAGAATTCGTATTTAAGACATGGATCAACAATACGGGTTGGGAAAACCAAGTCATTTGCTTCATCACAGGTCTCGTCAACCCCCTCTACAGTCTCGGCGGCTTAGACGGTGTTACTCACATCACCGAGGAGATGCCCAATGTGAGTTGACTTGTATATATCAGGTGGTCGCACAGAACTGATGTTAGCATGTAGCCTTCTCGCAACGCGCCCCTCGCGATTGCCATTACGTTGACAATAGCCTTCTGCACTGGTCTCACTTATCTCATTGCCTTGATGTTTTCGATCCAGGACTTCGATGCTTTGTCCAGCACCAGCACCGGTCTTCCGCTAGCCGAGCTATTTCGTCAAGTCACTGGAAAAGCAGGCGGTGCATTCGGCCTCGTCTTTATTCTCTTCATTGCGCTAGGCCCCTGCGTTGTGAGCTCACAGCTTAGCACGGGCCGCATTTTCTGGGCATTTTCTCGTGATGGTGCCATGCCATTCTCCAGAAAGTGAGTCTATTGAGCATGCGTGAAGAGCTCAAGAATTGTGCTAACGTCTTTAAGCTGGTCCAAGATCCACCCTAAGTTTCAGATCCCATTCAACTCGCAGATCATGGTCACAATCATCATTGCAGCTCTTGGTTGTCTGTACCTTGGATCTTCAACCGCGTTCAACTCCCTGCTGGGGTCGGCGGTCACGATCAACAACATCTCATACATGATCCCTATCCTTACAAACCTGCTGACAGGACGCAAAAACATGCATAAGGGAGTGTTTCACATGGGTCCTGTGATGGGACCGATAGTCAATGTGGTCACCGTGTGCTGGTTGGCCTTTGCGATCATTTTCTTTTCTTTCCCTTATGTCAAACCCGTGGAGGTAACCAACATGAACTACACATGCGTTGTAGTTGGTGGACTTTTCATCTTGGTTGGAGGTTGGTGGTTCAAGGCCGGAAGATCTTACACTGAGAAGATGCTAAAAGCCAAAGAGCAGTAGTGCAGATGATTCTCAAATGTGATTGCTTGTTGATTAGGGCCTAGTAGATTGTCTCACTCAGGGTTTTTCTATAACAGTCCGCCAGAAAAGTCTGCTTCATCTGCTGCTGCATTGATGTGTCTCCCATGGTCGCTAGCCTTGCTACAGGGTTCTTTCTTGTCGTGGCATCACATCTTCCAGAAGTGGTTTTCTCGTGGCATCTGCGCGTAGTCTATCGAAAACACCTTGTTGAGTCTATAAATGTAAGTGTTCCACCCCCAGTCGGCTCCTTTTAGGGCTGCGTACGGCTCAAAGCTGTACACTCTGCTGTTTTCTTCGGCTCAGTCGGCAGATAAAAGCAGGCCGGCGACGGTGAATGGTGTTGCAATATGTTTAAGACTGCCTACATGACATTTCTCTCTGGGGCCGCTGTGTCTTGCGATGGTTTTTGACTACCATCTCTATGCTCCTCACAGATATTGTCTGGGGTGACCCTCATGCGGATTGGCGATTCTTACAATCTTCACACCTCTGAGCTAGAGATCGTGGCTTTTGTGTATTTTCTTATCTATTCCTTCACGGCGTTAAACTCGTAATACCGGCAAGGTATTTTGTGATCAGTATGTTGTCGAGAAATTTCAGCTTGCCAATGCTTGTGATGCAGCTCTTGGACTACCAGAGGGTTTCTACAAGATTGCCTGATTCTTTTCGAATTCTCATTCAGAAGAGCTCAAGTAACCCAAACTCCCAGCAGTGATGGTCAGAGGATTGAGAATAAGCATCATATTGGCCATCCTGGAGCTTCGTGCAGTAAGCAGCACACCACGCAGACAATCCGCATAAAAGCCTTTTGAAATCTGCTTCTTAGGGTCTGACCTCGATTTTGGGTGGTCTATCAAGAGAACTTACAGAGGATTCGACATGGGGTGCTGTTCAACGCTCATCAAGGATCCATCCTTATTAAGACCTTCATTCGGCCGCACCTTACGAACAATAACATGCGAATAGGAGTCAAAGGTATGAACAATACGGGGGGTCATATGATTGCGATTCCTCAGTCTATAATACGAGCTTAAGTAGAAATAGTTAGGTCTTTGATGAAATCCCCTCGTGCTATTTATAAGCATAGCATGCCTAAGCCGCAAGGGCCTTGCAGTCATGACTTCACACTCTCCTCTTGAACTTCCAGATGATTGCTATATATGCTCTAACCACCGGTTGCTTTATTCCGGACAAATACTATGAGTGTAGCCCTATATACGAAGAGACTGGCTTGTGGCACTATCATTACCTTAAGAGAGACCGAGTTCATCTGTGGGCAAACTAAATACTAGGTTTAGACGTGAATTGTTCTCGCCCTAAAGTGCTTCAACTCAAATTTACATCAACGATGATAGATCAATATGAGTCGGAAAAATCTTAGTCTCCCATTAGAGAAACAGCTCCTAGACAGAACATGGTGACCTCCCATCCCCTTTATTTCGTCCATTCAACTATTCAGAGCCATTAATTCCTTATATTCGTGACACCTCTCCATCCAAAGCTTGGCCGAGAGCCATTTCATACTCTCCTAGCATTGAGCTCCTCCGGGGTGCCTATCTGGGCAATCTTGCCCTAGCAAACACCATAGTGAGATCTGTGTGATGGATACTACTGAGCCGATGCGCTACACGATGGTTGTAAATCCCTCCATTGCACGATCCAAGTCTTTCTTGATAACCTTTTCGGACTGTGTCAAGCGCGCTCATCGCTCCAGATCTTCAGCCAGCGATATCATAAAGTCCCAGATATTGGCTTGGTGGCAACGAGCCTCAATTGTGCGTCAGAAGGCTCCTGGCTCGCCAAGCCCAAAGAAATGTTCTCCCGATTTGATCTTTGGTACAGAAGTGGCTCTTGCTGCACAACAGTGATATCTCGGCAGTGCATCCGAAGATCGGGAACCCGGATGTCTTGTCCATCAGTATGCAGAACGCAATTTATCGGCTCATAAAAGCGCTCCAGTACGGCGATCATGGTAGCTTGTCACAGCCCAAAGCACCGACGAAGGCGACCATCTTGCCGGACTCAATACCGAGAACGACCCCACGAAGGACATGTGTGTTCGGTCGCATCGATTATATGAATTCAACGTTGTGGAAGGAAAATTCACATTCCTGCGTTGTTATGATATGGCTCGGCTTGCTCTCGCTGCCGCCGTCGTGGTGGACAAGACCTTGGCAGAGTTGAAGAACATGGTTCATTGCGGACCGGCCCTTGTTGATACTCGTGTTGTGTACTGGAAGAGTATGGCAGTGTTCAGGGCCTGCTGGACAATCTTCTCGGTATTGGATCAAGCGCACCAGTGGCCTCATCAAGGAGAAGTATTTTCGGATTACAGATAATACTGCGGGCGATCACAACTCGCTGTTGTTAACCTCCAGGTCGCTTGCCAATCAAAGTATCATAAGCCTAAATTTTCTGTTAGCTAACAAGTTGAGATTGCCACAGTGCAGGATAACTCACTCAAGGCGATTCCGAATAAAATCGGGTGGGTAGGCTGCTTTGCAAGCCCCTTCAACAGTTTATTATTTTGCTCTTTAGATCAATCATACATTTCGGTCCATTTGCGCCCGTCAACAACTTCGATGAAAATGGTGCCGCTGACAAGAGTAAGTTTCTGAAAAGATCCATCTTAGAGTGGCCACCAGGTCAAAGGCAGGTAGCGACCGAAACTGCAAAGATAAACAGGTCATTCGATCCTTTCAAGATCCCAACAATGAAGCATCGAGGCCCTAGAATCGTATGCGGAGAGGACCTCCTCATGAGAAGGAGAAGAAAAAAACATTGCTTCCAAGATTGGCCTGAAAAGTTGATGTTGATGCTATTGATCCGAGTATCTGGGTCCTTCTATCAGTCCAACATACAGAGCTTCTCGGTAGGTCCAGGGTAGGCAAGCACAAAACTACGGGGAATGGCATATTTCCTTCTGTCCCCAACACAATAGCTAACTCGTAGGTTCTACTCTTATCAAATATCTTTAGCGTTGTGAATTTGAGAGATTCTTGTTGTTCATATTGACTGCTAGCATATCCTCGCTCGCCATGCCATGCAGCGCCACCCACGATGGGCACAGTAGATCTACATCCCGGATACCGAACCAATCGAGTGCGGATAAAAAGAACTAGCATGCCACGCACTTTTGACGGAACGGTAACTTGGGCTCTTTTGGTCCGCTGACGCGTTGATCGATAGCACCAGCAGGGGTTGCCTGGCCGCACGAGTTCCTTCGTGCTCCTCCGGGTGTCCATCATGCCATTTGCCCTCCACACGTGGGAAAACAACATCGGTTAGCGGTGGGGCGTGTAAAATTAAAGGACGGCCTCGATTGGCCGTGGCAGAGCTTGGCCTGCGCGTCCGCCAAAGGTCCCCGTGCTTGGCAGATGCGGAAAGAGCATTATCTTCGGAGGCGAGATGGGGTTTCGGGTCGTCCGGTCAGACGCCAAGACCATCTTTGCGAGGAGAGGGCTCGCCATGTCCCTTGGCGACGGTCTTGTAGTGGAGCGCGCCCCTCTGCCCAGCTAATAGCCATGCCCTCGCCTACCGCAAGTGGCCGGCTAAGAGTCTTATCTCATTCCTTTGTCGGACTTTCCTGCTTCTTTGTCCTGCTTGGCCGTCCAAGGCACCTATCGGCTAGTGCCGTCGGCCCTCAGCTTGAGTGCTGCTGGAAGTGCCTTGCGTGTGTGTGTGGCACTACATAGTCGACTTGGCGGCGCAGTTTCGACAACTAGCGAAATTTCGCCCCTGGCTAATGACATCTGAAGTAGGTAAGGCGAGAATGAGTGGCCTGCGATGGGCGAACGAGGGGTGACCACGATCCGATCTGTCGGGACTGGTCTAACGTATCTATATTGCAGTTAGAAAACCCCATGGTTCCCTCGCTACCCACATGTCGAGATCTTGTCCGTCCCAACCCTGCCGTTCTGTTCGCCTTGGGGTAGTTTCGCCACCACGTTCAATGTTTTTCTGGGGTCAGTAGCTACTCTGCTGTGGTCTAATTCCGGCCAACCACACTCGCTTTCTTCTTTTTCTTTTTCCCATTCCACTCGTTTTGCAGCAGCAGCAGCAGCAGCTCGTGACCGGAGCCTCTTGTCGCAATGGCCAGCAAGATGTTCCGTGGTATCGCGGCCGCGGCCATGGTGGCGCTCATGGCTGTAAGTCCAGTCACCGGTTTGGCCGAACACGATACCATCACCTGGGGCGGCGACAACTCGCGAATTGGCTACTTCCCGTAGGTGACGCTTCTGGTCACGAATACCAAGTGACGGCCAAAACTGACCACTCCAGTAACAATAATATGGACCCTGCTGTCGTCACCAGCAGCGAATTCAACCAGATCTTCCGTGTCCGATTGCCCGGTAACTACATGGGCGACTCGGAGAAGATCTTCTCCCAGCCGCTCACCTACACCCCCAAGGACGGCGATGGCACTCAGTTCGTGTACTGGGCCACCGCGCAGAACAACGTCTACAAGATGAACGCAAAGACGGGCCAGATCCTCGCCACTGTGAACTTGGGTTTACCCTTCCTGTCGAGGGATCTCGATAGACCGGACCAGGATGATGGAGGGTAAGACCCCCGCGGCAACCCAAATGGCGAATGAATTAATTGACTTGGGTCATAGCTACTGTCAAGATATTAACCCCGTTGTCGGTATCATTGGTACCGGTGTTATCGATCCGGATACAGAGACTCTGTACCTGACAGCCAAGACGTATGCCGATCAAACCCAGCCCGGCGTCGCCCAGGGCCGTCCCGCCGGTCGCATCTTTATCCACGCCCTCAGCGTCTACGATCTCAGCGAGCGCCCTAACTTCCCTATCAACCTCGAGGGCAGGGAGCCCCGCAACAACCCGGGTCGTCTCTTCAACGGTGGAATTCAGAACCAGCGCCCTGGTCTGCTGCACCCGCTGGGTTCTGATTACATCTATGCTGGATTCGGCTCCCATTGTGTCCATTACAATTTCACCGGCTGGCTTATTGGCTGGCACAGGACCACTGGCGAGGTCGTTGAGCTCTGGGCTACCCAGGGTGAGGGTGTGCCGACCGCGGAGGGCGCCTCGCTGTGGATGTCTGGCGGCGGTATGGCGTCCGACGACAGAGGGTCCATATTCTATGCTACTGGAAACGGATATTCGCAGCAGGTAAAGGACCTCCCGATCAACCGTGGTACGATCCCCACTTCTCTTGAGGAGGCTGTGGTGCACCAGACGTACGGGGACGATGGCCGCACCGGCTTGGTCGATTTCTTTATGCCTGAGAATAAGGCGTTCCTCGATGGTGGTGATCTGGATCTCGGAACCAGCCCGCTCCAGATTCTCCCGAGTGACCCCTTTTCCTGCGGCGAGATCAAGCGTATAGGTATCGTTACCGGCAAGGACCGTAATACCTTCTTTCTCAACCTCGATGATCTTGGTGGCTACCGCACCGGGCCGAACAGGCAAAACCGTGTTCTTGGCCAGTATTACCACAGAAACTCTGTCTATGCCGGTGCTGGCGTTAGCCCTCTCGACGGCGGCTATGTATATGTCAACGTTATTGGTTTCGAAACAGTCGTGTTCAAGTTCAACTGCGTCAACGGCGTCCCTGCGTTTACCAAGGTCGCCGACACCCCCATCGGAGGAAAGAATGGCTTCGGAGTCGGCCATGGTGCCACCACCTCGCTCAAGGGCCAGCCCGGCACTGGTCTGTTCTGGATCGCCGATACCAACAACGCCGTGGCTGAAAGCAACCATCTCCGCATCTACGAGACCGTCCCTACCGGAAACGACGGCACCATCCTGCGGGTGCTCAAGAGCTTCAACACACCGGGCATCAACAAGTTCTCCCGCCCCCAGTTTGGCGACGGTACCATGTACATTGGCACCAACCAAGGTTGGGTTTACGGCTACGGCGCCCCTACCAACCCGGCGCTGAACTGCACCACCGCCAGCACTGATTTTGGCGTCGTCAACGTTGGCAGCGATGGAGAGACCAAGACCGTCACTTGCACAGCCAAGATTGCCTTGACCGTTGCCAACTTGACGCTTGAATCGACCGACTTCAGCGTGGCCGACGTGCCCGCGCTTCCTCGCACGGTTGCCGCCCAAGGCAGCTTCACATTCCAGGCCAACTTCAAGCCCAGCCGCGTTGGATCTCGCTCGGCCAGCATCTCCATCAAGACAACCAATAACGTCGTCGGCTATGCCAGCACCACTTCGGTTCGCCTCACTGGCGAAGGCGAGAGCGCCGATGCCCTTTTGACGATTGAGCCCTCCACCGTCGCCTTCAGCCAGGCTGTGCTTGATTCGGCGCCCATCTCCAACTCGGTGTTGTTGTCGAACGATGGTCTGTCCGCGCTTGTCGTGGAGAGCATTCAGTACTCCACGACTGGTCCCAGTGGACCATTCATCCCAGCCACTAACACTGGCAACGGCACTTCGGTTGGCCACTTCAGCTTCCATAACCTACCGAGCTCGCTCGCTGCCGAGTCGCAGCAGCTTGTCAGTATCACCTTCAAACCGGCCGAGATTGGCACTTTCAGGCTGTGGGTTGTAATCGAGTCCAACGGAGGCCAGGGCGTCATTGCGTTGAGTGCCAGCGTCGGTGCCACACCCCAGGCACTCATCCAGCTCGAAAAGCCCGACGGCTCGGGCTGGCAATCGTGGGTTCCCGGGGAGCCTGCCCTGTCCTTCGGTGAAGTCACGCAGAATACCGCCCTCCGCCTGCGGTTCCGTATCTCCAACGTCGCGCCCAACGGCTCGGTGGCCCTACAGGTTCCGATTTCCAAGCCTCCTTTCGGTATCCCTGGCCTCATCAACACAGTCAACCAGGTCGATATCGGCGAGGGAACTATCATCAATGCTGGCGAGCATGCTGAAGCTTTTATCACTTGCACTGTGCCCAAGACCCAGTGGAATACCGACCCGTACTCTCGCGGTACCACCTGGACCTTCAATACCAACGATATTTCCCTCGGTAAATTCGAAGTGCCCTTTACCTGTACGGCCATCGCACAGCAAGGCGGCCCCCTGAAGGATGATGGCAGCGGCACCTATCGCTATGTTGGTTGCTTCCGAGAAAACAACCCAGGCCGCCAGCTTCAAACCCAGCTTTACGGTAACGATAACCTCACGTCCGCCATGTGTCTCCAGTCTTGCGCTGAGAGGGGTTTCGCCTACTGTGGAACCCAGTATCATCGCGAATGCTGGGGAGGTCCGCGTCCTCCCACTACGCAGGTCGGCGAACTGAACTGCAACTTTGCCTGCTCTGGCGATATCGGCCAATGGTGCGGTGGCAATGGTGTTGGCGAGCTGCAAGGCAATGCGCAAATCTCATTGTGGGCGACGAACGCCACGCTGCCGCCTCCGGGCACCGACCCCAACCCTCCGGTTACTCCTAACCCTCCTGTTGGCGGTCCCGTGGTGAACCCTGGTCTGAATGGATACACAAGCATTGGCTGCTACAATGAAGTTGCCGGTCGCGCCCTGCCCAACGCCATCAGCACTGCCGAGCGCACCGTAGCTGCTTGCATCAACGCCTGTGCGCCGCTCGGCTACAAGTACGTCGGTCTCCAGTACGGCGGCGAGTGTTGGTGCGCCAATGAGTTCCGTGAAGGATCTCTGCCCGTTGCTATTGGCGAGTGTAATATTGCCTGCAACGACAACAAGGGCGAGTACTGTGGTGGCGGCCAGCGCCTCAACGTATACCAGCGCAATGGCACTATTGTCTCGACAACCAGCGTTGCGCCAAGTACGTCGGCCGTTGCCAATGGCACCGCCTCCGCCTCCGCATCCGCCTCCGTTTCCTTGTCCTTGTCATCGTCATCGTCAACTTCCAGTGCCGCAGTTCCCACCTCAACTGTGCCAGCTATAAAGCAGAGCGTCGGCGCCTACCGCTACCAGGGATGCTACGTTGCTAATAACCAGGGGGGCCGCTCTCTGCAGGGCCGTTCTTTCTATGACGACCCCATGACTCTGGAGAAATGCGCCGCTGCGTGTAGCCAGTATACGTGGTGGGGAATTGAGTATGGCCGCGAATGCTACTGCGATAACCAACTGCGCGGCAACACGGCCCCCGACTCGACCAACACGACGTGCAGCTTCCTATGCCCCGGCGATAAGCTGACCTACTGCGGTGCGGGAAGCAGGCTGTCCATGTACAAGTTTGACCCGCTACTGAACTCAACTGTATCATCGTCCTCTTCCAGTCCGATTAGCCTGCCAACCAGCACACCCGTCTCCTCCGTACCTACTCCGGGCGTATCTACAACTCCGGTTGCGCAAACGACCAGCGTGGCCAGCAGCTCTGTGCTGGACACGACTTCGGAGTCTATCAGCACGGTATCGAACAGCATTTCTGCTAGCCTCGTCGAGACGACCTCGAGCGAGTTGACCAGCTCAGAGGCCACCCAGACTCGCGAGCCAGTCGAGTCGGAGACTGTGACTAGTGCCGCCACCGATTCTGCCGAGGAGACGACGAGCCAATCTCCCAGCGCAGTCGCTACTGTGACAAGCTCCGAGGCGACCTCAGAGATTACAACCACGAGCGAATTCAGCAGTTCCAAGGCTACGACTAGCATTGGGTCAACCACTTCAGAGGCTGTAACCTCGAGCGAGCCTACTAGCCCCGTCTCCACAACTCTGAGCGCTTCGACCAGCTCGGAGCCTACCACTACCTCTGTTTCGTCGTCCAGTGCCGTCACCTCTGTCGCTACCGACACCACTTCCTTCTCCACTCCCACTGTCGCCTCATCCACCAGCACCAGCACCTCGGCCATCGCCACCATCTCGCCCCCCTTGTGGCCCGGCAACGTCAACTTCACCTACTACGGCTGTGTCGCCGGTCCTTCGGCCGGACGCTTGGTACCCCGGCAAGTGGTCAACTCGGTCAATATGACACACGACATGTGCCTCGAGGCATGCTGGATGTATGACTATGCCGGCGTGGAGTACGGCCGGGAGTGTTGGTGCGGCAACGGCCCCATCAACTGGGCGGGTAATGCGGGCGCGACGCCCGGCTTCAATACGACAGAGAGCGAGTGCAACATCAATTGTGCAGGTAACTCGACAGCCAAGTGCGGTGGACGCAAGCGCCTGACCCTGTTCTACTTGGATGAGCTGACCGCATAGGCATGAGGCTATGCTTACATGTCCTTGCTCGGGCGTGATAATTTCTTTAGAATTAATTTTAATGTATTTCGAGACGAGATGTAATCGCTACATCATGAAAGCCCAGGAAGCTTGATAGTAATGAAGGCTTTGTCATGTTCAATGTCAATAATCCCAGGGGACGTAAGATGATCACTGACCCCGTGATTAGAGACCTCAGGGGGACCATTGCCAACAATCAACTTACCAGAGATCGTTTTGTAGAATAGATACCACTACCACGCTGTTGAACACTGGCAAGGTACTAGGACAGTATGCAAGGGGTAGATGTCAGATTGACCCTCGTTGGGACAAGTGCATGAACGGATTACGTGTGTGGGTTCTGTGTAACGCACTCCCTCTGTTTTAGTTGCTCAGTTGGTCCTAGGACTCCCCACAGGATTCCATCAGTCCAAATAATGATGCCTAAGGCCATCTATCATCATATCCGCCGGTGCCTTCATAACTGTCTTGTTATCAGTTTCCGGCGTAGGTACATTGCACAGCGTGAATTGAGCAAGTATGGGACCGCTTAAGCTTCTTTCTAGCAGATTTGACTTAGTCAACGCGCGTGACGTACTGACAGAGGAGACAGCAGCTTAATTAAAGCATGAATTCCTGGGTTCATCAAGCATGAAGTGCCCGATGGCGACCAAGGATATGGATTTCTAAAGGTCTCGAGGCAAATGACTACGTTGACAAACGTCTCTTTCGGCAAGATGATCCCACGAGATACGATTCCTAATCAAAGTTCACAGAGTGATTGATGATGACAATAAGTATTATCGAGGCGGCGGGTTGTGACTGCTGATCAAGCTATACTCGCTCAAAGTCGAACCAAGTTCCTTCGGTCGGCCTCTGAAAACCGCAGAATCCGATGGTAATTCATGTCTTGGACTTACTCCGCCTGTATGCATACGCGCCCAGTCAAGATGAAGAGGTTTGACATCATGTGTCAGCTGTGCTTACGATTTGAGGGCCCTGATTCAAATGGACCATTTGTAGAGGGTCCACTTGTGCTTGTCGCCCAGTCATCATCCGCAAGCTTGGTGCGGCTGCTGCGCCAGAGTGGGACCCGGCCAGAGTCCGCGGTCTTCGGTCTTCGGCGCTTCGGTTCTTGGCGGCGGTGTCGACGGAACAACTGGGGTCACCGTTGCCAGCACAAGGCTTCCGCGGGTTGCCGTTTCACAATTAAAAAAGAATTGCGCCTTTGCATGGTTTCCAGGACCCGCGGCCTGCGAACATATGATGCGGAGATTCAGGGGACGTGAAAGCGGTAGCACGGAGTAAATTATCCTGAGGCGATTGTGACGCATGGCCGAGCCTCTCGTCAGCAGCTTCTTATATCAATCTGACCTGCCGCTGAACACTGCAGCTCCAGCCAGCACAACAATCACACACCAAAAGAACTACACATCGTTGACTAGGCCTTGTAACTCGAAGTTAGTCACCGCAATGTCTAGTCGCAACGCTGTGGCTTCGTCAGAAACCACCATGTCAGACATGGACACATCACCACCAACACCATCTACAGACCACGATTTAGCTGTGACATCGCAAGTCAAGATTGGAGAACTCGCCAGGCAACTTTCTCGGATGTCCACCCACTCTGATGCAGGTTTCCACGCCCTACAACCACGAGCAGGCAGCAAACTCGACCCTCATTCTCCTACATTCAACGCCCGTGCCTGGGTCAAAGCCTTTTTAAAACTACAAGATGCAAACGAAACAAGATCATCGCGAGCACTTGGTGTAGCATACCAGAATCTGAGTGTTTTCGGCTGGAGCGCGGGCTCTGCGGTACAGCCTACGGTAACCAATCGAGTCTCGAATTTGTTCTCGCATGCAGCTGGACTATTTAACCGCGGCCGCGCAGGCCAGCGCGTGGAGATTCTTCGAAATTTTGAGGGTGTCGTAGGCGAAGGCGAGCTGCTTCTAGTGCTGGGCCCACCAGGTTCTGGGTGCTCAACCCTCCTCAAGACCCTCTCTGGCCAATCTGCCGGTTTAAAAATCTCGCCAGAGGCTTCGATAAGATTTGCAGGCAAGTGGATAAGTCGCAATTCTGATTAGTGTGGTAACTAACTATCTAACGCAGGCATTGACACCGAACGCGTCCGGACGACATTCCGTGGCGACGTCCTCTACAATGCCGAAACCGACAACCACCTCCCACATCTCACCGTCGGCGAGACCTTGCTCTTCGCCTCTCGCGCCCGTTCCGGTCGGCACGTAGTCGAAGGGGTTTCCAAGCTCGAAGCAGACACTATACAACGCGACGTGATCATGGCCACCTTTGGTATTGGCCACACTGTGAACACAAGAGTGGGAAACGACTTCATCCGTGGTGTGAGCGGTGGCGAACGGAAGCGCGTGAGCATCGCCGAAGCGGCTCTCACAGGCGCGAAATTTCAGTGCTGGGATAATTCCACCCGAGGTCTTGACAGTTCTAATGCCGTCAACTTTTGTCAGACCTTGCGTGTACAAGCAGATTTAATGTCTGTATCAGCTGCGGTGGCCATCTACCAGGCTCCGCAATCAGCGTACGATGTATGTCAAACTTCGAAACTGTGGCAGGCAGGATTTCTACTTACAAGCATAGCTATTCGATCTCGTCACGGTTTTATACGAAGGCAGGCAAATTTTCTTTGGCAAAATATTAGAAGCACAGGCCTATTTTGAAGAGCTTGGGTTCGAATGTAGGATCGCTACGAGTAGCTTTCGGTGTTCTCCATGGCTGACCCCATTTCATCCAGGCCCAGAAAGACAGACCACACCCGATTTCCTTACCTCCATGACAAGCCCCTCTGAGCGACGAGCCAAAACCGGATTCGAGAACCAGGTGCCCCGGACCCCTGAAGAATTTGCCGAGAAGTGGTGCAATAGCAAGCAACGTCAGGCTTTACTTGCTGAACTGAGCAATTACGAAAACCGATACCCGCGGGAGCAGAGACTTGCCGAGTACGAGAAATCACGACGTGCTGAGCAAGCCGAGTCACAAAGGTCCAAATCACCGTATACCATTACATATGCTGATCAAGTGCGCTTGACCATGTGGCGCGCATGGAGGCGGCTTCTTGCCGATCCCACATTCACTATAGCCCAGCTACTCTTCAACTTCATTTTGGCAATCATTTTGGGGACCACATTCCTGGACCTGAAGGATGATTCCTCAAGTTTTTACTATCGAGGCGGCTTGGTATTCTTCTCGCTGATCCTGAATGCCTTTGCAAGTCAGCTAGAGGTAAGTCGATATCATCTAGACCTAGCAGGTTTGTGGTTGCTCATCTATTTAGGTTTTGACGGTATATGAAGAGCGTCCAGTGGTAGAGAAGCAGAACAGATATGCGTTCTATCACCAATCTGCTCAAGCAATTGCGAGCTACTTGATTGACCTGCCGTACAAGACGGCCAACATGATCATCTTCAACCTAATCATATACTTCATGGCAAATTTACGACGCGAAGCAGGGAGCTTCTTCTTTTTCTGCCTTGCCACGTATCTGACAACATTGGTCATGTCCGGCATCTTTCGCACTCTGGCTTGCGTCACCAGGACCTCTCACCAAGCCATGATCCCTTCTGCCTTAGTCAGTCTCGGCCTCATGATCTATACTGGCTTTGCAGTGCCACCCAACGTCATGCCTGGGTGGTCCCGCTGGATGGGGTACATCAACCCTCTGGCTTACGCCTTCGAGGCCTTGATGGCCAATGAATTCCATGGTAGGCAGTTTCCATGCGCCACTATGATTCCCGTGGGACCCGGCTACGAAAAAGCACCACTGGAATCCCAGGTGTGTTCTTCTGTCGGCGCCATACCGGGTAGTTCGGTGGTGGATGGTGAAACATACATCAATCTCTCATATAGTTACTACAATTCTCACAAGTGGAGGTATGTCGAGCCCTGAATTCAGGCCTCTTGAGGCAGTTCCTGACGTGAGACCAGAAATATCGGTATCCTTTTCGGCTTTCTTATTGGCACATTCATAGCCTATCTTGTGGCTGCCGAGTTTGCCAAACCACCCAAGAGCAAGGGCGAGGTCCTCATTTTCCTAAGAAAGAAGGACTCCACAGTAGCTCAAAATCGGGCGGCTTCGAATGCAACCGACCTAGAGGCCCAAGCGCCTGGCCGGATTCCTCCATCACAGCTCGATGATTCGAATAAATCCAGTAAAAGCTTGACGACGCAAACAGCAGTCTTCCATTGGCAAAATCTTTGCTTCGATGTTAAGATTAAGAAAGAACAGCGTAGAATTCTAGATCATGTAGACGGATGGGTCAAGCCTGGAGCATCTACCGCATTAATGGTAAGTTTCATTACTCCATACGTTAAAACAATACCTAACAGTCACTGTTCTAGGGCGCATCTGGGGCTGGTAAAACCACGCTTCTAGATGTGCTGGCAAGGCGAGTCACGGTTGGCGTCGTTACTGGAGAAACCTTCATCAACGGGAAACCAACAGATACCTCATTCCAGCATCGTGTGGGATACGTCCAGCAACAGGACCTGCATCTTGAGACCATGACAGTCCGCGAGGCCCTCGAATTCAGCGCATTGCTCAGGCAGTCTGCCGAGACTTCACGCCAAGAGAAACTCGATTACGTCGACCAGGTCATCGAAATGCTGGAAATGCAGGAGTTTGCAAACGCCATTATTGGTGTGCCTGGTGAGGGTCTGAACGTGGAACAAAGGAAGCGACTCACCATTGGTGTCGAGCTCGCTGCTCGTCCTCAATTGCTGTTATTCCTCGATGAGCCAACATCCGGTCTCGATTCACAAACCTCCTGGTCAATCAGTCAGTTGATCAAGAAGTTGACAGCTAGTGGCCAAGCGGTTTTGTGTACCATTCATCAGCCCTCGGCTATGCTTTTTGAGCAATTCGACCGCCTCCTGCTTCTTGCGCCTGGAGGCAAAACTATCTACTTTGGAGGTATGTTTGGGCCCCGTTACTCGAACAGTACACTGAAAAGAATTGAATCTGACTTTACCAGAATTGGGCCCTAATACCAAGACATTGATTGACTACTTCGAGAGGAACGGCGCTGACCAGTGCCCCGACAATGCTAATCCTGCCGAGTGGATGCTGAACGTCATCAAGCCCTCAGCCGTAGATGAGAAGGCCTTGGATTGGCACCAAATATGGAGAAGCTCCCCGGAATACGAAAAAATGAACAAAGAGTTGGCTCGTCTTCGTGCTCTGGCTGATCAGCCCTCCAGCGTCAGCGAAGATGATCACAACCACACATCTCAGAACCAAGAATTTGTCACTTCCTTCACGACTCAATTTGCACAGGTTCTCAAGCGGACATGGAAGCATTTCTGGCGCTCCCCCACCTACATCTGGTCTAAGATCATTATGATACTGATATCGGTGCGTGATGGTCATTCGTCATATCCCGGAATAGTTGCTAACTCGTCAACACAGTCACTCTACATCGGCTTCAGCTTTAGAGCGTCTACCTCACTGCAGGGGCTACAGAATCAGCTGTATTCTATCTTCATGGCTTTCATCATTTTTGGCAATATCAACGAGCAAATCATGCCGATGTTTGTGCCGCAGCGGTCGTTATATGAAGTCCGTGAACGGCCTTCCAAGGTTTACCGATGGACAAGTAAGTTGCCACTGTTGTATCTGGATCGACTGTTGCTAATTCTATTCCAGCTTACTTGTTGTCGAATATCCTGGTGGAAGCTGGCTGGAATACTCTCATGGCTCTCATGATGTTCGTCTCATGGTACTATCCTATCGGATTTGTTCAGCACATCTCAGCCGACGATCGTGCTGTTAGAGGTTTCCTTGTGTTCCTCTTTTGGTGGATGTATTTGCTCTTCATAAGCACAATTTCGCATGCTGCCATTGTATGGATTGAAACCCCAGATACTGCTGGTGTGCTTGCGAGCTTATTGTGGATGTTTTGTATCGCGTTTTGCGGGTAAGTCCAGTGTATTTATTCACTTTGTGAATCAGTGCTAACCAAAAACTCAGTGTTGCTATCGCCTACACTGATCTGCCAAAATTCTGGACCTTCATGTATCGCGTCTCTCCTGGAACATACCTTGTGAGTGGTCTCATGTCTGCGACCATAGCCAACTCGGACGTTGTGTGCGCCGCGAAGGAGATTCTTCATCTGAAGCCTCCGTCGAACATGACCTGTGCCGAATATCTCGGCCCCTTTGCCGACGCTGTCAACGGCAATCTCCTCAATCCTGAAGCTATGGATGCTTGCGCCTTCTGCCCCATGAAATCAACGAACCAGTTTTTAGCCCGCTTCGGTATAGAGTATGAGAATCGCTGGTGGCATTTCGGCATACTGTGGGTTTATATCATAGCCAATGTAGCATTGGCTTTGGGCTTATATTGGGCCTTCAGAGTACCAAGAAATAAGAGGGGTCAAAAGGCTTAGTACCTCTATAAAATATATGGTCCCGTTGGAGATAATGAGAGGAATTTGGCGAAAGCATTAAAATAATGTCAAACTATGAAGATTACATAGACACTCTGGTGATATTCCTAATGGTCTTCCAATAGCTCTTGAAGACTCTTTAGTATCATTTGACATTTCTTCGGTGTGAAGGGGACAAAGAACAAGAATTGTCATGAATGATTGTAACGCGTCTTCCTTGGTGGCAACAGCATACACTGTTACCTTTGGAACAACTCAACGCAGTCGAATATCTGAAGTCATCAGCCCTCATCACAGCAAAGGAAGGTTTGCACTTACGAAATTCGGGCTCAGAAAACCCTCGCCAGTGTTTCCTGAGTTGACACGAATAGTGAGCGTGTTTGAGCCGGTCCTGAAAGCGCTGCTCGGAACGTCAAAATCGTAAACCTCCCCAAACCCCCTGTATGCTCCACGAGTAACACCACGAGAGTCAATACGGTCTGGTGGCGCTGCCACTGGGCTCTCCCATGTGTTCACATTTATCTGAGGTCTTCCGGCAGCGAATGACAGGGTGGTCGCGATGCGGACCATGAATGAAACAGCCACTGAATCGACGTTGAAGTTGACGCGTATGCCATTGTTGATGTCCATGAAAATGGCCATTGGGAAGTCCCGAGGAGAAGACCTACCCACCGTGTATGCACCAGTCCAGCTTGCCATTCTTATGTCTGAAGGATGCATTCGAAGAAACTTGTCGCCGTTTTTGAACTCAAAAGGCTGCCCGTCATACTCTCCAATCTTGAAAACAGATCTTCCCCAGCTGACCGGCCTGGTGGAAATGTTACTCGTGATGCTCTGGCCAGCAGTCACTCGGACGGATGTCGTTGCAACCAAATACTCAGTCGAGTACAGCCTCTGCCAGTAGCTTCCGGGCTTCATGGCTGGCGAGGTAAATGAGCCATCCGAGTTAGGCATTGTCCAGTATTGTGCATGGTCGTTGTACCAGTGAACTACTGCTCGGTTGTTGGAGACACCACCAACACGGCCACTCACATGGCCTCGGTCGCTGTTGGGCACATAGCCTTGGACATTCAGCCACTCGAAGAACTTGAAGTCAACTTCTTGAATCTTGGGGATGCTACGAGAAAAGCTCAAAGCGTAAGGCCCATGGAGACCGAGCCGATGCGGCTCAGTCTGCGTATGCGCACTCCACATGTAGTTGTGTATCACATTGAACGCAGCTCCATTGCTGGTCTCAATATCCCTGAAGAAAGGACCCCCAGATGAGCTTTCCGACTGAGGTATCAGCATGCAGACGTAGGTTGTTGTTGGTCTCGACCCATACACACAATGTACGCCTCGATCAATGTATGAGTCGGCAGAGTAAAATTTCGATCGTGTTTCGTTGCCGACGAGGACGACATCTTCGCCTTCAATGGTCCTGCTGTAGCCGGAATAATCGGAGACGCGGCCGTACGGATGTTCACTGGGGACAATGTCGTTGTTGAGCCGAGCAATAAAACGAAGCTCGCCCACCTCATCGCTCGTGATATGGGTCGCCATGTAGATCTTGGCGTCGCCTTTCTTGACGAACATGTAGTGTGTTATGAGCTCTGTAGTGCATATGATACGAACCATATCATCTCCGAGCTGTCTGACAGAGACTTCGGCTTGACCCAGGCCGGAGCCAAGGTGAGAGCCTGTCTCAGCATATTGAAGCTCATTTCCGAGGAATTTGATGGAAGTAATGTCGCAGCTGTCCACAGCGACTGAGAATATCAGTGGAGTGCTGGAGCCTGCATCTACAGTGACTTGGCCGTTCTGCTGTGTAAAGCCAAAAGCGGCAAAGGCTGGGTTGAAAAGTGCAAAAAGCGCAGAGTAATACAAGAAACACCGCAAAGTCATGTTGTCGACGGTTGTTGAGAACGAAACTCGATGATTTACGCTTCAGAAGTCTAGATACACGATGGAAGACACAAATAACTATATAGAAGCAAAACAGTTGCAACGAGTGCATTTCCCTTCTTTTGCTTACCCTTTTGGTTATGATCCTTTCTCTCTCTCGTTCCGTGATAAATTAAATGCATTGATCTGGAGACTATGGAAAACCTGGAACAGCCCTCATCTGAAGTCTCATAGGAAAATCCGTCTACGTCACATGTAGTACCTACCACATGTCCTGCCACGAACCCAAATTTACACCCCTTGTATTGCTCCCCTTAGTCCGAATACTCGTGACAGGTCTCCATTCGCCCAGATCTAAGATGTAAAGGCTTTCTGCAGAAATGTCACCAGATCGGCGCACGTTTGTCCTGCCTGGCGATGGAGGCCATAACAAGATCGATCGACGAAGCGGGCATATACATACTCCTCGTGTGGGGAAGCCTGTCTGAATCAAGATGTCTATAAGCCGGAGAAGGCCCATATCCGCCGAATCAAGTATATTGTAAGGAACTCGCCCGAGATCAAGCACAGTGAGGCACCCAACATACCCCATGGGGAAGCCAAGATGCTCTGTACTTCCCCGCACAGAGTCTCCAGGCAACATTTGCCTCGTTCTCGGTAACGCAGCTTCAATATGTCTTGTTTCCGACGGGAAAGATCCGTGCTGATCGATCCATCCGACGGCATATTGGCACCACTTCCTCCCGTGACTTCTTCGTTCTCACCACTTCATGTAGCCAAGCCGTTCCGTAAATGATTGGCGAAACGTGGCTTATTCTCCTCTTGTAAGTTTGGCAGTGACTTCCGGTTTGTTTTTGGCCATCAGGTTTACTGGGGAAGTGGAAGGGGGGTGCTCGCTCTATCATCTTGAGCAGCGCGAGTTGTGGGGAGGGGTCACTCGGCGCATTTCAACACGAGGCCCTGTCAGAAGATCGCCGTCACCAAGTCCAAGAGTCCATGTCTTACTATGCTTACATTTTAAGAACATAGCATTTAGATTTCAAGTATAAGTCTACTTACCCTACTCCCTTTGTGATTATAGCATGGGTAATAGTAAACTACTGTCGAGGAAGAGCCTAATCTTAGTAGCAGAGGAGAGCTTGTAATACGTTTGCTCTCCGGTCACAGGCTTCATCAAAATCCGGTAAGTTCTAATCTTATAGGTCTATAGCAGCGAAAAGTTTCGCGCCGCTAGATAAACATGACTATCATCATTTTGTCTCGATTCATAGGAGTAACTTAAAAGTACTCTGTTTGTAGAGTTTACATTCGAGTAGAATCGTGACTTTCCATGTTTGCATTCATCGCCCCAAAGTCGAATTCGCCTTCCGTCCAGTCCGAAGCCAACATCCAGCCAAATAGGGATTTGTTGAAATCTGTTGATTCGTAGCCTTGTAGATCCGTGGCAGCTACAAAATTATGCGGCGTCGGATAAACAAGGTGGTCAGGATTCATAGGGCTGGGTTCTGAATGAACAGTACTGCCAGTTGCACTACCAATTTCAAGCTCCGTCTATTCCAGCATTAATGACTATAGCTTTTGCAAAAATAACCGGACTAACTGACCATAGAGTGCAAGGGGTTTGGCTCTGCTACTAAATCATTTTCTTGTACACTCACCGGTTCAGTCATGGAATGAACAAGCGGTTGCCTCGTCAGCCTAGTTTTGGCTGCAGCATCACCCGAGGTTCTTTGCTGGGCTTTAGAGTAATACTCCCGAGCAATATCCGCGAACTCGGAGATCATGCTTCCAGCTGGAGCAAGGGCACCTTTGGAGGCGTGTTCGACAAGACTGAAGTAGCCAGCGAGAGAGTCTAGCGCCACCAAATTACTTCGCGTCTCCAGATGCCGGGGGTTATGGATTATGAACTCGAACAGTATAAACATCGCGGACAAGGGCGTCACGGCCAGGATACTGCAAAGGAAGTCAATGTCGAAGTCTAGATATACGCCGGGGTACTTACGAAAGAGGCATATGTGCATCCATCTCAATGAATCGAGTCATCTCAGCGGTCAACCGCGCGGCATGCATCAAATTTTGCCGACTTTGCTGGCATCTGGCGCCTGCATTATCGAGATGCAAAGTCAACCTTTCGAGGGTGATTACGAAATTGTAGTACCAAAAATGGGTTTGAAGTAAAACGAGCTTGGAGCTATGTTCCGAGAAGTCAGACAAACGAGGAGTCGCGCCTGGCCGAAAGGTTGGCGGCACCCATAATCGCCACTCTTCAATCATGCGTCGGATGCTATCGACAGCGTTGAGGCGCGACTCAACACTGGCCAGAGGAGCGCTGACAGAGAAAAGAATGCGATATGCCTTGGAAGAAATTCTGGCACTGCGGATGGAGGCCTGAAAAGCATCGAAGTCATGGAATATGGACTCTGGGGTTTTGGGAATGGCACATCCAACATCCTCGTCCGCGATGATCTACGGAGCAATTAGCTTAACAAGAAAGAATCGTTTCGGGAAAATGAAGACTAACAGAGCCCAGGTGGCTCTCGAGACAAAAGTTTTTCTCCAAGCAGTATACGACCCAGAATGCTCTGGCTGTCTGTGCATTTGCATTGGCCTTGTTGGAACGAATTATCAGGGCCAATCGGGCAGCTTCCCATATCATGCTATCACCTAATTGAAGGCAACTGGAATTAAGAGAGTATATGGACTGGTCGGTGAGCGAATATCTGCATCTGCGGTATGAAGCCACTTACAATTGCGATTAGGGCCTAAGGGAGAAGTCAGCATGAAGGATGCATACGGGAGAAGGAACAAGGCTACCTGAACATGTTCGAGATTGGGGCCCGGGAGGAGCAATTCGGGTATGTGACCCAAAGCTACAGCAAATATGTCCCATGTTTTTGAGGCGCCTGGTTGGAATGATACGTCGTGCAGATATTGAGCTCCAAGCGCAAGCACGGCATGATAAAGTGCAGACAAGGCCGGTTTCTCTTCAAGAAGCCTTGGTAGATTCGGGTCGGATGTCTTTTCTTCGAAGTCTTTTCTATCCAAGAATGGATAAACAGGATGAAGATTCTTGAAATAAGCTAGAATGGGTAAGCAGAAGAGGATAGCATGTGGGGTGGAGGTACGATTACAGTCGATATATATCTTTGCTTCAGCGGCAGGAATTTCGATTGCTTCGGATGATTTAGAGAACTCGATAGGATCCCATGGGGAATCCTGACTGGCTCGTGCGCGCACCGCGATGACCTGCTCCAATCTTTCGACAAGTGATTGGAGGCGAAAGGAGCCAATCTTTTCGCATAGAGAGCGTATTTTCCGATCTGAGAAAAATGCAAGACTTGAAGCAGAAGCTGTGGCGGTTAGTTTCATGGCTTGTTGTAGATCTCGTCCTTGAGACACACCTTCCTCTGTCGTCTGTCCATGGTCAGCTTGGGCTGCCAGCTCGTTATGCGCCTCTAACGTACCTTAATTATCTGCTGCTCACTTGGAGCAATGTCAGGGATGTCCTGTGGGCCTTGTTGCAAAAGGCGGTCAATGAGAAGCTCCCCATCGTCAAGTCTCAGTGGTTGGGACAGCTGTGGGACTGATTGGGCCTGTGATCTAGCGACTGCGACATGTGATGAACAAAGTCAACTCGGACAGCCGGGATGAGATTCAATAGTCATACCTGCTGGGCCTCCCCGTCGACGAAAGGCACTAAAGTGACAGGTTTCGTTTCGGGTCTAGCACGAAACCAGAAGAGTCAACTTCTTGACAAAAGAGGAGGTAACATGAAGCGAGGACCTACTTCGCAATAAACACAAGTGGGCCGTTTCCCCGGCGTGGTGTCGGTGACTGTGATTGCGTGGGCACATCAGCAAGAGCCGTTAACGGTGTATGTGGGCTCACCTACCAATGCACCGTATCTTCCGTTGCCTGCATTGGTCGCAGGTCTTGTTTATTCTAATCATTCTTTCGAGTCTTGCACTAGTTCTCTCTGTTTCATAACCAGGACTTGGGATCCAGTGATCTACCGTTCGTGATGTGGTGGGAACAAGTCTGTCCGTGGCGTTGGCAGTGGAGCAATGATGACGCGACCGCATGCCGCCAACCACGGTCAGCGCCAAGTCCGCGGGGTCCGCGCATTTCCCCTCCGATACCCGCACGGCGTGTCGGAGAGACTCGCGGAAGTAAACACCGCCTTCGGCACCCTGGGTACTCCGAGGGCGCCGTTCCCGGGATTCAACGTCACGTGGCCATTGTTTCCAACGGAGCTCAAAGATACATTTACTCTTCATTAACATGGGCTGTGAGAGCCAATCAGCATCTTTGAGTACTCCAGTTTTCTCCTCCAAAGTTCTTACCTGGCCTCCAAGAGTGCTAGGTCTTCGACAGAGGAACAATAGAGGGGATGATATTTGTTTGATTTGAATTGAAACAAAAGGTCCAGTCAGTTTTACCTTCGGCTTGATTTCTTCTAGGCTGTGTTTTGGGCACGAAACTAACATCAGCCAGGCTTTCAGTATCAGCTCTAGACTGGTTGGCTATTTAGAAACTCGATCTTAACTACATGCCCTTTTCCAGCTATACAAATGCATTCTGGATCCTTAAAACAGACTTGTTCCACAACACCGAGCAGCTCTGCGTTAGTTACTTTGATATCTCCAGCTGCGTTGAGTTTTTCGAGTTCCTCATTTGCGAGCCATTCGACATTGATGGTGACGACGTCTGAACCCCTTCCAGGTAAAGTTGGGCACGGCCTTCTGGGATAGTCGAATAGAAGTTCGAGAAGACCCGTCGTGTACATTGGTGACTCCGAATCGATGTGAACCTGAGTCGTTATTTTCTTGCCCTGTGTAAGATGGATGATTTTGGGGCTGACGGATGATGACAGCGCAGCCGCATTGGCGGGAGAAGCAGCACTGGTTGTTGAGGAGGATTTGGCTACCTGTTCCCCCGCGCAGACATCGTTAGCTTTCAGTTGGTCCTCAGAAGCTGTTTGCTTCAGGTTAGACAACTCTGGGTCATTCCCAATTGAAATTTCGCCATGCTCGAGAAACATTGCGCTGCTCTTTCCGCTTGAAACTTCAATGCTTGATGCTGTGACAATCGTAGAGGTTAGTGTTGGTATGGTCATTAGTGTGCTTTCGTTCGGTAATGGATGCACAATCCTCTTGTTGTTCGTAAGCAGTTTCGTTAAGCTGCCTTGTATCGTTCGTTCCAGTCTCTTGTTGAAAGCCTCATGCATTCCGGCAATGGCCGGGATAAGTGGCAACCGCCAACCATAATAGAGCCGGCCATGGCACCGGGGCATGTGTATCTCCTTGTCCATCCCAATGAAAGCGTTGCAGAGGAAGCACGCGTCTTTGCTCGAGCATATGACTCGTGGCGGTAATGGCGAAGGATTAAGCTTGCAGTGGTAATATATTTGAACCTCCGCGTGTATTCGCGCTTCTTTCATTACTTTGCGGACGCGCTCTTCAAACAGAGTATTGGCTATAGAGGCCGTGCCACCCAAAATCTCATATATGGCTTCTACCGTATGTGGTTTTCGTGAGGCGTGGTAACGCCGAATAGAGGAGGCAAGGTCCGCTGAGTAATTCTCGGGAGAGTATTTCTGAAAAGCAAAGTCGGGCAAGTTGGCCAGAACAACTTGAGTCCTTCTTACTATAGGATACTTTGCTGCTGTATCTTCTAGGAACCGGGCAGCTTCTCGATATCTGGCAACCTTGCTCAATGTGTTTACCAAGCTCTTTCGAACTGATGGATCCATGAGACTATTGGGGATTGTTTCGAGTAGGCTCTCCACATGAACATTCTTCCACAATTGGTAAATTGCAGTTACCACGTTCATTAGCTGGTCGTCTTTCTGGTATCTCCGCCATTTATGAAGCTGTTTGATAACACACTCTCCCCCTTTGATTAATGAGATAATCATAGGGCCCGTTGTATCGCCTCTGCCGGCGCTCATCAATCTGAGGGACTCAACGGCCTTTTTCATTGTAACTTCGAGTGGCTGTTTCGGCTCATTTCGGGCGTTTGCTTTAAGTCTTAGACGAGTCAATATGCGAGATGAGCACATAGATGTTATTTCCTGAAAGATTCGATCCCGGTCGGCCTTTCGGTTTCTTGCTTTAGCGTGTCAGCGAAGAAACCGAAGCGGTGAATCTGCATACCAGATGTGGTTTGTGCAAGAGCGTCAAAAATTCTCTCAAATCCTTCTTTTATCCGGTTCAATATCGCATCGCCATTCTTGGGGGACGCTTTGTTTACCGCGAGCAGCACGCTCAGTTTGCGTGTCGCGCTATCTTCTTGCACAGCGACGGCCGGGATGTGATAGGGGCCATCTTTGACACTAGAGAGGAAAGCAAGGATGCCAGTCAAACTGCGCTCCACTTCCAATGGGAGAGGATAGCCGGGCTGGTCCAGAAATGGAGTCTCAACAGAGTTTTTGGATGGCGCAGCAGGAATAGAATGCGAAAAAGAATGCGGAACAGAATGTAGAAAAAACAGGAGGGCGATGTTCTCTGCACTCTCTACGGCGAGCGAGCGAGCGTTGCTAGTCAACATTCTGGCTAACCGCAATTGCACATAGCATAGGGATGGGGTTCGGGCAGAAATCCAAGTTGTGAGGCACCACTGTGGGTACGGTTCCATTTGCCACAGGATTTGTGATATGTGTTTCAGTGTTACATTGATTGCCAGGTCATCATTCCGCGGGGCCGGCACCTTAAGTACTAGGATGGTCCTTTCTTTGCTTATTCCCCATTATTACTGCTGTCTGTGTACTTGTAGAAGCCTGAACCACTCTTGATCCCTAGTTTTCCTGTACTTATGTACTTCTGAAGGTACTCCCTTGGTTCGGGGGGTATGTCTCCTCTCGATTCAGCATAATGTTCTTCAATGTCCAGAACCACATCAAGTCCAACGACGTCCATGAGTTCAAATGGGCCCTTTGGCGTCTTCAGCACACCTCTGAATATTGAGTCAATTTCCTCAGGCGTGGCTGCGCCTTCAGAGGCTGCAAGAAGGGCCTCGCGCTTAATAGCGGCCCATATACTAGTACCGACATGGATCAGCACTTCAATCGGGTTCTGAGATGGTACCTGTGGGATCTCACCGGTTGTATATGTAACCCATGGATGGCTTCTTGACGTGGAATGGGGAGAAACCGTGAGCTTTGCTCCGATCCATTACCATCTCGATGCATTTTGGTTCAGTAGCCTCGTGGCCCATCACTTCCAATTCTACATTTGTTATCAGCAAAGTCCGTAAAGGCGCAGGGCTTGGGGCTCACCAGGGGTTTCAGGAGGCCAGTCTGCGTGGAAGATGTGAGTTAGCAACAGTTTAGATTGACAAGAGTTCGTGACTTGCAAGAATGCGCGCTGAGGAACCTTCGTTCGTTTTTCAGCTGCAAACTCTCGCGAATCTCCGAGCAAGTATAACTGCTAGAGTTTGACGCAATTACAACGTCCTCGTTTGTCAACTCGTCCAGCTCTGCAATGACTTTTCGTTTCAGCGGCAGCCGCTCTGGGACGCACTGCGGAAATTAGCAACCTAGGGACGGGACATGCTAACTCAAGGACTTTGTCGCACCTCCACGACTAGCCATGCGCCTTTCAGTGCTGCCCCCATATTTTCAGGCGTATATGTCATTATCTGGCCCCAACGAGACTTGTCGTCCTGCCTTTCAGCGCGAAAGCCTTTGATGTCATCCAAACTGGCTTCCAGTTGCTTTGGCTGAGCATCTACGAGATGGACATCATCCCCTTGACTTGACCACTGGATCAGTTGGTTAACAATGTCGCGTTTAATATCGGTCGATTTCCTGGGGGGGTCTTACCATGAATGCTAATCGCCGGCCCTGGGTCCCCGCGCCAATAATTGTGACGGCATTTCGAGGTTGGATAGTCATCTTGCACGGTTTTCGAGAGGGATGGACTGCACTCGAACTGTATCAGATGCAGAGGGGAAAGGGTATATGGACTGCTTGGGATGTTTTTAAATTGAAATGAACATGATGCGACCGCCAATCGATCGGTTCCGATCGGAGCTTGGTCTATGAGGCAAGTGGGCCAGTCGGATCCGAGCGATCGCCACCTTGATCATGTTCCAAACAGGATCCTTGTCCGACATCATCATTGCCTAGACAAGTATAATTGCGGGAAATCCTCCTAGTACTGCATTAATTTGATTGAAGGACTTGAAAGATAATATTTACCATTACGTCAAGTCGAATATATAGTAGCCCTTCACGTAAAAACATAGCGTAGAGTTGCATGGGAATCACCTTTTTTTTTTCTCGATGCAGGCAGGGTATGTTGCTAACCATGTTTGCATTAACCTTGTTTAAGATTTGATATTTCGATAGACTCGTCGTCTTTCTCACTATATTCTTGTAATGTCTTTAAGCCTCAAAGCACTGTTGGTCTCGAAGTAGAGGAGAATTTGACCCTTGCAGCCTGCACAGACTTCGAACACTGTGGTAGATGCTCCAGTGTCTGCTCCAGTGTCGATAGCAAATCATGGAATGTCTCCTCGGTAATGCTCCCCGTTGCGAAATCCCTATCTATGGCCTTTCGCACCAGCTGAACGCCCGCAACAATGTGGTGGGGGTAAGGATCAATGGAGATGATGGGGACAGTAAACGTACTACCACCGTCGGGCGCATCGGCAGCTGGGCTGTTTTCTGTGTTATGGCGTTTCAATGTGACTGTTGTGTGTAGTCCAAAGGCCAAGGTGTTCATCACGGTGTTCTCTGCATCGCGACTGATGTTTTCGAGCTCTGCGAGAAGATCGTGACGATCAGTTGCTTCAATTACATCCGACATCATGAGGATGCTAAGATGATAATGTAGCATAAGAGAAACTAGATGAATTAATAATCCAAGCTGCCAAAAGGACCTTGGGGGTCACTCACACCACCGTAACTTTGTCCTCTGGTTGAGGAACTGAATTCGCTTGAAGCATTCATCCAATGGTTGCTTGTATATGGCGCTAAAGTCCCTCACTGTTTCCAGAACAGTCTCGAAGGCTTTGTGCACCTCAGACTCATCATGACCATCTCGCAACGCTTCCTTGAAAATGGCCGTGACTTTCCAGCCGAGTAACTTCCAGGACGCAGCGGCAGCGATGGTCTGGTTGGCCCTTTCATCCGTCATGTGGGCGCTGCCTAGACGCCATTGCTGGGCCGTTTCAGCAAAAACCTTCGAAGTCGTTTTCACAAGCCGCCATGGTAGCTCCAGTTCAAATCCAAAAAGGCCAGACGAGAGCAGCGGCCGTCCATTGAGCGTGAGTGATGCTGAAGTATCGAACGTCAAGGCAGCCCAATACGCAATGCTTTCCGCGTCAATAAAGCCGGACGTATCGATGGACGTTGGTGTTGATGCCATAGTTGGCTGCTTCACAGAAGGTGACACTTTCGAGCCACTGAATTGCAAGTTTCTATGCCTTGCTCTTAGGGTCTGGACTTGTTGCAGTGCCGTATGGACGCAAGCCTGCCCACTGATTCCGTCGACTTCTTCTTCTTCGCTGATTCCTGAAGGTATAGGTGTCAGAGCGAACAGAAATAATGAAAGCATTGAGCGATATGAAGGTCTGTTGATGATTCGAAGCATATCTCTTCGGGCACTTCTCCATAGAGTTTGCACAAGATCAATGTACCCAGATGAACTATACCCGGCTGTGGGGGTGATTGAGAGCCATCTTGCTGAGAATGCTGCAATTGTACTTTGGAGAGAGGATTCAACCTTGCGTTCTTCTTCCTCTTTTGCTCTCGCGTCGTCGCCAACGTGCTGACCGTCGTCCACAAGCTCCATCATCCAGTGATCTAGCTGACGGCACAGGTCAGATATGCTGACATACTTCTCGACACTATTATCCCGGCCAAACCTTTGTAAGTTAGTATCTCAGCGGCTACATGACATTGAGCTACTCACAGGAACGGGCAGCTGTATCTCCCCATCCATGAGCCGAAGACAGCTTCGAAACCCTCCTGGTAGATGGTCCGTAGCCATTCCGACTCAGCGTGGCTCGATATCTCCGCGACTGCGGTCGGGATATAGATAGAGCTGCTTGGTGTATAAGGTGAGGTAAGGGATGACTGTGACAAGGCGCGGGGTGGCTCGGATACACCTTGCAAATGGCTCGTGTTCGGGTCAAATGTCTGTATGTCCCTTGGGAATGCTTCCACTGAGAGCGTGTCTGCGAAACCATGACTCGTCGAGGAAGCGTCACCCGTGGGTTGCGCATGCGATGAGCTTCGCCTTTGGCGCGCTCCACGCCCCTTATTGGATCCCGCTCTGTTATTTTTGTCTCGAAGCCACTGGAAGACGGGGTCAGCATGTTCATTCTGGTGCCGAGCTTCAGCGGAAGCGATTGTTACATTAAACGTGCAGGGTCGATCTCGGTTCCGACATCGTGTGCAGGAACCGGGTGTCTTCTCTGCCGCTGATGCGTCGCAGGCAACGCGGGACCTGCGGCACTCGTCACAACTGGAAAATTGGATCCTGCGACTGCCCGCCATGTCACGACGGGTTTCAGAGAAGGCGGATGCAACAGCGAGGCAAAAGGATCTCCAAGGGGGCGGTGGTCGGATCCGGATGCGATGATGCGAGTTGCAAGGACGAACAGTGTGGGGGTGGAGACGCGAAGACAACAGCCGAAGCCAAGTGTGCCGCACTACCTAGTCTACGTTGTGCGTCTGCATGCGGGGAAGTGATCCGTTGATTGGGCTCCGCCTCGTGGATCAAAGATTCCTGAATCTGGGGTAGGCAGGCATTCCAATCTCTGCCTGTCGAGATGAGTTGCTGGTTCAGAAAGCTGAGCAAACCATGTGTTCCGTGTCCAGCCCCCGCCGTTTTGAGCCTATCAGATGAAAACCTGGCAGCTACTAGACTAGTTGCGAAAGGGATGGGCTAAACTCGGCCCCTCGTGGTGTCTGTGTCCTTGCTTTAGGCTTAGACGTGGCGCCACCGATGACGACAAGGGCCATCGGTTCCGAGATCGTCGCTCAGGTTGCGCTTCGCTTCAGTCAAAGCCTCAGAACCCCTCAGCTGCTCTGAAAGGTTCTCAAGGATGTACAGATATATGCCTGGCGATTTGTGGTTCTAGAACATCCATGTCAGCGTCTAGAATCGAGCTTAGACCTGAGTCGTCCTCGACTGGGAAATGCTGTTGGTCGACCATTTAGATCCATGAGAATGCTCTAGACGAAACCCATTGGTCCAACAGATTTCTTCACTCTTCCTTTCCAAGTTTTCTTCCTCCTCCTTCTCCTTTCCCTAGGCTCACGTAGGAACATCTTGTAGTCAAGCTGTCTCATTTAGAGCGTATGGTGAAGGCTACTCAGACAGTCGTGTCGCAGGTGCTGGAGGCCTACTGGAAAGGTTCGTTGCAATGGATTTCGGAATCCTCGGGCTTTTTAAAAGAGCCGGCTCTGCATTCTGGGTCGTGGTAACCCGTTTTGCCGCGTATCTCATGTCCCGGACGCGGCGTTTCGAGATTTTCGTGTACGAAGGATACAGAGGGCTTGTGTCCTCTTGTATCGACCATCGTATGGGCCCTTTCGCATTGGAGTTTCTGCTTTGTCGCAACAACCCCGAAAGTCGTAGAATGTTTGTCGGTGCTCAGCTCTAGAATCGAAACAATATTATTTTCAGGTATGCTGATAACCATCTGTTGCAATCCCAGGTGAAACGGGTGGTCGGAGACAGGGTGTTGTGCCAACAGCAACCCCGACTCCCGTTTCCCGGGCTCGTTATATTTTATTTTCGGATTTTCAAGCGAAAAGAAAGTGCGATATTGACAGTGGAGCAAAGAAATGCACTAGACTTCATTGCCCATGGGTTGCTACGCGCACCAAGTATTGGCAGCGTCAGGTTGTATCAATCATCTCAATTTACGCGGATGCAAATGAGCAATAAATAGTCACATAAGTACGCGTATACAAGCTTGCTATGTTCCGCTCATGGCTCCATTTTCAAAGGGGGATACACGTAAAACAGGCTCCTCAGTTGAGTGTATTGGTCGGTTGTCTTGCCGGCACCGATACGCGTATCGCTTGGACTTGGATGGCCCATAATTAAGGAGTTCCAAGCATTCGGCTTCCCGGAGAATTGAGCAAGCCATCAACAACAGCCAATAATAAAACATTCATTACACGGCATGTTTCATCCGGCATTTGCCAGTTTCCCTACACTGAGTCGTGCTTTGCGTGTAGCAACGTTCTGCTAATCGGCAGTTGGGCATGACGTTGTCACTCTTCACCATCGAGCAGATATAAAGGTCGTGGCCTACTTGTGAATTCCCATATTCAAACACGCCAAGTTCATTAAATCAGCGCGTCTCCTGTCAACTGAACGCCTGTGCCGAATTACCATCCTATCCTCGTCAATATGAGATTCGCGCCATTTACCGCTTCCACAGCCCTCTTCGTGGGATTGGCGAAGGGCACCGGTGATGCTGTGCCGGAGTGGCATCCCCCTACACCAAATGACTGTATGGAGACGCTTTCCCTATTCAGTTTGGCGATTACTGACACTTCACAGTCAGGGGTCCTTGTCCTATGATGAATACTCTGGCCAACCACGGCTATCTTCAGCACGATGGCAGGAATATCACGCGCGAGGCCGTAAGAAGTGCCATGGCCGGTGCGCTTAACTTTGATGCAGCGCTCGCCGACATCATGTTCGATCAAGCCATCATTGCCAATCCAGAGCCCAATGCAACCTTCTTTACACTGTACTGCATCTCCGCGCATTGACTTCGAACAGGTTAGCTAACTTAACGCAGCGACGACCTCAATCGCCACAATGTTCTTGAACACGATGCCAGTCTGAGGTAAGCTCCATCATTTTCGAGTCCACTTCAACTTTCTGATCATTCCTTCAGTCGCTCGGATGCCTTCTTCGGTAACAACCACGTTTTCAACCAGACTGTGTTTGACGAAACCCGTCAATACTGGTTCCAACCAGTGCTCACGGCCAACATGCTAGCTATGAGCAAGGTCGCACGTCAGGTTACTTCCAAAGCCTTCAACCCAACTTACACCTTCACCGAATCGACTGAGCGCTTCAGCGAAGGCGAAGTGGCAGCCCCAGTCATTGCTTTTGGCAACACAACAGACGTCACGGTTGACAAAGCTTTGGTGGAGTACTTCTTTGGTAAGTCCTTTGCGTTGCAGTTTGACTACTCTCATGAACCATTCCTAACCAAAGTACTATAGTGAATGAGCGTCTACCGACTGAGTTGGGCTGGGTTAGGAAGCAGGAGGTAGTAAACCTTCAGGAAATCATCCGGGTCGCAGGAGCAATCAGGTCTGCTGCTTCATTAATCACCGGTAAGGAGTCAAACGAGACAACGCTTCCGACAGGCCAGGACCTCCACTCGGCAATGGGACTGCAAAGTGCATAGACCATACGTGCACATTAGGCTCTATGAATAACATTACAATTATTGTTGCATTATGCACATTTCAGTTTTAAGCCTTGGTCTGCCCCTGTGTCTCGGCCGCGATTCGCTATTCTCAAGCTTTAATGAAGTCAGGACGACTAATATAATGAGACAAAGTCATCCAGACCTAACCTAGGGTTAGAAAAGAACGAAACAATGCCACCTTGGTCATGCTAGCGAAGGTCGTCTTCCCTGTACACTTAGCTGTCATGAGCCAATGGTGACCTGGGCACTCAACGCGGTCCAGCCAACCATTCTTAAATTGTTTTTAACAAAAATCATCCTTGTGAATATTGATGCATAGGAACCGGGTTTTGTTTTATCCTCCATCAAGAAGTTAAAGGCAGGGCCAGGATTTTCTTCATAAGAACACCACGTGCAATCGCAATAGAATTGTCACAAGAAAGCTATTGTAAACCCAGTATCTCTAACTTTAGATTGTTCTTTACCATATTACTGTAAGCATTGGTTCCTGAGGATGTAATGCAGTCTTGCTTCGCCGTCCTTTGGGGTTCTCGGTTCCGATGTCATCGGTTCCGATCGAGCCACGCGATGACGGATCGACTTTAACAAAGCCGACATTTCGATTGGCTCACCCTTGTCACAGCTTCCCAGCTTTCCCAAGCACCTAAACTCTTTTAAGGTGGGCTTCAAGAGCTAGCGAATAGGATGCGGGGGAAACAGACGACAGCGGAACGGTTTTCAGAGCATGGGTGCCCGCAGACGCAAGTTGGTTGCAAGCCACTGACGCTTGGAACAGCTCAGTCGGTTCCGGGCCTGATTAGCACCTCGCCAACGCGTGCTTGGGCGTAGATCGTTTATGGGGAAAGCCCCCGTGGGGAAATAAAGAGGAGAACGATATGAGTAGCTTGCACTACTTCTTCGTGACGGTACATATATCTGCATCTCTCCTCCTGACTTTGCCTCCATTTGAACCACGGCCATCCCAGCATCATTTGGAGACAATCTCCCTGACTCTTAATCACTGGCAAATGCTTGCTTGAAGGGAAGTCCTGTCACATACACCATCATCGTCATGGCGTCCGCTCCGCCCTTCAATGATAAGTCCAGCCTCTTCGAGGCGGAGAATTCTGAAGGCAATGGGTTGGCGAACGGCCACAGAGAAAAAGATGCTGGGCTCAATGGTCTCGCCTCCGATCCCGGCATGACTTTGGAATCATTCTCCCATCTTGATCAGAAGAAGATTCTACGCAAGGTGAGAAAAGGCGACAACGCTTCCACCACGGGCAGCAAGTATCGTGATACTAATACCTAGTTCAGATGGACATTCGCCTAATCCCGATGCTCGCGCTTCTCTATCTCCTCTCGTTCCTTGATCGTAAGCACCCAGTACCCTCCCTGAAATGGATTCAGCTCCGCCTGCAGAGCCTAACAAGTTGGTCACAGGTGGCAACATCGGAAATGCAAAGATTGAAGGCTTGCAAGAAGATCTCAACATGACCAGCGACCAGTACAACTGGTGTCTCACCGTGTTCTTCTTCACCTACGCCGCGTTCGAAGTGCCGTCCAATCTCATGCTCAAGAAGCTCCGACCCAGCATCTGGCTTCCAAGCATCATGGTCGCTTGGGGGCTTGTTATGACCCTGATGGGCATTGTACAAAACTACCACGGCCTCCTGATTGCACGCATATTCCTTGGCGTCACAGAGGCAGGATTGTTCCCGGGTGTTGCGGTAAGCACACGGCCTTTAGCAAACGCTCGAATCAAGCTTTGAGTGTCTAACGTGGCTGTATTCAGTACTACCTAACTATGTGGTATTGCCGACACGAAATCCAGCTTCGCCAGGCAATGTTCTTCTCCGCCGCCTCCGTCGCCGGCGCCTTCAGTGGCCTCCTCGCCTTCGGCATTGCTAAAATGGACGGCGTCGGGGGCCTTGAGGGGTGGCGCTGGATCTTCATTCTCGAGGGAATCGTAACCGTGCTGGTGGCCATCATGGCCTTCTTTGCCCTGTACGACTTTCCCGAAACCGCCAGTTTCCTCACCGAAGAGGAGCGTGCCTTTGTTGTTTTCCGGCTCAAGTATCAAGGCTCAGTCAGCCGGGGACATCAGTCCATTGACAGAAAGGTGGCTGAGGCACCAGAGTTCAGCTGGAGCTATGTCTGGAGTGCCTTTAGAGACTGGCAGATCTGGGTGAACATCTTTGTCTACTGGGCTATCGTCTGCCCTCTCTACGGCATCAGTCTCTTCTTGCCTACTATCATCCGAAATCTCGGGTATACATCCAGCAGGGCGCAGCTCTTGACCATTCCAATTTACGTGACGGCTGCCATACTGGCAGTGCTGGTCGCCTGGGCATCCGACCGTGTGGGAAGACGAAGCCTTTTCGTCATTCCACCTCTCTTTATTATGGTCATTGGCTTCTCGATGTGGGTCTCTGTCTCCATGTGTGTCGTTAAGTTTCCGCTAACTTCAATTCAACAGGTGTATTGCAAGCTCAAACCCCAAGGTTGTGTATGCTGGTGTATTCATCGCAACGTGTGCCATCTACCCGGCATTTCCTGGTGTTATTACGTGGCTCGCAAACAATCTCGCCGGGAGCTACAAGCGAAGCGTCGGCATGGCTATCCAAATTGGTGTCGGCAATCTTGGCGGAGTAAGTGTGGCATCTAGTACCCCATTCATTCCTATACTAACACATCTCCAGGCGATGGCTTCCAACTTCTACCGACAGCGCGATAGCCCCAGATACGTTCTCGGGCATGCGTTGGAGCTTGGCTTCATCTGCGCGGGAATCATCGCAGGAGGCATTCTCATCTTGGGCTATAGCCGCATCAATAAGCATCGTGAGAGGAAAGTGGCTGCGGGAGAAGCGGATCTTGTTTCGGAGGCAGAGCTGTCTGCCCAAGGCGACAAGGCTTTGACTTGGAGGTATATGTATTAAGTGTAGATGTTACAAGTATTTCGAGAAATTTAAGTGTCTGTTATTCTCGAAGTTGAAGATTCTTTCGTCGTTTGGTCCGAAGTAAAGGTGTGAGCCATGTACGCCTTAGCTTTTGGCAGAATCCAACTCGATTCAAGCATCGGCAAGCTTAAATAGATCATCTAAAAATACAAGACAGAATCGAAACTAGAGAGAACCCCTGCGTGTACTTCTTGCTCAACCATTCCACCACATAGAGGCTAACGCATATCCTTTGTTGCTTGAATCGTCAACGGGTCCCTTCCGCGCCCTTCCCGTTACTTGTACCCCTTGTTTCATCTTCTACCTTCCTACTAGAGCAATTACTTTTGTTCTTCGAACGTTTCCTCATTCTTATGTGTCGCCTCGTTCGGATCGCCTGCAGCTCGGGTTTGACCACGCTGAGACATCAGCTCTAGTTCTCGACGATGTCCAGAACCTCCCCTTGCAACATACCGAAGGTGTCTTGGATGACCCCGGCTTCCACGCTGCATATTCCCAAAGATTCGTCCGATCTCAGACGCAATGTCTTGTTGGGTTGCATCAGGCTCTGACGACAATGGCAGATCGGGCATGGAGGAATCAGAAGGGGAGGTTTGTTGCTCATGGCTAATGCTTGCCATATCCGTAGAGCTACGCCTGGAGACACTCGGTGCGGCAGATTGGTGCGTCTCGGAGTCTACCCTCGGGGAAGGTACTGGGGTCTTGGAACCGAGCGTCCAAGTCTTCGGTGTCTGGAGCCCTCCATGATTAGTCGCAGCTGCATCCTGAATGGGGTAGTCTACAGAAGTAGAGTCTCCGAGGGGCCCGCCGTCATCTTCAAGCCTGACAGACTCAACTGTTTCTTCGACCGTAGATAGGGGCCCCGGAGGTTGGGAGATTGTCCGTGCTATAAGCAATCCATGAACCATTCGGTTGTTATGATTGTCTTGGTCATCGAGCCACATCTGAGTCGGATCAGTAGATACTGGGGTCGAAGATGGATCAGACACGGGCATTGCGGGCGACGACTCTTCAACTGGGCTTGCGGAGAGGGATTTGTCGAAAATCTTGACGCTTAATAATGGAGGTGACATGTTGGCCTCGCTCCCTTCTTCGTTGCGTTCATCATCGTGATTGACCGGAGATAGGTTCGCCGGGTTGTTCAAGTGGTGCCTTGTAGCGCAGCTGTTGTTAGACCTTCAAGTGTATGGCGCGACGACAGGAAGTACTGACTGAGGAGCAGTTTGCGAGGGGTCGTCCAGGCTGATACTGCTATCTCGCCTTTTCTCCCGCTTGCCCGGCTTATTGTCAGCGGACGGCGAGGCTCTAGTGGCGTCGGCCCCTATGCCGAAAATATCAATGCTGCGTTCAGGAGGCATGACGTCGACGAGGCTTAAGACCGACGGAAACTAAATGTGATCGGATGGTCGAGTTTTGATGCTTCCTGAACAACTGAAGACACCGGTTTAAATATTCAAAAGCTGAGACGAGGAGACTACTACCATAAGAGAAGGATAGGAGAGCCACTAGCTAGATAAGTCTATGTAACGGAGCATATTCATGCCGGTTGTAACACGGTGAGCTCCGGCACAACAACAACAACAACAATCACCGCTACTCATCCCACCCATCCCCTTCGCCTAAACCCTTACAGGGACAGCGGGTCCCGACAGTTTGGTTCCTGGGTCAAGATTATGCAGATAATTACAGCATCGGTCAGGTTGAATATACTGGGGAACAGATTATGCGGTGTGGAATGTGTGACGGAACGGTCAACCTCGCATCCGGAGCAAGGAGCTGCCCCCAATCACGACAGTTTCCACCTTTGACAGGGTTCTAGAAGCCAGGGCTAAGAGGACCTTTTGGTAGCGAGAGGGAGTGCCGTTCGGTGGAATGGACTATTGCGGCACCGGCTTGGTCCGTCTCCATGGTTGCAGTGTCTTGGCCCAGGAGGTTGCCCGTCTGTGGTGGAAGCGCGCAAAATCGATTTGTTGGCTCGGGAGAGTCCAGGCACGGCATCTACTGATTTCGTATGCCACGTTGCAGCCAGACCGCCGGGTCAATAAAAAGATCCATGTTCCAATGACCAAATACAGCATGGAGGCGGGCCCGAAGGGAGGAGGGGCGGGTGGGTGGACGCATCACCATGGCGGAAATGAAGATCACACCCTCTTGCTGCAGGCTATGGCGTGAGTTGCAACGTCCTGACATGGTAAGGGACGTGAGGCCTAGGGTTGCTGGCATACTTGGCAATTAAAACCCGCATGGTTGTAGGTTGCAGCAGACGTAGTTCCAAGCCCTCGGCACCGAATTAAAATCCCACTTACGAGACATGAGACCAAGCATACACCACGGAATCTAACTCGGTAACGCAAAGACTTCATTTGATATGGTTCTCGTTACTAGGAGCAATTATACGCAACCAGCATAGGGACACACATGCTTTCAAGTGCGTCTTCGTAGGCTACCGGCCCGCACAGCAGAGCCTCCTTTTTTCAGCCTGTCTGCCTATCTCGGCTATGCGAGGGGGGATCTTGGGTCCTCTTCCTGCAGGCGTCTGCTCATGGGCACCGCTTTTTTGTTATATCACATTTCCAAGGTACCGTAACTGCAAGTATGATTCGTCGGGCGAAGTGCCATTGCAGGTGGAACCTTGCATCCCCAATCCACCCCCAAACGCCGACAGAGTTTTTGCAGATACTGGCAAGGACAGAGCCCCAACTGAAACGGTAGTTCTGGGTACTTATGCACGTGTGGCTGTCAAAAGTCCAAGGCACCGGGCTTGCATTCTGGGTCCGTTTGCCCTGCTGTGGTGTTGTGCCTGTAGTGGAAAAAGCGCCGGCGGCGAGACTATGTGAAATGACTAGTAGGAAGGAAGGTGCCAATCGCTTGGCCGGGAAGACAGTGGTTCTTTTGGCAAGACGAGACCAGGAGATGCAGAGGGGGACGTGTGGAGGTGGATGGCAGGAGGCTCTGGCCTTCCGTTGCTCTGAAGCTGGAGCCCACAAGCTCTTGGTAGAGTGACAAGACAACACCGCATCTTGAGTCTACAACGCAGCTTATGGGCGCTGCAAAGTCTCTTCACTGGCCAACCTGCGGCTGATCTACCGAACTCTTGGCACGGGAAGCCCGAAAATTTGACTCCTCGGCGTGCACATTGGGAACGTCCACTTGAGAATGCTCATCCATCCTTGTCAGGCACATGGTCGGGCCTTTTCTAGAAACGACATCGACCCCGTGTTGACATGTTGACTGCATACAACCCCGGGCAGCAGAGCGCGTCGCAATTTCGAGCATGTCTCCATCTAGATAGCAGGCTGCCGGGGATGAGGAGGAGAAGTGCCAGTCGTCCAAACTAGCGGTGGCAAACCGTTGGTCGAGGCCGCATGTGCATGGAGGCTGGGCGGCGTGCCATGCAGGCCTTGTAACCCGACAGTCTGGCTGGCTCGGCGGAGAAGGGGGGGAGCCGCAGCCACGGGGACGGAATTTCTTTGCTTTTTTCAGCGCACTTTGTTGTTTGCACACCGCTCCTGTCAGCTGGCCGAGAGTATGCGAAGACGTTGCCGTCGGCTTTGCACTCTTGCCCATGTGCCGAAGGTATGTGATGAAGTCATGACGTTCACAATGAAAGCAGAACGTTTGAGCACAGCTTTTTTTTTTTTACGTCGATATATCCTGATTGGACATGTTGCAGACTACAGCCCCGACCAGAGATGGGAGCGTCTGACAGGGACTGGGGTTGAGGTTCTCGGTCGCCCAGCAAGGCTGAGGTGGAAGCCATGATTGGGCTCACGGTTGGACAAGGATTGGACCAATGTGTCAATTATGCCGAGAGCGCAGTCATGAGGCTGGCCTACTTTTAATGACTGGCCCGGACGAACTATATGACAACGTAATAATTACTCCATCGCGTCCGTGTCGGCCGCCCGCAGGGGAACAGTACCGGGTTCTGGGATTCGGGGTGCCGGTCGGCGCTGGCTCGGCAATTCTGCCGCGGTGTCTGTCCAGCACCATCGCAGCACGGTTGTTCGACAAGCGCGAAGTCCGTGTGTGCCCGCAGACTAACTTACCTTAGTAGGGCCCATGACGAAACTGTGGTTAAGAACCCCCCCCAAAAGCTTGTCCCTTTTCTGCCGCGGCTCCCGCTGTGGTTGGGGCTTCTTGGTGGAGTTGCCGAACCGAATGGGACCCCCGGATCTCCCGGCACCAAGGAAACCAAGTCTGTAAGCGGGAACACACGACGTCATCGTCAGATAAGGCACGGGAAGCAGGACGGAAGCATGCCGATAAAACTCGACACGAGAAATAAACATTGTGCGGCTGCTCAATTGGCTTCTTCTGTCAAGTCTGCGCATTTCGATTTCTTTTTCTTCTTGCTTTCGAGACAATAGCCCTTCTTGGTACAAGCAGCGATTGACCGTCACAGCCACCGTCTCACCTCAATCAGCCCTCTCGCTTCCATTCGTCATGGCTTCCAAAAATGACCTCCCGCAGTTCACGATAAGTGACTATCTCAAGTTCTTCTCCGCCGGCGGTCTCGCCGCGACGTCGACGCATGCCGTGAGCTTCTCCTCGAGAGCACCCAGAAGTGCAGCCAGCTAACAGACGTCGTCTCCCAGGCCGTCACCCCGATCGACGTCGTCAAGACACGCATCCAGGTCGACGACGCCATGAAGGGCCTCAACATGCTCAAGGCCGGCCGGACCATCGTCGCCAAGGAGGGCGCCTCGGCCCTACTCACCGGCTTCGGTCCCACCGCCGTCGGGTACCTGGTCCAGGGCGGCGCCAAGTTCTCCGGCTACGAGTACTTCAAGAAGAAGTACATCTCGCTCGTCGGCGGGCCCGACAAGGCCGTCCCCAACCGCACCGCCATCTACCTCTCCGCGAGCGCCTCGGCCGAGTTCTTCGCCGACATCCTGCTGTGCCCGCTCGAGGCCACGCGTATCCGCCTCGTCTCCCAGCGCGGCTACGCCAGCGGCCTGGCGCCGGGCTTCATGCGCATGGCCCGCGAGGAGGGCATCCGGGGTTTCTACTCGGGCTTCGTCCCGCTGCTGTTCAAGCAGGTGCCCTTTGCCATTGGCCAGTTCACCGTGCACGAGGCCGCGAACGAGGTCATCTACCGCGCCATGGGCCCGGAGCGCAAGGCCAAGCTGACGAACCTGGAGTCTACGGGCGTAGAGCTGACGTCTGGTATCATCGCGGGTGTGGCGGCCGCCGTTCTGTCGCACCCGGCGGACACTCTGCTGTCGGCCATCAACAAGGGCGCTGGCGACTCCAAGCAGAGTGCCACTAGTCGCATGTTCCAGCTGGCCCGCGAGTTCGGCCCCAAGCGACTGCTTTTTACAGGCCTGGGCCCCCGTATCGTCATGACCTGCGGACTGGTCGGAGCGCAATTTGTCATTTACGCCCAGTGCAAGCAGCTCACCGGCGCCCCGCCTAGCATAGAGATTCACAAGGAGGAAGCATTGGCGTAAGCGGAAGTGGAATTCAGGTCTTTGTCATTTTTGTAGATGGATAGAGCGTTCGGCGCACAAAGGCGGTGTCTGGAGTTCAAGCATGATTCATAGTTCCTAGATAATTCAACTACATGTTCACAAAATGCCTGATGCCTTGAACCTCGATGGCAACAACACAGCAATTCCCACAGCTTTGAAAGGGGCAGCCACGTCACAACAGTATGTCCCCAATTGTTCCCTGACTTGATCATATTTCATACATATTTCATTAAGCTTAAGCTTGCATTCCATAAGTCGGGCTACTTCCGTATGAAGACGAGCTACAGGGTAGGCTCACGAGCCTGCGAGCCGGGCTCGTCGGCGTGTTGCACTCAATGGAGGCGCTGTGTTCCGGGTGATCACATCCATGAGAGGAAAAAACAGGCTATACGACGTACGGTGCGCGACAATGCGTGGAATCCATCACGTTTGGCATTGTGAACAGATGTTGCTGATCCGTGGCACCAGCCAAATAGGCACTAGTGGATATCAAGTGCAGGACGCATCGCAGAGGGAACCAAATCTCGAGTCTTATCTCAGCGTCTTCCTCCCTGGTCGAGGTAAGTGGCCCTACCATTTGGGCCCGTTCTGGAACTTTCACGCCCACGGCGGCCGAAACTATTGACCCGAACCCCAAAGTGGGTCTGAATAGCCCGGAGCTTCTTCCAATACAACGTGTAGCAAAAGCAAGCAGTAAAGGAAAAAAGAAAGTAAAAGGGACCATTTTGCTGGAGACACAATTGCTGGAATGGAGCGCTGCCGCATTACCTGTAACGAGAGGTGTCGCATTCTCCGGGGCCGTCTCCGCTCCGAGCTCGGCTACATTTCAACGCAACCTCCCTCTTCTCCTCTGGTAGCAATTCCGAAGTCATCCAATGTTGTGTTTATTATCTTGGCATCGCAACGCATCGCGGCGCACCGCACCGCACTGGGCCCCTATTTGTGAACACATGGCATCACGACCTCCCCCTGGCACCTTCAGGCAATTTGCTAAGCCAGAACAGGCAGTCCCTTGGAAGCTGGGGGCCTGCTGACTACTGGTGAGGTACCGCACTCGCACGTATCGGCAGGTAGTCGCACTAGGCACTCTCGGGTGGGGGCTGCCGCCGTGGGAGGCTGCCCACAGTGCTGTCAGGAACGAGTAGGGGACCTGTGAGGGACCTGAGGGGGACCTATGCCATAATGGCCATGCGTGGCGAAGAATCCATTATTAGGGGTGCCGGTACGTACCGCCCAAGTCTCTCTTCGCACTAGCGGCGATCCTGGATCTTGCCTAGTGCCATTTTCCCATTGCCAGCGCCCATTTTCCATTTCTATTTCTATTCCTAGTCCCTTTTCCAGTATCCTGCCACGACAACCTCTCAGCTACATTATTCCAGCGTCTTGTATCCCGTTTGTCTCGTCCTTTTCTTGCTGTTTCCCAGGCCCCCCCTTTCCGGCCCATCGCCATGAAGATCGCATTTCTGCTCGGTCTTCTGGGCGGCGCCGTTGGCCTGTCGCAAGGCGCCCGCGTGGCCAGAGACTACACCAAGAACGATTACTACGTCCTCCACCTCGACCCTTCCACCTCTCCTGACCACGTCGCCCTCCGCCTCGGGCTGACGCACGAGGGCCAGCTCAGCGAGCTTGCCGACCACCACGTCTTCCGCGCCGCAAAGGTCGACCACGATATCGTCTCGATAGAGCTCAAGGAGCGCCGGCGGAGAAAGCGGCAGCTCGGTGATGCAGATGTCTTGGATGGCGTCCTGCTCGCCAGGAAGCAGGAGGCCCGCATGCACCTGCACAAGCGCGTGGTCCCTCCGCCTCCGCCTGGCTACGTCGCCCCGCGATACCCCCAAGAGCCCGACCCGGCCGGAATCTCGAGGCAGAGCCAGGTCATGAAGGACCTGAGCATCTTCGATCCCATCTTCAACGAGCAGTGGCACCTCTACAACCCCGTGCAGCTCGGCCACGACGTCAATGTGACCCAGGTCTGGCTTGATGGTGTCACGGGAAAGAACGCCACCGTCGCCATCGTCGACGACGGTCTTGACATGTACAGCAATGATCTCAAGGCCAATTACTTTGCCGAGGGATCGTGGGACTACAACGACAACGACCCCGAGCCCAAGCCCGAACTTTCCGATGACAGGCACGGCACGCGCTGCGCCGGCGAGGTGTCCGCCGTCCGAAACAACGTCTGCGGTGTTGGTGTTGCCTACGACTCCAAGATTGCCGGCATTCGAATCCTTAGTAAGCCCATCAGCGATGCCGACGAGGCCGAGGCCATGATCTACAAGTACGAGAGCAACCAGATCTACTCATGCTCGTGGGGACCTCCCGATGATGGCAAGTCCATGGAGGCGCCGGGCGTTTTGATCCGACGTGCCATGCTTCAGGGCATCCAGAAGGGTCGAGATGGCCTGGGTTCCATCTACGTCTTTGCCAGTGGAAACGGCGCGGCCAGCGAGGACAACTGCAACTTTGATGGTTACACCAACTCAATCTACAGCATCACCGTCGGGGCTGTTGACCGTGCAGGAAACCACCCCTATTACTCGGAGCATTGCTCTGCTCAGCTGGTCGTTACGTACAGTAGCGGTAGCGGCGATGCGATTGTGAGCATTCCCCACATCTTTCTTTCATATTGTCTTACTCAGATGGATACTGACGATGTACCAGCACACCACAGACGTCGGCGTCAACAGCTGCTACAACAGTCACGGTGGCACATCCGCAGCCGCGCCCCTTGCCGCCGGCATCTTCGCTTTGGTCATTGAGGTCCGACCCGACCTGACCTGGAGAGATTTCCAGTACCTTGCCATGGACACTGCCGCACACGTCGCAGACCCAGAGGGTGATTGGCAGGATACCGCCATTGGCAAGAAGTTCAGCCACACATTCGGCTACGGCAAGATCGACTCGTACGCCATCGTTGAGAAGGCCAAAACTTGGGAGAAGGTCAAGCCCCAGGCTTGGTACTTCTCGCCTTGGCTCCACATCAAGAAGCCCATCCCTGAAGGAGAGGATGGCTTGGTAGTTACCTTTGAGGTGACGGCAGACATGTTGAAGCAGGCCAACCTGGCTCGTCTTGAGCACGTCACTGTCACCATGAACGTCGAGCACACTCGTCGCGGCGATTTGAGTGTTGATCTCATTAGCCCCGAGAAGGTGGTCAGCCACATCGCAACGGACCGACGGGGCGACGACCATCAAGGTGGTTACGATGACTGGACCTTCATGAGCGTTGTTCACTGGTAAGTTTGCCGCGTACTCTCATTGACTACGTACTAATTCTTGGCAGGGGCGAGAAGGGAATTGGAACTTGGACACTCATCGTGAGGGACACTCATAAGAATACCCACAGCGGAAAGTTCATCGATTGGCATTTGAAGTTGTGGGGCGAGTCCATCGATGCGGCCAAGGCCTATCTCCTGCCCATGCCGGAGGAGAACGACGACGATGACCACGACAGGATCCTACCCACGACCAGCGGCCATGTTCAGACCACAAGTCTCCCAGCCAAGCCATCGCCTACGAAGCCTCTTCAGGCCAACCCGTCCGATCACCCCAACCGGCCCACTAAGCCTGGGCCTGCCACGACTGTCACGGGGGAGAACAGTGCAGCATCCACCACCACCAACGTGGCCCAGGAGACCACGCAAACCAGTGAGCCGACTGCTTCCGCCGAGTCGTCTTGGGTCTCGTGGCTTCCAACCTTTGGCGCCTCCAAGAAGGCCCAGATTTGGATCTACGGTGCCATTGGTCTCATCATCACTTTCTGCATCGGTTTAGGTGTATGGTTCTGGGTCGCGCGCCGCCGCCGCCTCCGCAACAACCCTCGCGACAACTACGAGTTTGAGCTTGTCGACGAGCAGGAGACGCAAGGCCTGGCTGGACCCGAAAAGACGACTGTCGGAGGCAAGAAGTCCCGTCGCACCCGTGGTGGAGAGTTGTATGACGCCTTCGCCGGCGGCAGTGACGACGAGGACTTTGACGGCTACCGAGACCGACCCGCTGACCGATCGCCCGACTCCAACGACCGTGACGAATACGTCGTGGGCGGCGACAGCGACGACGATGAGAGCGACGTCAACGAAAAGGAGGAGAGGCGGCCCCTGGGCGGCGGAAGCAGCAGCAGGAGCTAACAAGACGTCGAAGTGCGAATTTTTACATTTTCTTTTCTCACCTATTATACCTTGAAGCACCTGTCACGGTACGAAAGCATGGGTTGGATTGAAGCGGCTTGGGTCGGATAATGCCGCCCTCGCGATGTCTAGATACTGGTATTGGTCATGCGTACTTGTTGTTTGGCTTTATTCTGCATAGGCTACTAGGCGTTTTGGGGGAAACGAAAGGAGTGGTTTGCATTCCCTGTACATGCAGCTGGCTTTTCTTGGCATACAATAAAAGATACTGATTATTCTTCTTCACTGATTTCTTGCCAGTTCCCATGCTCTTGAAGATGTTGGTGTCTAATACACGCGCGAGGTCGGGTGGAGCCGGTCGCCAATATGTAAGTGAACACCGGCATTGGCTCGCCAGTCAAGTAGCATCTCAACAGTATGTAGCGCACGATAATGAGTAAATTCTTTCTCTTTCGACGGTCTGTTGAAGGGGTTTTCTGATATTATTCTAGTTGAACCGTTGGAGATAGAAGTAACGAAAGACCTGGTCACCGCGGGATGGGGGGGGGGGGGGGAATACATACATACATGCGTACATACAAGCATAAAACAGCAAAACAGGACCCATTCATCCATCACCAAAGAACGCCAGCCGGACATAAGCCCCCTTCCCTTCAAATGCTAACTCTGGCCGATCACTCAGGGAGGGGGGAGAGGGGATGAAAGTCCAAAGGTATTAAGTCTTTTCAGCGTGATCGTGTCCTTTTCTTTCTCTCTTTGACTTGTTCTTCTTTTGCTTCTAGACCCACTGCGAAGGCCGAACTCGTGCGATCACGCGGCGGGGAGCGTGACGCCGTCGCGCTCCATCTCCTGGACGTAGCGCTGCCATACGTCGATGACCTGCCCGTAGAACTCGACGTGCGCGTCGGCCAGCCCGCCGAGCTGGGCCTTCATCTCGACGCGCTTGATGCGCTCAAAGTCGGCCACCTCGCGGACGACTTCGTCGTCGAACAGGTCGCTCGTGTGGCGCGCGTTCTCGACCTCGTGCGTCAGCTCCTCGACGCGCAGCTCCAGCTTGCGCGCGCGCTCCCGCCGGGCCTGCTCGTGGTCCACGCCGCGCACGTCTTCGATCTTGGCGCGCAGGAAGCCGCCGGGTCCGGACGAGCCGCCGTGGCCGGACTGCAGGGTGTCGCGCTCCGAGGTGGACTTGTTGAGGTACTCGATGAGCTGCTCGTGGTCGAGCTGCTTCTGCTCCCGGGCCTTGAGGAGGTTCTTGAGAGCCTGCGAGTAGGCCTGCATGTCGCGCAGTGAGCCGAGGTAGTCCTGGTCGGTGACGTCGCGGAGCTTCTTGAGGTTGGCGGCCGTGTCTTCGATCGAAGCGGCAAAGGCGTGGACGGAGGGCTCAACGCCGGGCTCGAGGGTGATGAGCTTCAGGAACTGGTCGGCAAGATCGCGCATGTCGACCTCGAGGTCGGCTTCGCGGCGGGCCACACGTGCGACGACCTTTTCGATATGGCCCAAGTCCTCGTCGAGACGATCGCTCTTCTCCTTGACCTCGAGGAAGCGGCGATCGGGCTTGTGGACCTTGGCAAAGGCATTGATGAAGGTGTCGGCAAAGTTGTCGAAGACGCCGCCGCTGCCCTGGTCGCTCCCGGTGCTCCCGCGGGTGCTCCGGCTGCGCATGGTGGCGTTCCAGTCCGGGCTCTCGAGGAAGCTCTGCAGGATCGGGGCGCGGCGCAGGACGGGGTGCAGAGACAGGCGGCCGAGGAAGCGCTGCAGCGAGTGGGCGCGGCGCAGGGTGAAGTCGGAGCCGAACCGGTCGCCCCGGACGTACTCCATGCGCTGCTTGTCGGGGATTGGGGGCACGGCGGCGGCAGGGAAGTCGCGCGTCAGCTGCTTGTAGAGGAAGACGAAGTCTGTGAAGCGGCGGCGGACGGAGAAGGAGTCTCGTTGGAAGGAGGGGAACGTGGACTGCGGAAGAGGTCAGCTGCCGAGCGAGGGCACAACTAGGGTAACGCAGGACACCGCCATGCTAGCCAGCGCCGGTGACCCGAAGAGGAGTCGTGAGACGTACGTTGGTGGTGACGAGATATGAGACGAAAGCGTCCTTGGTGCCGTCATTCTCCTTGATGGGCGACCCAACAGTGCAGTGAAGCTTCTCGCTGCCCAGCCCGGAGTCCGGGGCGAGGTCCGAGCCAGCAGCCGGGGTGCCCTCGCCGGGCGTCTGCGGCGTCGTCGGCATCGGGGCGTTCTGGTTGTGGCCGTGCTCGCTCCACGAGACGTTGGAGAAGTTGTCTTGGTCCATCACCGCCATGATGGCATCGACGAAGGAGGGGTGTTTGCGGTCTGTTGGGCGGTCCGAGGTTCGGAGATGGTGAATTGGCGTGGGCGGCAGGTTCTGGTGGACAAGGTGGCTGCGATGAGAATCAAGAGCCCCAAGCTGGACGACGGTCTTCGTGGGGAACGTCCGTAGTTGCGTTGCCCAAGGTTTGCGAGGACGAGGATGAGGATGTGGTTGAGGCTTAGATGTGTGGGAGAGACGAACGGGTGTGGGGGAGCTCCCCATTAACGTTGCCTTGCCAGACATTACAAGTAGAAGGTACCTGAGGGAAGCGCTGGCCAACGCTGACAGGAGCGGGTACCTCTCCCGACTTACACCCGCCATGCGCCGCCCGCCAAGCTGCCATGCAAGGTGCAGCCATACTTTGAGCAAGACAGCAAACCATTTCCTTTTTTTTTTTTTTTTTTTGTTTTTTTTTGAGATTATGCATTCGAATCAGAAACCGAAACGCAGACCGTTAAGACAGTCGTTTTTCTGCAACACGCACTTTTGTTGCTGCTGCTGCTGCTGCTGCTCCTGCTTGTACCGCGCCGGCTACAGCTTAGCCTTAGTGTGATGACGCAGCACCCCATGCACCCTGTTTCCGGCACTCCGTCCCCAGCCAAGGGTCTACGCAAGGCACGAGTTGATCCCGATTAGATACGGCCAACATTACTTGTTTGGTGCCTAGCCATTCTGTGAGCGAAAAAAGGAAGATCAAGGTAAAAGAGGAAAAGAGGCTGCTTGGTATTCGTGTGTATCATTAGCAACAAAATGACGAGATGCCCTTAAAAAGTTTAGAAGTTGAGAGGTTTTCAAGAATTCTTTTGTAAGAAACCCCTCAAGAGATGATTATGAATATACACTTTCATGTGCCTTGTAACCAGGTAATCGTGGTAACTACCATGGTTGTCTCGCTCGCTTGCCATGCCACCTTTGCGAGCATATCTGCTAGAGCTGCTAATGCAAGCTTCATCTGCAGCCTCTCCCCGGGACACAAAAGGGAAAGAAAAGAAAAATTGATGGTATCTGGACTTTTTGGGTTCTTCACGCAAGAGGGAAAAGTATAAACGGTATCTGAAGTTTCCTTTTTTTGCTTTGTGATTCTTAATAGTACAGATATAATTACCTCGGAGAGAGAAGATGCTTTTGTCCATCTCAGCTATCCAAGGCCAAAAAAGTCTATGTTTTGGTTTCTCATTTCCCCCCAGCTGTTCCTGTGCCCAGCGGAAAAAAATGTCTATAACAACCACCCCCCTCCAGATGCCGCCTCCGGGGGCCACTTGAGGTTCCTTTTTTTGATACACTGGCCTCGCTCAACATGCCCCGCCGTGGAATGCCGTACAGTCATACATATGGAAAAGAAAGGAGAAGATGTAGTTGAGATGCTGTGGCCCATTGTGACCGCTCTCGCAATGTCCTTGTCGAGGAACATCCACCCGCCGAGTCGTGCTCTTCAACGACTTCACTTCTGCTCAGGCTTTTCAGCCTTCTGCTGCTCCTGAGCGACCTTGATCTGGTCCTGTTCCGCATCCACCATCTCGCCAGCAGGGCCCGTCTCCACCCCAGCTGCAACAGCCGTGGCCTGGCGATCCTCCTTCTCGTCAATGTCGTCGACGTCTTGGGGCGTCGCGTAGCCCGTGCTCTGGCTCTCCTGGTTCTGCTTGTCCTCCTCGTCAATCAGCTCCTGCTGTTCCTTCAGGACCTCCAGACGCTGCCTGTTGGTCGCAGCTCCTTCGGCGTTGTGCACCTCGAGCTCGATCTCGTGGAACAGCTCCTCGGGAATGGAGGACAGAACGCCAATCAGCGCGTCAATTTGGCTGTGACCCTCCCCGGATCCTTGGCCGTACATGTACGCGTTGCTAAGGACAAGGAGAGTAGACGGAACACCCTCCTTGAGACGCAGGTCAAGCCAAGCCTGCAGGTCTGATCGCAGACGGGCGGGCGAGACGCTGTGTGTTCGGATACCGCGAGCGGCGCAAGCCAGCTGGAGCTCTGCCACGGTCAGGCTTTCGACGCCCTCGAAGCTGATAGCCTTGTCGTCACGCTTGATCTGCTTCATGCGGTGGCGGATCTGGTAACGAAGCATCATGTCCGTTCCGAAGGTGTTGAGGTTCATGTAACGGCACATGGAGACGAGCTGCGGGCGCGACAGGTTGTCCAGGGTCAAGTCATCGCGGAAGATCTTGCAGACCTTGATGACGTCCTGGGAGGTAGGTGTCTCTCCGGTCGAACGGACCTTGCGGAAGAAGTTGGCAAATTCCTCCTTCTGCGCGGTCGCCTGGCTCAGGGGCAGGCCCGACTCCTTCAGCGTCGACCGCAGGAAGCCGCTGACGTCCTTGCGCGTCGACCGCAGAATCGCCGCCTTGGCCTCCTTGGATTTTTGCCCCTCGAATGTGCTGGGCAGCATATTGGGGAACAGCTTGAGGGCGAGGGGGAGCAGGGCCTCACCGAGGGGCACGATGATGAAGACGGAGAAGGGAACGAGACGCGCCAAGTCCTGGACCGTCCTCTGCAGCTGCTTGTGCTCCCTGCGGGTCAGGTCGTAGCCGGCAGCCATCTTGAGCGCCAACCGCCAGCTGATGCGTGTCTCCAGAGCCAGCAGCTTCGTGCCGTCCCAGTAGTGTTGCGCCTCCTTCTTCACCTTTTGCCAAAGCGTCAGCTTCTTCTCCTCCTTCTCTTTCTTGGTCACCTCCTTCTGCTCCGCAAGCTGCTCCTTGCTGGCCGCAAGCTCCGTTATCGAAGCCTCCTCGTTCTTGCCGGCGGCCTTGACCGCAGGTCCATCCGTGCCTTGGGCGTTGCCGTCATCCTTCTTGGTCGCGGCGGAGGCATCGCCGTTCTTTCCGAGCGGTTTCTTAGCCTGCTCGACATTGAACCCCGGGGGCGGTCCAGACTGAGCGTCGTGTCGGTGGTGCTCGGTGTTGATATGGCGCACAGGGACTAGGAGAGCGAGGGCGGGCATCTGAGTCTGTCGGGCGATGTGGCGCGCCAGGAGAGATGGTGTCAGGCCTCGAGGAAGGGCTCTCGCTGCAAGACAATCAGGTTAGCAACGGCGCTCACCAGGAAAGCCGGCGCCGGAAGTTGTGTTGAAGCGTACCGTTCCCCAGTAGGGGGTTGCGAGCCACAGCCCTCCGAGCGACAGTGGACGAGGCGCTCATGGCGAGCAGGTGGGCGTGATGGGAAGGATGACTAAAAGTTGGATCAAGAAGAGTATAGACGGCTGCACAACATGGGACGATCTGGATGTCGGGGAGGAAGAAGTTATCCAAATAAAAAGGAAAGGATCGGAGTAAGACGGCAATAAGGAAAAGAGCGTGGGATGCCAGTCGCCGGAAGGTTTCTTACTCGATAAGTTGCCTCACGAATGCGACTGCGGAAGAGCTAGTGTTCCGTTCCGGGGAATGCCGTTCGCTGGGACGGCCCACGAGGCTTAGGTACATGCCCGCCAACGTTGGCAGCAACGGTACAACGGTGTCTGGAACGGGACGTAGGGGAGCCGGTCATGTGATCAGACCCTTCCATTACGTGGGCGCCACCCAGTGGCCCATATTCTGAGGCGGGTACCTCTTATCTAATCAGTCCGCGTCATGGAACCGGAACACTTGGAGGTCGACGCAACGGCTCCTGTCGATCGTCTGGCCTGCAACTGGGAGAGGACAAGGTGCGCTGTTGAGGGAAGCAATCCGCAGGAGCCTTTACGACGAGTTTCAGACTCGCAACAATTTTCCCCCTTGCAATCGCGAAATAGGCACTCTGTCGTCTGCCAGAAACCCAGCCGCCACCAGCCTACCGCCGCAACCTTTCAGGGGACATCGCCTCGGACAATTGGTCTCTTTAGGGCCGAGGCCGCATCCCCGAAACTGTAAGTTGACAGCGGAAGATTAGCCGGAGAAGGACATGGAAGCATCGCATGTGATGGGATTACAGCGTGGGTGCCATTCCCGCCAAACATTGGCACATGCAGCGCAGAGCCATTGCTTATCTTTCTCTCTCTCTCTTTTTTTTCTCCTTCTTTTTTCTTGTGCATTCATTTAATTCTGAAATGGAGGATGCGAGTAATTGAATGGGCCACCAAACGCCTCACAAGTACTATTGCTGAAAAAGACCGGCTAATGTGCCGTCCTGGTGTCCCTCAACAATTTGGTTTGGTGAGAGCAGGGGGGGGAAGTCGCTGTGAGAATGTACTTACGCCGGGAATAAGACGATGGAAAGATTCGTTGGCTGCTCAAAAAAAGAAAATTGATGAAAATCAGATAAAACATGAGAAGAACAGAGATAAATGAAGAAAAAAGCCCCCAGAAGTAATCATTAAAGTCATTCGATTTATTTCTGTTTGTTCAGTGAATAATAAGTCAGAGCGACGCACCGCTTCTCATCCAAGCCAAAGCGGTCCTCCACGCAATGCGTTGAAGCGAGGGAGGTCCGCCAATCTGGATGATCTGGAACCCCCTCCCACATGTCCAGATCCAGCCCAAAGGTTCCAGCACACCCATCCCTCCGGAACCGCTGGCTGCCCCCCCCTCCCCGGACTTTGGCCACGCTCTCTGCCTATCCCCTTCTGCTGCCGGTAGACCCCTAACGTAACTCGTGCCACAGGTCCCCCCGGGAAGGGTGAGGATGAGGACAGGCACCCAACCCACTGGCGCTGGATCTCAGCGCTAAACCAGAACTCGGCGTTCCGGCCTGCCATGCCAATGCCATGCCCTACTGTGTATTCCCCCCGCTCGTCCACGTCCTAGGCCCGTCCCCAGGTTGGCCGCATGTACTCTGTAACGCTTCCGTATAATGATGCCCCCCCAAGTCCGAATCACATCTTGTTCGTCCCATCCCGCCCTCGCTGGCCCATTCGCTTTCTCCTCCTCCCATCATCCTCGCCCTCCCACACCCAACCTCTTTTCTTCCGGGATTTTTGTTTTCGTGTGAGAGGGTCGGTGTTCCGTTCTGAGGCTTGCGTGTCTGAGCACTCGATTTTTGAAAGACTCGTCTTTTCCTCTTTTTCTTTTGGGATTATATTTTATACCGGGTACCCCAAACAGTTCTGTCTGGTTCGCGACCTCTATAATTTCCACATCGGGCTATTCTTGTTCGCTGCTATCGGATTTCGCAACGCCCCGACCATCGGGCCCTCCAAGCTGTCCAACCCTTGTCGCAACATCGAGCATCCTCGACTCTAGCTCCGTCCTCCGCCCGCCTGTGTACCATCATCCTCCTCTCCGCCCAAACCTCATAATAGAGCGATAGATTTTCCAACAACCTCCCCCGACATGCGCCTCAACAAAGCCGCCCGAGTCATCCTCGTCGGGGCCCCCGGCGTCGGGAAGGGCACCCAGACCGAGCGCCTCCTCCACCGCTTCCCGCAGCTGCAGTCCATCAGCACCGGCGACCTGCTGCGCACCAACGTCAAGGAGCGCACGCCCTTGGGCATCAAGGTCGAGGGCATCATGAAGTCCGGCGGCCTCGTCGCTGATGATCTCATGGTGCGCCTCATCTCCAACGAGCTCCGCACCCGCGGCTGGCTCTACCGATCCGGCCACCGGCTGAACGTCATGACGCTGCACTCCGAGGCCACCACCGCCTCCTACGACCAGCGGGACATGGCCGACCTGGACGGCTCCGCGCCGCCGCCGTTCCTCGACTCGTCCAGCGCCTCCGACGATCCCTCCGCCTCCTTCATCCTCGACGGATACCCGCGCACCGCTGCCCAGGCGCACACCCTCGAGGATATTGTCCCCATCAACCTGGCCGTCTCCATCAAGACGCCCTTTTCCGTCATCCTCGAACGCATCTCCGGCCGCTGGGTCCACGAGCCCTCGGGCCGCGTCTACAACACCTCCTTCAATGCCCCCCGCGTCCACGGTCGCGACGACGTCACCGGCGAGCCCCTCGTCCAGCGCGCCGACGACGACGAGTCCGTCTACCGCGCTCGCTTCCGCAAGTTCCAGGAGCTCAGCGAGCCGCTGCTCGAGCACTACGCCCGCAAGGGTGTGCTGGTCGAGGTCGAGGGCCTCACCAGCGACGAGATCAGCCCCAAGCTGTACCATCAGTTCGAGCAGCGTTTTGTGGCCTCATGACACGAACCGCGCCAGCACTCTTTTTCTTGGATATTTTTATCTTCTTTGTTCTACATGTATGTATACAATCTTGTTACGGTATTCGGAGTTTGATGCGTAGCGGGAAGCTGCGCGGTGTTTTCACTGGGGGTCACTGGAACAGAGGGTTACCAATCTGGCTTCAACGTATACTGTCCCAAGCGACATTTTTGAGCTGGCACATCGGCCGTGCTTTCTACCTAGCCTTAGCTTTAGCCTTCGCTTTTGAGCGTGAATCAAGAAATTCAACAGAAGTCTTGAAATAAGGGCTCCACCCAAGCTCCGTTCGCCAACTAGTCTTCAGCATTCGGGGTCTTGGCGTGCGTCGACCCTGGTAAGCCGATCGTTGAGCTGCTTACGATGACATTGGACGATCCATGTTAATCTTGACCCAGTGGGCTCAGCGGCTTCCAATTGATAATCAATTTTGTTAAAAAAACATGGCAGACCTGAACGTCATATTGCCAAAGCCAGATGATGCGCTTGAGCAAGTTACACAATGTGACCTAAGAAACGCGCACTGAGAACGCCATCCCACTACTCCACAAGTTTATAGTCTACATCCGCACACAAATCCGTGTTTAATCATCCCACTCGTCGCCGTTGCGGATGCCATTTGGCGGAGGCTGGGCATTCTTGTGAGACGACGGCCTAGCAGCAGCATCGTCATCGTCGTCGTCCAAAGCACGCGCCAGCTCGTCGGGATCCTGCATCTTGGCATCTGGATCCACGGCACCGTCGAGATCCGCAGACTCGGCGTTCAAGCGGTCCGTCTCCAAGACGCCCTCGTCGGCGCTGACGGAGATGCCTCGGGATCCCCATTTGGGGCGTCCAGAGCCACGGTTGTGGCTATCGCCGCCTAGGGCCGGTCCGCTCTCCTCATCATCCTCATGGTCGGCGGCCTGGAACCTCTTGCCAAAGATACGGCGGAGCAACCAGCCGCGGCTCATGTCGTCGGCATCGACAACACCGCCGCCGCGAAGCTTGACGCGCTGACGAGTGTAGTAGACCCAGGCGAAGTCGATATACAGAGCAGTCTGGATGAGGCCGAAGATGACAGACACGGCGTTGGGCTTTCGGTCGGTGCTGTCCAACTCACGCAGGAACCAATTGAGACAGTAGAGAGCTCGGTAGGAGCCCAGCGTGACGAGGTAGAACGAGTCGATGACGGTGGGCACAGTAGTCTGACGCAGCAGGAGCAACTGGGGCAGGACACAAACAGATTCGAGGATCTCGGAAAACACCCACATCCACTATACGGCTCGTCAGTAACCCATTACTCGCGGCATACTTTGGATGGATGGATGGATGGATGGACGGTGGTGACTCACAGGCATGAAACCCCAGAACTTCTCAAAGATCATCATGAAGAACGGCGATAGGGCCAAAGAACCAGCCAAGATTCCAGCACCCATCTTCCAGGCGATCTCACGCTCGCGCGACCGGGGGTAGATCCATTGCATGACGCCGAGGATGTAGAAGGATGACAGGATGTAGAAGATCTTGAAGGTCAGGTTCCATCCGGACCACTCCCTGAAGATGTCGAGATATCGCGTGCAGAAGACGACTGCGTAGAGGATCTGGGTGATGAGGGAGACACCCTCAGCGCTGCGGTTGCGGTGGATGGCGAAGATGAGGATGCATTTCGAGAGCATGTGGGACAGGTCGCCCAGGATGCGGAAGATCTGGAGGACGGGTTAGTTGAGCTGCATCGCATGAAGAGGGGGTGATGCGGCTTGCGCGGGCGAGCCTTACGTTCCAAGCGCCCATTGCGGTTGATGTGGCCGACGAGGTCGGACGGCCTGCAGGGACGGCGAGGGCGACGAATGAGCTACTAGCACAGAGACTGACCGACGATGAGCATGAAGGGAGATGGCCCGGAGCCCGACGAGGGGATAGCGATGGCCAAGTTGGGGGGTGAGGATGAGGGCGAGGATGAGGATGCGGATAAGGATAGGTGGATGGGTGAGGCAAGGTAAGGTAGAAGGAAGGTAGCTGTGCCTCACTCTGGCGGGTGCTTCAGCTTGGAGGGTGCGTGCGTCACGGGGAACCTGAAGGCGGCAGGAGGGTGGGTACCTCTGCCGGTGGTATCAGCCGCTGCTCCACGTAAGTACCTTAGTGGACAGTCGAGTGTGGAGGGACGCGCAGCCCAGACCAGCACAGAAATGGCCACTTTAGGCTGTTTCCCCTGGACCCTGGTTCTAAGGTGGTGGTCCTCACGTGGCAAGGCACTTGGGTACCTCTTATCATACCTTGCCTTGAGGTGCCTTACCTTAAAGATGCGGGATGCTTCTGCCTGTGCTGGGCTTACGTGTTGCCTGATAACGCGCATTATGGTGTCTCAATTGATACTGCCTTTACCGACGGGTCTGGCTGCGACACGATTGTATGATCCTGGCACTGTCCAGTGAGACGGGCGTGCCACGAAGAAGCCAGCGGCAACATGGACGACGGGCAGGGCGACGAGCGGCTTGTGGCGCGGCTGGGGACATTGTGCAGGGACTTCATGCACCAGCTAGGCAAGACGGCATTGGCTTCATCCTGCAGTGGCGGCTCAACCTGGCGATGGTGGCAAGGAGCACTGGTCGTTGGACGGCAAGGAGATCACGTACCTTGGAATAACGGTGCACTCCTTCCAGCACGTGCCGTAGCTGGTCCTGGCTGAGTTTAGGAGGGCACGTGACATTTGCACAACTCGCTGCTCTTTGGGGCGTGATGCCTCAACACAATCGAGGCATACTGTCTATACGATGACCTGGATGCTGAGGAATACGGCAGCTGGGCGACATGAACAATTCCATACTGGCATGCATTGGGCTGCGGCTGGACCTGCTAGACATCTTCTTCGTTAACGACGACGTCGATGTCGATGATGATATCGGCAGTGGCACAGGGAGCAAGGAGAGGCAGAGGAGAAAGAGGCTGAGTTTGTAGCCATGGCCGTGTACGAGGCCAGTGTGCAGGAGTTCCTCTAGGCCACTCGTCACACTCGTGCACATCTCGTCAGATGCCGCCAAAGAGGGCGCCCGAGCTCCTGGCAGCAGTGTGGCTCACCACTGGCAACCGCCGCCGCAGCCTGCTGCTCTGGGAGAAAAGATGCTGATGCTGCACGTCCCCTACCACAAGGCACGGGAGCGGACTGACAGAGGCGGAGGCAACTGGACCCTCAGGACCTTCACGACCGTGGTGTAGCCGCTGCGTCTGGTCTTCAGGCGGGAGGCCGAGCTGAAGGTAGCCTCGCTGTCCCCATTCCTATTCTCGAAGCTGGGCGGGACGGTGTTGCAGGACGAGATGGTATCGAGATGCCTTGCCGGGCACGCACACGTTCCGAGGTGCCCGAGTTCAAGGTGGTATGTTAGCGGCAGGCGGCCGTGTCGATCACCAAGGAGAAATCCACGCTGAGGGAGCGAGCCAGCTTCACGCCCGACAAGATGGAGGCGGAGGAGGAGGGGGAGGGGGAGGGGGAAGGGGAGGCGGTCATCGGGAAGGAGGAGCTGGTAGTGAACCTGACCGGAGCCAGCAACCACTCGTACCGCACATTCAACCAAATCTACGCAGGCTCACGACGCTGGCGATGAACACCCTGCTTCCCCGCGCATACTGAGTGTCAGAGAACTGGCAGAGGCTCTTTCGCTTCGATTATCTGCTGGTCGAGGAGAAGACCGGCCACGGCAGGAAGCAGCGGGAGCAGGGCTGCGGAGGTGCGGCTGAGGGCGAGGCCAACACATAATGAATGAGAGCTCGAGGCCGTGGCACAGGAGCTGCACAACTACCCGACGATTCGCCTCCAAACAGCCCGGGCAGAGGGGTGCGATGCCGGCGAAGAGGAGCATCCTCCAGGCGGTCTAGCCATTGCTCATGTGTCGTGTTGGCAGTCCCCAGAGCTGCATTGAGAGAAGCCCCATGAAGGGCATTTTACCCGAGGCTCTTCAAGAACAAACTTGTCAGGTTGGCAACAGCTGTGTGGGCTATGCTTTCAACCCCAATCGGTCCAACTCCATTTTCATCGGGCATACAAGAATGAACTACAACGCGTCTGGATTGGATCAATCGAAACGAACAAGCAGTAGAGACTCGCCTGCTGCCACATAGTTATTTGCGACTCCGTAGTTAAACGTCTAGTCAAAAACTTGTGCGAGTGCCGTGGCGATCCTAGAATTCTGACTGGAATTTCTCCTATTCGGCGCCTGACCTGGACCTGTTGTGGTTGATCCGTGCGACGACGTCTGATCCACTGACACTAGGCAGGGACAGGGTTACCAATATGCAGAACGGATGAAGTTGCAGGCAGATGTGTGGTTTTGTCTAATACATCTGTGCCTTTGTGAACGTTCAAACGCGCACATACTTTGAGCACCAGACATACTTTTCGCTTAAATAGGAAGGTAATTGACAAGTTATTACTAAACTACTAGTGCCTACCTTATTTTTCTTACATACATCTCGTACTAATATTCAACGCTTTTCATAAATTGAATTCTACTACATATTTCAAGTTATCTCATAACTAATACTAGCTAAATTCAAGATACAACTATTTTTTGAAGAAAAGGTTATATCAAAAAAAATCAACTCACTTTTCTTGCTTGGTAAAGTTAGTAATGGCTTTAGATTACCTGATAATATTAGGTAGGGCCGGTGTTCTCCTTGTACAAGCGAAAAGCATGGCTGGTGCTCAAAAAAGTATGTGCGCGTGAAGCTTCGACCTTTAACGGCCTCGTTTACCCATCTTACATTAGACACAGCCGCAACTGAATCAACATGAGGCGACGCGCACATCGGTGGAGTTAGGAGGAGCCTTTGAGCTGACCGACGGGGCAAGCCGACGTCTTTGCTGACCTCGCTGACATATTATGCCAATGTATTGGGCGGGGCTGTTCTTGGTTCGACCCTTCCTCCATGAGGCTTTGGCCGCCTTGCGCCCTTGATTGATGGGGCAAAGGGGACCAAAGAACTATGGTCGGAGCATCCATCTGTTTGTGGTGACTTTGCGCACATGGGACACGATGGCCTAGGAATCTCGGTAGGTCTCCGTCGACCGACGTTGTGTATATATAGAGCCATGAGCATCATTCTTTCATATTTTAGAACCACCGCAAGTCACTCAACAGTTCACTTCAAATACCACAAGTTATAAACCAACCAACTACTTCGAACCATCCACTTCACATCTCAAAATGCTTCCCAAGACCATCCTCGTACTTGCTGCCAGCGCCTTCGGCCTTGCCGATGCAGCATGTACCTTCCAAGGCTTTTCCGGAAGAAACTGCGACGGCGACGCTGGTTTGGTCCGAACGATCCACGGATTTGGCCCGGGGACGGGCGGCTGCATCAAGATGGGAACCCGCTGGTCATTCCGTCTTAGCGGCGACTGCAGCAAAGTTCGCATCTGGAAGTACGACAACGGCAACTCCGATTGGGAGTGCGGCAATGACTTCTACGACCGGTTTGATTTCACTCCTGGGTGCTACAGCAACACTCGAGCAAACAGAATCTACGCCCAGAACGTGTAGTGGAAATCGACAAGATCGACTTGGGTGTTTATCATGGGCATGCGGTCTGGAGAAGGTTTCTAGGCCTTAACAGGGGTAGCGGCAGCAGAAGCTGGGGTACTAGGAAGTGCAGCGAGGGCGCAGCTAGAACTCTGCAGAGATCAATTTCACCTCTCGCAACCCCCTTAATGTCCTTACCTTGTTCTTGTGACGCTGTTGTTCTGATATCATGACCCACCTTCGCGTACCCGCGGTATGGATCAAGCACGGCACCCCATCATCGCAGGCCATTTCACAAGAGTTGGTACAGCTCAACTGTTCCAAACCCCAAGAGTAAGGCGACTATCTAGGAGCGAATCAATGATACAAGCTCACTAAAAGAGCCCTCGCGGTGAGAAGGGGGAATATACCAAAAAAAGTCAACCAAAGGAACCGAACCACCACCCTGCGCTACCAGCAAACTCGGCGCGCAAGGGAAAGAATTCAGCCCCATCCCGTGACATTTTGTTCCCTTCTGGGCCGGCACTGAAGCTTGCGAGCTCATCTCGGGTTCCGGTGACGCCTGCTCTTGGTGAAGATAGAATCAAAGATCAGTGGTTGGAAACGGTGTAATGAACGGGTCTAGTCTTGGTAATCATTTCTTGCATCTTAGGTGGTCTGAATGAGTGGCTTGCTCATCCAATCCCGACCAACTCATCACTGGCCCAACTGATCAAAATCCACGTCATTAATAAGTGTCTCTTTTCTTCACCTTGAGACTTGGCTGAAACTACGCCTTCGCATCGCTCCACCCCAATCATTCCCAGGCCGCAGCCCAAACCAGTACAGCATGGCCATTCTAGCTATTTTCCCAAGACCATGATTCCGTCTCAGTTATTCTGACGTAGTAAAGCACTAAAGAGACATACTTGTTGTAAAGATATAGGGTCCTTCTGCCTTTACGAAGCTCATACCTTGACCAATGAGATGTAATTATAGTACCTTGATGGATGTCATCTTTACTCATGGCTTAGCTACTACTAGTTATGGTATGTTTCTATAAACCCGGCACTGTCTATTGCTCCCTAGGAGAAGTTTAGAAGATTAAGACCACGAACATGATGCGGACAGAATTGCCGATGTCGTCGAATACCAACTTAGAAACGTCTACTGTCGGCGGACGAGGGTTGCGGAACTAGCTAGCAGATATGCGAATGCTCGCCTGCCTCGGTGCCTGGGCTCGACAGCGTCCGAGTGAAGAGTTGAGATCTCGTATGCTGTACCTTGTAACTTATTGCTCGCCGCAGAAGACGTTGTCACGGTCAATCCTGCACCTTAGGACAAGGTAAGATCAGGCAAGGTGGTAGAAAATGCAGGTACCCCGACTATTTTCCTATTCGCACTGCAAATCCTCCACTGCACAGCCGCCCAGCTCCCAAACTGCTTTGGCCCCCAAAGACCGCAATAGACAGCGCTGCTATGAAACAGATTGTACCAACATGTTGGTTGTTGGTGATCTATTCATGGCCGTGGGGCCTGGAGCCGTTGCGTGGACAGGGGTGCAAGCGGGGCTAGTCACACAGCCGTCGCAGGGATGACTGCCCGTCACGCTGCGAATTACCTGCCGGCACTGGGATCCCAAGCTCGTCTTTGGCCTGACTTACAATGTTGGTTGACCCTTATCATGAATAGCGGCTGGCCAAAGAACCCAATTGGCTGCTCAATTTCGAGCCCCCAACCTTGGCAGGATGGGGCCGACTCCAGGGCCGTTAGCTCCAGCGTCATCGTCCTACGTACGCGCTGCCGTAGCGCTGGTGTTGATTCAAGTGCGTGCCGTTTCTGGCTGACGCCCAACCAACATGCGAAATTCCCCTATTAAACAAGCCTCAAGCCTCAAGCCTCGATTCCTGGGCACATAAACCGGGCTTCGACATCATTCAACCTGTTTCTTCGCGCGGTTGAAATAAGATGTTGACACAACCAAGATGAAGCTCTGGTGGTCTCTAAGCTCCGTTTCCACTCTTTGTGCACTTGCCGAAGCCTCCGCTGTGCCGCCTGCTTCGTCCCGTGCTCTGTCGCAAAGATGGGAGGCCAAGCAGCATTATTTTCCAGAACCAAAATACTTTGGTACGTTGTCTAAGCCGAGATGCTTCATGGCATGATCGCGCGACCTCATCCCCCCTAGTGCATCTGCTTTTAGGGACATGTTCGCTAACTGTTGCGTAGAGGAGTCTGGGTACGTTCCGTCATGCCTCTTATCTCGGATCGCGACGCAATGATCTCGTCTGACCCCTCCACAGTTACAGTATCCATTACGATGCGCGATACGCCGTCAAGCCGCTGAGCGAAGAAGAACAGCGCAATGCCACCATCGCCCTCATCCAGACATACCTGTCCACCTTTCGCGAGCTTGGCGTTCCGACTTGGTTGATGCGCGGTACCCTCCTCGGCTGGTGGTGGGGAAAGAAGGCGAGTCCGAGTAGTTTCGTTTGCGCTGGACAATTGGGCTGATGGCGAGATAGATCATGCCCTGGGACCTGGATGTCGATGTCCAGATCATGGAGGCCGACTTGTACTTCCTCGCCGCATACCACAATATGACGACGTACTACTTCAAGTACGGAGCTATACCAAAGGGCCGTACGTTTCTACTCGAGATCAACCCGTACTTCACCCACCGCGAGCCAGATGATGAGTTCGACCGAATCGACGGTCGCTGGATCGACACCCAGAATGGGCTCTACATCAACATTACTGCCGCGCGTTACGCGGTGAACCACGAGGCGGGCGAAGGCATACTGTACGACAAGAATAGTCGCGAGTACCAGGTGAGGACCGCCGCAATGGAAAACTAATGGCCGGATTATTGACAAGATCAGGACACATACCTGTTCCCTCTGCTGGACACAACCTTTGAAGGAGTCCCTGCCAAGATCCCTTACAAGTACAAGGACATGCTCGTCTTCGAGTATGGCGAGAGGACTTTGACGAATAAGAAATATCACGAGTAAGTCATTTAAAAAAAGTGTCAGGTTCTGCGCGCTCGGCTAACGGCATTGTCTCCAGTCACATGTTCGACGACGACAAGATGCTGTGGATAAAGCTGGAAGACACGACCAAGCCTGACGGTGCATAACGTGCTTGCAGCCGGGCGCTCTCGTTCATATTTTCTTTCAATGGTCTCGTATTCGAGATGTATTATGAGTGTCATGTATGATCAAGATCATACAAAGATTGCTTCATTAAGGTATCCGGCGTTCGGTAGGTATGAGGCGCATACAGTATGCAGCCACGGTTGGGAGGTACTCGGTAGAAGTCAGAAAGACGTGATTGTTGCCAGATTCTCTAAAAAATAAAATAAACCAAAAGAGTTTAAAAATGCTTCAGTTATTTGTCTCTTGTAAGTCAAAGCAAAAATTACGGATTTATTCATTTGTTAAGGCCGTCCTGGTGCTGAATGTCGCGCTGGGACTTTCAGATGTACTCGGCCGCCTGCGGCGTGACCCCGCGACGTAATTCCTCCATTAACACCAAAACACGCGCCGGCGAAACGCGTCTCCTCAGCGCAAGCTCATTGCACCATTGCGACGGTGCAGCCTTGATACCTACGACAAAAGCCGGCGAATCTGTCCTCTTAGACTCTGCAATTCTCAGTCTCATGCCTCTGAAAGCCGCCACAGGGCTTTCGGCTCCCCAACATGGCCACAGGTGCGACATTGACATGTGCCCGGCGACCTAGGACCAAGCTAACAGTAACCAGGGCGGGAGCGCCGCGCTGAGCTCTTGAATGAGCGACTCCGTGGAGGACAGTACGTTTGTCTTTGTCATAATCGCTTGGAATACAGCTGGCTTACCGTAACATAGACGCGTTGAGCTGGTCGACGAGTCTTTCAGCCTCGACCTCGCTGGCCTGGCCTTGGTGACACCACCTGCGCCCGCCGAAGACCCTGCACCAAGCACCGGCGCAAAGGAGCGCAAACCGAATAACGATGCTGCGAAGACAGCCTCAACCGATAGACAGCCGTCCCGCAGAAGACGATCGCCTCGATCCGCGGCGAAGGACCCGTATGATTTGCCCGACTCGTCTAAGGACTCAGGCGCGCAGTCAAACACGGACCAGCCCGTCAATACCGTGAGAAAACAGCCCGACCCCGCCTCAAGCTCTTCAGTGAGAGCACCGGCTACGAGAAGTGAGATAGCCGAGTCCGAAGTCGACCCATTAGTCGAGGAGGCTGATGACACCGTGCCATCGCTGCCAGCGCCAGCCAGCTCGCCGTTCCGACTGTCGCGCTCCTTCCGGCGTGCCGACGAGATTGAAGAGAGCCCCGCGAATGAACCAGGAAGTGGACGCAGACGGCCTATTGCGAGTGGCAATGCCGCTGGGTCTAGTGCAAGGTTGCAGGACGCTCTGCTCACAGACGACCCGGTACCGCCCTCCTCGTCACCGCTTGTACGAAAGAAACGACAAAGCGATGCCCGAAAGAGCCAACTCAGCATGTCGACTCAGGAAGACATTGACGAGCTCTCGCCAAATCGCCCAGTCGAGAGAAGTATCGTGGAGCCGGAAAACATGTCACAAATTTCAGCTGCAAAATCGACGCCTGCACGACCACCGAGCAGTGATCAGCCTGAGCGAGAGGAAGAACACGAAAAGTCACAAGACGAGGCAGAAGAGATTGGCGACGAAGAGGCCGCAGAGAAGATTGGATCGAAGCGCGTGCGCAGGAGTCCACGAACAAGGTCTCCAGAATTAGGATCTAGCATGCTTGAGATCGAAGCCAACGAGGACGAAGAGCACCAGTCCAAGCGTAGACGTCGGCAGCCACCACAAAGTCCCGCTGTCCAGAAACAACCCGTGGCAAAAGCAAAGAAGCCTCTGGCAAAGCCCAAAGACAAAGCAGCGCCGAAGGCAAAGAAGCAACCCAAGCCTCGTCAACAGAATGAGGATGCCGACAACCCTACAATTGAGATTACTGTACAACGATTTATGAACAACAAGAAGACGGGTGGCGAGGAGGATGCGGAGAGGGGCCAGTCAGAAATACCATTTGCGAACCGCAGCGGCGAGAGTGTTGTGGACGTCTTTGCGCAGGTGTGCGAGGAGGTTACCACGACTGTACTTGCGCAGTTCCATGAGGTGGCCGAGAAGACGACGGATGCCGCAAAGAAGAAGGAATACCGCGTCAAGATGAGAGCCGTGGAAGCCTACAAAAAGGAGCTGAGCTCTCGCTTATTGGAACACGCAAGTTTCCCTTTTGCCCATATCGCCGTAACGGCCTGCTAACAGCTCGGTAGTCGCTGCAATTGAATCACTGGCACTCACTACGAAAACGATTACGCCATGTGCAGAAGGAAAAGCTGACTTTGAGGGAGGACATTATGCGCCTCAAGGCGGAGAGGGAGCAAGTCGCACTGCAAATGGACGAGATTCGAATCAAGCACGAGGTTGACACGAAGGAAGCAAAGGTAAGGATACTCCTCGATATCAAAAGGTTGATTGGCTCACACGGTCCACAGTATCGGCTTGATACGTCTTCCTTGATGCACGATATCGATCTTGCCGTGGCGCAAGGGCTGGAAGCTCCGGAATTATCACGGGCGGAGCAGAAGCAAGCCAACCTTGCCAACCTTGAGCTTCTCATATCACGTGTCGTGGATGAGGCCAGCTCGGCAAGCAGCACAGGTGGGCTTCTCAATCAGGTGAAAGACTTTAACGCGTTTTTGGAGCGCGCAGCCATCGCTCTGGAAACGAAATGAATTCATGGAGAAAAGGTGCAATGCCTGCTTTTTGTTCATTAGATATACCCACGACGACCCCCTTCAGTGACCACAGAAGGGGCCCGTCCTATTACACAGCTAGCCAGCCTAGTTGATCTTGGCGTTGCTAAAGTCCATCTCGGGATGCTCCTTCTGGAACTTGGCCAGGATATCGAGCTTCTTCTGTTCGTCCGAGGTGGGCAGGCCGGCCTCCTTCTGACGCTGGTCGAACATCATCTTCTCGACCATGCCGCGGGTCTCGCCGTCGAGGTCGGACAGCTTGGAGTTATCAGGCTGGATCTTGGTGACGTCGATCTTGGGGGCGGCTGTGATGACGTGCGGCCACCACTCCATCTTGTTGACCTTGTCGAGGTGGATCTCGACCGTCTTGGTGCCGTCGGAGTTGGTGGAGAGGGTCCACGTCGAGTCGTCGACGTTGACGGGGTGCGGCAGGTCGCCCTGGTTGCGGAGAGAGCGTGTTAGAGAGCCATGGACATGCTTGGGGGTAGGAGTGGGAGAGAGGGTGTGGAATGTGTACGTTTATGACGGCGTCTTGGCCCTTGATACCCGCGGAGAGCTTGCTCTTCTTGATGTCGATGACGAGGTCTCTCGATTTGAGGTTTCCGGGGACGGTGAAGGTGACGGTCAGCTCGGCAATGGTCTGGGTCCACTTGTAAGGCAGGGCAGCCTGCTCCTCAGCCTCCTTTGCGCGAGCGGCAGCGTCCTCGGCGGGGTTGGGTTCTGAGGGACGAAGTAGACGAGCGTTAGCTTAGGCCTTGAGCGTGAGAAGTATGCAGCAATCAACATGTAGCCGTTGTTGCGGGAGCTCGTACCTTTATCAGCCATGATGAAAACGTTGAGACGTGCTGTTGAGGCGGCTAGTGAAGCTGTCTACGGCGAGAATGTGATTGGGATGGACGCAGGCAGAAGGCTGATGGAAACCGGTTGGAGGGGCAAATCGCTGGCGGTGCAGCGCTGTGTCACGATAAGGCTGCGATAAGCTAGACTTAAGCTACTGCCCGCCTCGGCCAATGACACGCTCGCGCTTTGCCTGAGCCCTGCGGCTTCGAGTCTTGATAAGCACCACACCTCGCGGCCAAGCTTGCATTCTACTCGAATTACTCTCTTCACACCAATTCCCTCCACCTCATCCTCGAGCAGCCCGCCTCGCACAACCCCCACGCGCCGCCATGTCCAGGCAGGCCTCCAGCACCGTGTCGGTGCGCCATTCCACGGCCGGTGGCGGCGGCGACGGCGACGGCAACAGCAACAGCCTGGCCGACCAGGACGAGATCTGCCCCGTGTGCAAGACGACGCGTTATTTCAACAGGGACATGGAGTTTTTGATCAACCCGGAGTGTTACCACCGCATGTGCAAGACGTGCGTCGAGAGGATCTTCAAGGACGGGCCCAACCAGTGCCCCTACGCCGGATGCCACAAGACCCTGCGCCTGCGTGGCTTCAAGTCGGCCTTCTTTGCGGATCTCGGCGTCGAGCGTGAGGTCGACATCAGGCGGCGCGTGGCTGCCGTGTTCAACAAGGTTGAGGATGACTTCGAGTCACTCGATGATTACAACGATTACCTCTACATGGTAGAGTGCCTCACGGACGACTTAGTCAACGGCAACGGCGCCGCGCGCAGCGAAGCCGAGGCTCGCCTCTCGGAATGGGAGGCCCAGCACCGCGCCGAGATCGAGCGCAACCGCCGCCTCGCCCGCGAGTCCGACGACGCCCGCCAGAAGCGCCTCGCCGCGGAGCACGACGCCGCGCGCCAGCGGCGCCTCAAGGAGCTGCAGGAGGAGGCCGACGAGAAGGCCAGCGCGGCGCGCTTCCGCGAGGAGATGCTCGACTCGCTGCAGAACGCCGAGCTGGGCCACGCGACGGAGACGGTGGACAAGATCATGCTCAAGAAGCGCGGCCAGCAGCGGCGCGACAACGCCCTGGGCGCGGCGCTCGCGGGCGACACGGGCCTGCAGATCCGCGGGCTGCGCGACAAGAAGGGCGCGGCGGCGGCGGCGGCGGCGGCGGCGGAACAGGGGCCCTACGACCCCTACGGCGGGCTGGACATGGACCCCAAGCGCGTCGACGTCTCGGCCGACAGGCTGGCCGGCTACCACAGCGAGTGGCTCGACGTGGTGCGCAGCAAGGACGAGTACGTCGTCGGCGGCTTCAGCCCGGACGAGTACCTCTCGCGGACGCTGTTCGAGGCCTTTGCGGGGCTGGGCGTCTTCATCGCCGACGAGAAGGTCGACCGGGCCGTGCCGACGGCGGCGGCGGCCGAGGCTGCCGCGACGAACCAGTCGATGGGGAGGATGGACACGGAGGATCCTTTTTGAGATGTTGGGGTGCTGCCGCTCGCACTAGGGAAAAATTTCAGCAACAGGCATGGGGTTTTGTTTTCGTTTCATTTTGGCGTTACGGAAAAATACAGCTCGGGGGAGCAAATGGCATACAAGGTTCTTGCGACTTTGGGGCGGCAGAGAACGGAAGCCGTGGTCTCCAACTGGGAATATGATACCAATCAAACATACACATAGAAAGCACCAAACGCGCTTCTCAAGGCAATAATTCCTCGTTTCGCCGACAGTCTCGTGAAGGTCCGGATGCTCGTTGCTGGCAAATATAAATGAATTATGCGGCACGTAGTCAATGCTCTCGATGATGCTCGGTACTGCTACCGCTCTATCCAGTTGTTTCCACCCCCCCCTAGGAAGCATGACGATGAGATGTCCGGGCCTGGGACTCCAATGCCCTTCTCCCCTCCCCATTTGGCCCTCTTCTAACCTCCCACTGGGCGCCCTATTCCTCTACAGGCTTTGGTTTCCAACCCCTGCAACGATTGTCCCAAGAAACGCCTCGCTGGATTATGCGATGTTTGACCAAAAAAGCAAGAAACAAAAATAGAAAGAGATAAGATGCCGCCTCCCCCCTTTAAGAACTATAACCGTGAGAGGAGACGACACGACGGCGGATATGTGAAGCAGCGAGGTGAGGGGGGTCGTTATTGCTGCCATGGCGTCTGCTGCGCGGGGCGAGGGAAGACGGGCATCGTCTGCAGCTGGTCGATGCCACCTCCGATGGGGGCCTGGTTGTGCTGCCAGCCCATGCCCGTGGCGTGGTTGACGAACGCGCCCTGGCGGAAGGGGTTCGTGCTGCCGGTGGGCTGGGGCACGAGCGCGGCGCCCGCGGTCTGGGGCCGCTGGTCGAGCGTCGGGGACGTCGAGGCGTTACGGGCGAAGGGGTTGGTGCCCGTAGGGGTGGGTTGAAGGGGAGCCGCGGGCCCGGTAGGCTGCTGCTGCTGGAAAGGCTGCGAGCCAAAGGCGGCGGGGCCCTGGCCGAGAGATCGCGCGAAGGGGTTCGTGGATAGGCGGTTCGGGTTCGGGCTGTTGGTGGTGGGAGAGCTCATGGTTGGGCTGCTGTTGTTGGATAAGCCAGTCTGTTGTGAAAGCAGCATGGACTGGCGGAAGGGGTTGGTTGTCTGAGGAGGCTGCAGTCCTCCGGGCTGGCCTGTCTGCAGCTGTTGCAGGGGCATCGCGTTCGGCGACTGGAAGCTTGCCATGGAATCCTGGGGAATGGAGCCGAGGGCACCTGGTTGGAAGCCACCTTGCTGCGGCGTGTAGCCACCGAAACCGACGCCGGTGAAGTTTGGCTGAAGCTGCTGCTGCGGCGCTTGCTGCTGGATCTGAGGCTGCATGAAGCCACCCTGGGGCTGTTGTTGTGCGAAGGCGCTGTTCAACTCGAAGCCCGTCGGCTGGGAAATCATTCCTGTGGGTTGCTGCTGCGGCATCTGCTGTGGCATCTGCGGGAAGCCCATGTTGTTCATCTGAACCACTGGTTGCTGAGGCATGGCCGCCTGCTGAGGGGCCACTTGCATAGGGGTCTGGTTTTGCTCGATCGAATCGAAGAAGTCGATGAGGTCCTGGTCCGGTCCCTTGGTAGCAGTCGGTTTCGAGGCGGCTTGTGAGTCGTTATTGACAGAGGGGAAGGGGTTGTTGGCGGCGGGCTTGGGAACGGCATCGTTGCTGACGGAAGGGAACGAAGGCTTCGAAATGCCGGCGCCGCCACCCTTCTTCTTGGCCTCTTGTTCGGCGATGTATTGCCTCCTGTGGATCTCGAAATCGGGGTCCTTCAGATACTCCTCCAATTGACGACCCAAGTTCACGGGGGCGTGCTTCAGCTTGGGCACTTCAACGCGGGTGTGATGCTCGTGTTTCCTCGCATGGCTCAGATAGGCCACCACGAAGTCGGTCTGTCGGGCGAATGTCCTGTAGATGTCCATAGCCCTCTCGGCATCCGGTTTCGACATTTCGAAGAAGTGGCCTATAGGGGGAGGCAAGGTTAGCCGGGACGGGTGAGACATGGAGGGGGGGCTCGGGGCGCACCGAGGATGTTGATCAGGCCCTGATTGAGGACCTGGAACAGAGCTAGCAGGTCGAGTACGAGGAGACGGAAGACAGTGATGGTGATTTCGGTCTCGGGTTCTGCGGCGTCCAGCACCTGTTTCCGTGCGTTAGTCTCGGGGTGACCCGTGGTTTGCCTGAATCGTGTACGTACGTCGCACATGAGGAGAGCGGACAGCTGGCGCTGGACGGATTCTGTCTCACGCAAGAGGCCCTTGTCGACGGTCACTTTTTCAAGTCGCGACTCCGGTGCCCGTACCCAATCCGTCTGCGTGTCGCGGTAGGATCGTGCCCGCTCGAGGAGGTAGTTGGCATAGTGTCTGATGTTGCGTCCCTGGGTTTGAGCTGTGCTCTTCCGTCAGAAAGGCTACTACGCCGAAGTGGCCAGCTGCACGGCACGGCTCGACACGGCACGGCACAGCACACATACCGTCGGTAAAATTGCTGATTGCTAGCATATTCCTGTTCTTGGCAAGAAAGGCGAGGGTGACGTCGGGGGAGCCCTCCCGGATCATGAGGTGGACGGTGATGAGGCTCTTAAAGACGACGGTCCATGTCGAGTCGCGCATGCGATGTTGCAGGGCGCGGAAGACCTCGGCAATGCCCGCCTCGCCCGAGTGCGTGGCGACGAGGAGATGCTCGATGTACTTGGTCTTGGGGGGAGCATTCTGTTGCGGCCATTGCGTTAGCGATTGCGATGCCGCGGGAGAGCAGGCGTTGGTTGGGGTTCATGCCGCGCACCTTGATCTTGGTCGCACCCTTGACGGACTTCTCGAATGAGCTGGACATGGTCGGCGAGCGTGGCTTGTGCTTGTGCCTGGGCCTGGAGAGGGCGACCAGGCTGGAGGGAGAGAAGGGTTTGGGGCCGTCTCTGCGTCGCTGGGGAGCACGTGGAGGGATACGTGGGAGCTGGCGTTGGAGTTGGAGGTTGTCCGTGGTCAATCAAGCCTCGATCCGAGCCGAAGGGAATCGCAGCGCAGCGCAGCGGTTGTCTCGAGCCAGGCCAAGCCAGGCCTGTATTAATTACTATTACGTCCGTACTGGCCGGCTTCTGGTGCGGCGGTAGCTTGGCTTCGAATTGGGCGAACCATGGACCGTGGACCGTGGACAGTGGACAGGGGGGACTTGGAAGAGAGGCACAGAGTTCCTTTGGCTCCGGTTGATCGGGCAGCAGTGGAATGGAGATTGAAGATACCTGTGCTTTCGGTGGCTGGCGCGCTACGCAGGGCCGTACCCCACTAACTGTCACGGTTCAATGTGGGTGGTGACGTGACCCTTGGCCAAGGTACGGTTCTTGTGCAGCGCCTTATATTAAAGCACAAGCGGGTGACGATAGCAGATGGGGCCCATGAACGGCGCAGACCAGGCAGACCCTGGATTCAGGATAACGACATTGGTCAACTCGGAGCACTGCCCGTGTAGGTCCTCATATCGTTTATGCCCAACTCGACCAAGCAGCGCATTCGCCTCTGTCGTGTCACACAATCCTTGACAATGCATTGCGGAGCTGCCATCCGATTCCAGGCTGAGTCGGAGGGTGGGTGCGTAAAGTTCTTACGACGCATGCCAAGCAGCACGACCAACGTGTGTGGTACAGGTCGTCCAAGGTCCAACAGGAGGCTGTACGCAAGCGGAATAAGCGAAACCGAGCCCGAGCTATCCGTTACCTGTTATCTAAACAAACAGACTGCGAGCAATGTGATAGTCCCAACTCGAAGGGTCCAAGGCCGAGCCGCATTGCAACATGGCTTCAGCAGACTTGCGCCAAAATTCCCATCAATGCTGCTACGATTCTAAAATCTAGTCCTGTCCCTGTCCTCTCAACGCAGCCAAATGAAAACAAAACAAAACAAAATAAAATAAAAAATCTGAAACATGTAGCAGCCACTTCCAATTCTCAAAAGAGTCAGAGCTGTTTTTCATCGCGTCCGATGCTAGTAACAAGGTCGAGTGTCGAACGCCCATTTCAAAATACCAGCCCTGCCTCACCCCCGGCGCCGCTGAAGCCACCCCGTGAAGGGATGGAGAGCGCCAGAGGGTCGGCAGGACGGCATCTGCATCATATTAGGCACGCGGTTCTCATCATGAGGTTTTGAATTTGGAAGGGTCATGGAGAGGAAAGGAAGAAAAGGGAGAAAAGCCTTGCACCCTCGAGACTTTTTTAATGGAACGCGACGTGGGGCGCGCCGGTGGATCTTCGGATATCCGATTAGTCCGATAAGGTGCTTTCCGCCTTATCTTTTTGAACGCGATACCGAAAAGGCAGTGAGCTCTCGTCAACCCATACTGAAATCGACTGTAGATGCGCTGATTGAGCCATTGCCAGCGCAGACTCTGTTTTCAACTGGCCATGGCTCCTCGGGTTGCTTGCTGTGGTCCAGAGATTCGTCGCAGGCTTTGCGCGATTGCTCTGGCCAGCGCTACGGCTAGACCATGTACCTCTAGGACGTTCGCAAGGAGCTTGTCCGTCACACCCAGGAACCACACTGAAGAAGCCCCCCGAGACCGACTCCTCCGTCACTACAACCAGTGTAAGCGCAGTTTCTCTCTCGTGCTCCTGGAATCGAACTATCCCTAATTGCTCTTCAGTTGGTCTGTCAGATGTGTCTACCACAACACCGGAAGGCGACCGATTGCACGGCTTTCTGCACAAACCCCGCCATGTGTCCAAGCATCTCTCCTTTGCCGACCTGACCACGCCATCTGGTGAGGTCCTGCAAGTCTGCTCGGATGGAAACATCGACAAGCAAGCCCACGAAAAGTTCCGCGCCCTCCAACGAAACCTGCCGGTCGAGATACATATCCAACCAGAATCCGTGGTGGGGGAGCGCAAGGAGCTGAACGATTCGTCGAGGCCTACGGTCTACCTGAAGGACATACGAGAGCTGAACGAAATCTCGCAAAACTTCATCGTCACGCCGGAAGTCGTGTTTCCCCCTGAGAAGCGCCACCTGCAGATTCGCTTCCACCCGGAGCTGCGAGCTCGCCTTGCGTTCCGATCATGGCTGAAAAGCATTCTGAACGAGGGCCTGCTCGAAAAGGGCTTCACCGACATTGAGACGCCTACGCTCTTCCGATCCACCTCCGAGGGCGCCCGAGAGTTCTTGGTCCCCGTTCGCAAACATGCCGAGGACCCTCACAGGGCCTACGCGCTGAGCCAAAGCCCTCAACAATACAAACAGATTCTCATGGCTAGTGGTGTCACACGCTACATGCAGTGGGCTCGTTGTTATCGCGATGAGGATTCTCGCGCGGATCGCCAACCCGAGTTTTCTCAGCTGGATCTGGAATGGGCGTTCGCAGGCGCCTCGAAGGTCAGGCAAGATATTACCGACCTTATCCTCAAGGCGATGGCCGCGTTGCGTCCTGCTCAGAGTTATCAGGATATCCGTGGATCTCGGGTCCCAGTCATGAACAAGGCATCAGGCACCCCTGCGGCAGAAAGCGAGCCCGAAGCACACACTTTTACACATCTTACCTTTGCGGAATGTATTGCTGCTTACGGAACAGACAAGCCAGACCTACGGATTCCTTCAAGGGTGGGTGCGATTATGGCCTGGGACCGACCATTCATACTAATTCTTTCTAGATATACCAACTTCAAGGCCTTGAGTCCTTTCAGAGTTTCGTCGGCATGATCACTCACCTTCCTAACCCGCTGGTGGAAGCTTTCGCTTTTCCGCTCAACGACTTGCCCCCTAAAAAGGCCCGCAAGCTCATTAATCGAATCATGGACGACATGCCACGTGCAATCATGGAGAACCCGGACGGAAAGCCGCAGGTCCTCGTCTACGATTCGAGCGCACCACTGTGTGGCTTTTCATCTCTTGGCTTTGAGTACGAGGACATCTTGAAGCAGATTACCCAGGACCAAGAGCTCAAGAACGGTGATATAGTAGTTTTCCAAGCCCGGCAGAAGCAGGAGGGACAGTATTGTTCCGGTTCGACCAAAATTGGTGAAATCAGAGGCCGCCTATGGAACAAACTCGTCGAAGCTGACTTGATGGAGAAGCCGCGTCTGGGAGACCCTGGCTCACTCCAATTTGTGTGGGTGACCGAGTTCCCCATGTTCAAGCCGGTAGAGGAAGGCGAGCCAGGACAGGGCGGTGCGGCAGGCTTCGCAGCCTCTCACCACCCTTTCACCGCTCCCTTGTCCAAAGCAGACCTGGAAGCTCTTTTCGAGGATCCCCTTCAAGCCAAGAGCGCTGCATACGACCTTGTTCTGAATGGTGTCGAGGTTGGTGGCGGCAGTGAACGTAACCATATTGCATCGATACAGAGGTTCATCATGCAGGACGTTCTCAAGATGTCCGACAGCAGCATCGCCGAGTTTTCGCATCTCTTCGATGCCCTCAGCGCGGGCTGCCCACCCCACGCTGGCTTCGCGCTCGGCTTTGACCGACTGGTGGCGCTGTTGACGGACACGTCTACAGTCCGAGACGTCATTGCGTTCCCGAAGGCATCAAATGGCGAGGACCCATTCGTCAAGTCTCCAGGCACACTGCGTGACGAACAGCTCTTGCCATACGGACTGGAGCGAACGAAATAGAATGTCACTGGGCGGCTTCTGAACGAAGAGGTAAACGCCAGATCATCTCCCATGGACCATGGCTGTACCATATTGTACCAACACGTGTGTAAAGAAGTTTCTACGCTCTGGTCTTGTACAGCAGTGTACTACCACGATTTAGATTAACGCTCATATATTAGACTATCGATTATTAGACTATCGATCTGTAACAACATGATTAAGAACCCGATGGCGTCCGCTTTCACCCCAAGATCAACGCTCCCCGATCATTCCCTTTTGGACAATCTTGATACCCGATCCCCCCTTCGTTTTAAGCCATCGCGAAAGCGAAGGCACAGATGCCGGCCGCGGCGACGGCCATCGTGAAGGACGTGCCGAGGTTAGCCAGGGCGCGGGCTGATCCCGCTGTGTCGGGGCTGTTGGTTGCAGCAGCAGCAGCGCCAGACGAGGCGCCGACCTCTGCGCTGTCGGAAGCGTCAGAGGCCCGTTCTTGTGCGTTGTCGGCCGCGGCGGTGGCTTCGGCCTGGGCGCTCTCGACGGCCGCGGTCGCGCGGTTCTGGGCGCCGTCGACCGCTGCGCTGGCACGATCCTGCGCGTCTGAGGCGTAGGACGCCCCGACGCTGGCCCACTTGTCGCCCTCCGTGGCATACTTGTCGGCATAGCTCTGGCCGACGCCCTCGTAGTACGAGGTGACGTTCTGCCAGTCGCGGCGCTGGGCCTTTGCCGCGGCGGTGGCCTGCGCCTGGGCAGCGCTGGCTGCCGCCTGACCCTGGGCTTGGCCGTTGGCTGCGGCAGCAGTGGCCTGAGCCTGGGCGTTGGCAGCAGCCGCGGCTCCGATGCTGGCGTAGGTGTCGCCGACGCCGGCATACTGGCTGGCTGCGGCTTGGCCAGCACCGGAGTATTGGGCGGCGTAGGCGTCGCCGATGGCCTGGTACTGGGCGGCGACGTCCTGCCAGGAGCGCTTGGAGTACTCGTCTGCTACCTCAGAGGCTTTCTCCTCGGCATCTTTGGCGATGGCCTCGCCCTTCTCTGCGTACTTGTCACCCTCGCCGGCGTACTTGTCGGCATATTCCTGGCCCTTCTCGGTGTACTTGTCACCGACATCCTTGTACTTGTCGGCGTACTTGCCGCCAACGTCCTTGTACTTTTCGGAATAGTATTCGCCGGCGCCAGCATACTTGTCTGCATAGCTTTGGCCGACCTTCTCCCAGTGGTTGGCCACGTCTTGCCAACTGCGCTTGGTGTTCGCGTCGACAGCAGCGCTCGCCTTTTGTTGAGCAGCGCTGGCAGCCTTGTTGGCTTGTGCTTCAGCGGCGCCAGCGGCATCGCCGGCACGATCTTGAGCCTCCTGGGCTACCTTAGAGGCCTGGGCTCGGGCGGCCGAGGCAACGGCTTCGCCCTCGTCGGCCTTTGAGGCGCCGTAGTCCTGAGCTTGCTTGGCGATTTCTGATGCCTGGGCCGTAGCCTCGTCGGCAATGGCGTTGCCAACTTCGGCGTACTGGTCGCCCACGTTGGCGTACTTGTCTGCGATGACCTGGCCAACCTTCTCGTATTGCCTTCCGACGTCTGTCCAGCTCCTGCGCTCCCGAGGAGGCTGAGCTGCGGCGTTGGTGAGGCTTAAGGAAGACAAGACGACAGATGCTTTTAGGAAATGCATGTTAGGCTAACTTAATCGACAAAGATACTCGGTGTTAGGATATATGTGACAATGATTTCTCGGAGTGTGATGCAGAAGTTTCTCTTGAGGTTGATGTTGGTTGCTCAATAATACTGTTATGTAACCAATCGTAAGATGGGTCTCATGGCTATGATCTGAAGGATAATGAAATGGAATTCGTTATCCATCTTGTTATATACCCAGCTGTGTCTACTGACGTTACCCTGACGAGTTGACAGATCTCTCGTTACAAACGAACAAGTGTGACAGTCCGATCGACACGCTGCGTGTCTTCTCCACCCTCCCTGCATGCCGTTGACATGGTGAGAGAACTCTGGCTGATCGTTTGCTGCTGGATCTACGTTGGGATCTGTAATGAAGAAGGTGGCTGCTTGCCTTTGTCCCTGCGAAACACGGATCCATGAGATGGAGGGTCGGCTTGATGCTCGCTAGGCTCCATAACAGACCTAAACGACAACCGTTAGTGACGGAGCGGCTCTAGTATTCATGACGTGTAAGGGAAGGATAATCAGCTATTTCCGTTATGGCCCATTTCAGAAATCGGTTCAGCCGGGATGTCGATCATGGTGACCCGTTCCACACACTATCATCTCTCCGTTGCACTACTAGACCCAACAAAGGCTTGGAGATCATCATAATTAGCCTTTCAGATCACCTCATACCTTTCCATCATCACGCTTGTGAAACCGAACTCTGGGCATGAGCCTCGGCATGCTGGTCCGTGACTTTCTACATGCTGTTATCACGCTCCAGACTGACCAAAGCATCGTGATATTGAGCTGCGAGCGAGCTTTCACGCTAAGACCATCGTTCTTGGATATCTCTCGTGACGAGCAGGCAGGCAGTTTTGAATGAGAAATATATTGAAGATATTAGGTACCTCTCTAAAGGTGCTACAGATATACTACGTGCTAAAGAATGACTACTCGGTTGATGCGGCATGAAGCCTGACATGAACGCCTGCTCCGCTCCTGTTCTCAATGGCGTAGTGCAACTTGAGTTCACCGTCACCCTCCTCCATATTCTCAACTCTGTCATATTGCTGGCACAAGCGCGCCAAGATGTAGCCGGCTTCTGTGCGAGCAAACTCCTCTGTTTATGTGGGTCAGTAAACTAAAATTCGTTGAGGGTCTAGCTCCAAGGGCAGACTCACGTCCAAGGCACTTTCGACGACCTCCTCCGAACGGGGTGTATTCCCAGCCAGCCTTGTGGGTTTCCCATCTCTCAGGGCAAAACAGCTCGGGGTCGATGTCCCACAAGTCGTAGCGGTGCTGAACGGCGTAGAGGGGCATCAAAACCTGCGTGCCCTCGGGAACGAAGACTGGTTGCTTGCCGTCCGCACCGCCTCCGGTGGGGAGAATGGTGTCGGACATGGCTACGCGCTCGTTCATGGGGATTATGGCAATGATGCGGAGGGTTGCCATTAGAACCCACTGCAAATATGTGCACTCCCTGAGGTTCTGGAAGTTGGGGTTTACGGGGCCAAAGGTCTCGTGGATGGCAGCTCGCAACTTCTCGTAGATACGAGGGTTCCGTGCCAAAAAGTACAACAACCAGCTAAGCAAGCAAGCAGAAGTATCTCGGCCCGCAATGAGGACATTCAGGGTCTCGTTTCTGAGCTCCTGTGGGTTTCTGGACTCTTGAGCAAGCTCGTGAAGGAGATTGAAGCGAGGTGCCTTCTCCGCGTCATGCTCCTTGCCAGGGTTCTCTGCGAGAGTGTCTGCCACAATGCCATCAACCCATTTGTGGATGACGCGACAGTTCTCGCGGAAATCCTTGGTGTTCAGGAGCCAGTAAAACTTGGCCAGAGCACCACGTCGATCAATCCAGACCTTGGACGCGTCCAACGCATCCAAAATGTCTTCGTGCTTGCTGTTTCCGCTCAGAACGTGGGTAGAGCGGCCAAGCACGAAGTCTGTGGTTGTGTCCAGGGTAAACTTGAGGAACAACGGTTGGATGTCAAGTGAATCAGTCCAACCACTCGCCTTACTGGGGATGAGGTGCTTGATGAGCACTTGGTAATGCTGCTCCAGCATCTCCACATCGCTCACCATGCTCTTGGCAAACTGGGGGCGGAGGAGCGTGCGACTATGCTTCCATGGTTGCCCACGGCTTGTAAAGATGCCCTTGCCCAGGAGAGGCAGCCAGCTCAATTGTCTTGTGCCGCTGATGTCGAAGTCTGGGCTTGTGAAGAGGGCCTTGAGGTTTTCAGGATCTCGTGTGATGAACACCTTATAGTCCATGATGGACACCCGAGCGGTGTGGCAATCAGGAGATATTCTGTTCATTGCTTTGATAATGAACTGAGGTCCCCGATATGCCTTTGTTTCATCAAGCGATTCCTTAAGGATGCTACGGCCCAGCCAGCCCTTGGACTTAATGCTTGGGCAGTCAGAGCAGCCCCATTCGGCCGCCTTGAGACGCTGTCGCGATGCCCGGATCCTGCCCTGGGTGATCCGAGCGGCTGCCAATAGAACAAGGGCGTAGAAACTCAATAAGAAAAACTGATTCATGATTGCAGAGTGTGTAGACTGGTGTGGAAGTGGATTGTAGATTGACAAGTGTGAGTGGGATCGCAGCTTGCGGGGAGTGGTTATCACGACAGAAGAACAGGGATATTTGACCGCACATTCACATGCAATTTGTCTTTAAGCATTGCCGATGCTAGTTCTCAAAGGATCGTTACGCCTTTTGTGTCTAACGCCGCTGCCACTGTGGCATGGATCATCGTGAGGTAATCTGATATGCCCGATTAGGCAACCAGAGAGTAACCCACTTCGGAAATGCTCCCGCTTGACGTTCCGGAAGCCACCTTGCACCAGGGGTTGGATGGAAAATGCGAGGCCATAAACTTTTACGACTCTGATGTGTGCTCAGCTTATGCTTGAAAGTATCCCCTTTTCACGGGAAAAAATATCTTTGATTTATTTCCGCCGATAGAATTTTCTCGATAAACCTCATGTAGGGTATTCATGATGGATCAAAAAGGACTCTCACTCGGCATCCTCCTCTTTCACATTTCGATTATCCTGATGCTCATTGGCTCCGGATCTCTTTTTTCGCGACAAGAACCCGGTACATGCTCCATAACTCATCTCCAAGCATCTAGGCGCATCGTATTAGTGACATGGGTGGCGTCAAGCTGTTCAGGTCGCTAGACGTTCGAACTGAACATCCGAAAAGAGGGACAGTTTCACCAAGCTGCTAACAACAGACCGGACTTGTCGATCACTCAGGCCGCACTAGCACTCTTCAGCCCCAACTTTGACTACAGACAATGGTAGCGTCCGGTCTAAAGCCATTCGGCCGAAGTCGAGCTGACAATGACCGGAAGAAAGCCGAAGCGAAGAATAGCAAGCTCCACTTCGGTAGATCGACAGCCGGATGGGCACCCACAGACCTTGGTGATATAATAAGCTCGACAGGACACCACCTGGATCGAGGCATCATAAGCTGTCATAGCCGATCACTGCACCCAACAACCTTCAACAGTCCTACCTTTTTCTCCTTCTCTGATTGAGTTCCATTCAAAAGACCCAGCACAATGCATTCCGCTCTGACGATCATTCTTCCCCTCGCACTGGTAGCTACTGCTGCGCCGATCCCTGGCGAAGACGCCCGGCGCGGACTGCTGAATCTCAGTCCCGTCGTCAGCCCCAAGCTCTCAGCTTCCCTTGGGTGTGTCGGAATGGGCGCCGCCCAATGCAACCCTGTCAATGTTGCCGGATCTCAAAATACCGGTAGCGGGGGTGTTGACAATGGCGGACAGACAAGATCTAGCTCTGGCAGCGACTCCCTGATCAACGTTGCCCCTGTTGTCGAGCCAGACGTTGCCCTTGGAGGTGGCTGTGTAACCATTGGGGTGGCCGGTTGCAATCCCGTGAACGTGAAAGGCTCGCAAAACACTGGTGGATCGTGATGGACTGGTTTTCTTTGGGAGGTTTTGTGATGGTTTTGTCTTTTTAATGGCGTTCATGATACAGTGTAACCGGGAGGTGGCCTCCGTCCTCGGGCAGGGCAGATGGGGGATCGGCGGTGCGGTTGTGGGAGCCACAAGTGGAGGGCACCCTCCTTGTTACACGCAACTTTGCACCTTGGCATCTTTACTTCTTCACTCTCGTTTACATGCCTGGAGCAAGAAGTTTTTTACATGGCTCTTTAAAAAACGATAATGCGCACAGTATCCTTCGCTGTCGTCAATCATTTAATATCCACCTCTTTGTATTTCGGAATCGCCTCTGCGATCACGAATCTTTTGATTTTAGACTTGCATTTCATGGGTTCCAAGAGACATTGCCATACGCAAGTCTTCTAAAAAGCTCTACAGTCGCAAATGTACTCTCAATTGGTGCAAAATGAGTAAATTTCATCAACTAGCTTAGAATTGACATTCTTCCTCGAATTATTGTGTCTCGAACCAATTTTACTCTTGTGAGAGACCATGTCATCATCTACAAACATGTTCTCCTGACTGATAACCCAATCTGAACAAACCCCGATTACACCAGCCCCAGGCCCTGAAAAAAAAAAAAAAAAAAAAAAAAAAAAAAAAGAACTAAGATTAAGCGAGAGAAAAAAAGAAGAAGGGAAAAGACCACTATTCAGGATACCCAACCCATACTAGATTGCGGTGACATTGAGGCTGACACCATACTTGGGCCTCAAAACCAAGCGCCACATTTTCCACGCTTCAGGATCGGGCGTGTTCTCATCGCGCTTGAACTCGTACATGCTGAGCATAGCGCAAAGAATCATCTTCATCTCCGTTTCGGCAAACTTTCGGCCAATGCAGCCGCGAGGCCCTTGCAAGAAGGTCATGAAGGCATTCTGAGTCCATGTTTCGGGAAGGTTGTCCCAGCGATCAGGGTCAAAGCGATCCGCATCGTCACCCCAGTACATGGACAAGCGATTGATGGCATTGGCCATGACGTAGACAACAGTACCAGCAGGGATGCGGTATCCGGCAAGCGTATCATCTGCGATGGTCTGTCGCACCGTCATGGGAATGGGAGGGATGAAGCGAAGAGACTCACGGCAAACCTTGTCCAAGTATGGCAACTGGTCGGGGTCCGCAGTAGCCAGCTCCTTGGGGTCAAATCGGGACTGGGAATTGAAAAGGAATGGCAGGTAATCCTTGACTTCCTCGCGGAGACGGGATTGGACCTCAGGGTGGGTGGACAGGAGGTGCATAGTCCAAGCAACACCCGTGGCCGTGGTATCGTGGCCAGCGCCCATAAAGGTCATGATCTGATCCCGCATCGTCTCAAAAGACAGACCCGGCTCACCAGCTGCCTGGAGTTTCTTATTGTCCCTTGCAATCAGAGCCAGGATATCCTTGCCTCCAGCATTACGCTCGGCTTCGTCTTGCTTCTCACGAATGATCTCGGTCGCTTTGGTTTGAATGATGTTGCGAGCGATATTGACTGACTTGGTCTGCTTGGAGGGGATTTTCATTGTGAGTGGGATGTAAGCCTGGATGCCGAAGAGAATGTGTGCTGTAGGACTGAAATCGAAGACCAGACGGTAGGCCTCACGGATGGGCGTCTCTGGCTTTTGGAGCGAATCAATATCATAGCCGAATCCGGCCTTGCCAATGATGTCGAGCGTTGCGCGGTTCAGCCACTCAAGAACCTCGATTGAGGTGGTTGAGACGTTTGATTTGCGCATGTCATCACGCCAGCACTGGCACATGAGGAGTGCCTTTTCCCAGAAAACGGGAGTGAGTGTCCTGATGGACTGAATGGAGAAGCCAGGCGCGAGAGCCTTTCGCTGATGGACGTGGTCTTGGCCTTCAGCAAGGAGGACGCCCATTCCAAGAATGCGGACCATCCACACTCTCGCTCTATCCGGCTTGGGATAGTTGTAGGGATTGCGTACGGTGACGTGCTTGAGAGCATCGTCGTCCGCGAGGGTCAATCTCTCAGAGCCAAAGGGAAAGAAGTAGCGAACGACAGGCCCGTATTTCTCATGCCATCGTCGGTGGGGGACTCCCGTCTCCTCCGTGATGACATTAAAGAATTGTCCCCAGATGGGACAACCCTCGACGGTGGGAATGTGCCTGAGCTCTGAAATGTAGAATGGGTAGATGTAGCTGCAGTAGACAAAGAAGTACAAAAAGGAGACGGCTGCAGAGGCAGCAGCACTGGTTGGCAAAGGATTCAGACCAAGGCCGCGAGATGCCATGTAGGCCGCAGCCGTAGTGGCGACGATCAGGGGATAGTAGGTAACTTGAGCCATTGTTTCTTGCGCTGGCAGGCGAGAGGGAGGTGAAGAGTGCAAAAGTCAAAATATGGCAAAGACGACGAGCCCGACTGTCGAGATATATTGGCATCGCCCGTCTGCGTAGCACAAGGATATCATACCATCTTGTTCGCACAACACGCCAGTGACGCAGATCTTACCTTAGCGATATCAACGAACGGACAGAGACCTCTGGCTCTGGCGGAGCGACGTAATAGTGGCTTGGCTCAAGGGCAGCGGAGGGGATTCCGCTTGAGATTGAGCTTATTGCCGAGATAGCCACTCGTTGGACGCCAAGTTCAGCTCGCGTAACCACTGACTTCATCACTCTGACTCCGCTGGGGCGTTGAGAGAGTGTTGGCAAAGAGAACAAGAAAAAAACAGGGGATTTTCTGCCGAATCATGAAGCAGAGAGCGTCCCGGACGCATCGGATTGCCGCTGAGCTGCATGGTGAAAGTGCCGCGCCGTCGCCGGTGCATGGTTGTGGGTATGGCCTATCAAGCGATGGGAAACACAAGACGTCAATGGGGTTTCATATCTCGCGGCTAGGGCTGCAAGGGAGTGGAGACACAAGGCTATGGAATTCCTCGCGTCTCGTTCCTGGATCTGCAATCCGTGCGGGTATGTGGATGTCGCTTAGCCGTTATTGTCGCTGCTAGCTCGCTGGCATGTGATGGATTCGGAAGCCTTCACACCACCAGCGTGCGGCGCTAATTCAAAAGAGAGCTCCGCTCCGGCGATTCAATGAGGATAACCTTACTGACCCCAAGGAAAACACCAGTGCTGAGACTAGTGTCCCGCCCGTCATCCAGCGGTAAGGCGGCGTATGTTGATCCTCAAACACAACACATCTCCACTGTCCAACCAGAACACTCCACAGGCTCAGTACGCATGCTTGTGCTTTGTGACGTCTTGAGAATCCTCAATAGTTGCTTGGTGTCTCTGCAGCCTCCAATGTCATGGAGAGCGCCGCTGATGGATTCGCTCAGCTTGCCGTAATCGTTAGAGCATCGACGATCACGATGATCTGCAATGGCCGGCTTGGACGCTTCTCCGCTCTGGAGGCTTTCATCGTCATCTGCAAAGCTGATCGAGGTTGAGATTTGTTGCAAACTGTTGATATAAGGCCGCGTCGGCGAGCATAGCCACGTAAGTCTGTCATCAGCGAGCAGCGCACCAGAGCGAGGCAGTCCATCACTTCCTCTCATGCAACATGTCGTCCAACACTACTACCTTTATTCTGCCTCCCAAGGCCGTGGTGCAACCGCCCATGCCCTTGTGGTCTCTGCTGGATGCCGTTTGGACCCCCGTCATGGGTTACCATCCGGACGAGTTCAGGTTCGTCCCCGGCAAGACCACACTCTCCAATTTTTCGGAGGTGACGGTCTCCTTGGCAATCTACCTCGTTGTCATCTTTGGCGGCCGAGAGATTATGCGTGACCGCAAGCCGCTTCAGCTGAATGCACTCTTCAAGATTCACAACTTCTGCCTCTCGTTCTTCAGCGCGCTGCTGCTGGCTCTCTTCATTGAGCAGCTTGCACCCTCGCTGTTGCGAGATGGCTTCTATCAGAACATCTGCGGTGATGATGGATGGACCCCTCAGCTTGTTACTCTCTACTATGTGAGTGGACCAACACATGACACATCCAATGGAATCCTGCTCATTGCTGACCATTGTAGATGAACTACATCACCAAGTACATTGAGCTCATTGACACAGTCTTCCTGATGGTCAAGAAGAAGCCCCTCACCTTCCTCCACTGCTACCATCACCCTGCGACTGCAATGCTATGCTACACGCAGCTCATGGGCACTACTCCTGTCTCCTGGGTCCCAATCACCCTGAACTTGGCTGTACATGTCATCATGTACTGGTACTACTTCCAAAGTGCCCGCGGTGTAAAGGTGTGGTGGAAGGAGTGGATCACCCGCTTCCAAATCACCCAGTTTGTGATCGACCTTGGTGAGTCCAAACTCTACCACAAGCACCCTGAAACACCCTGGACTAACCATTCTCAGGTGTTGTTTACTGGGCTACTTGGGACGGCTTGGCCAGCAAGCGCTGGCCCTGGATGCCTCACTACGGCAAGTGTGCCGGCGAGGAGTTTGCCGCTGCGTCTGGCTGCACCATCCTTAGCTCATACCTTGTTCTGTTCATCAGCTTCTACATTGAAACATACCGACGAGCCAGCAAGAAGAAGGTTCAAAAGTCGACCTCTCAGAAGCATGTTGATGCTGCCAAGCGAAGTGCTGCTGCCTTTGTCAACGATGGCATTGACCGTAAGGCGCCACTGATGGCTGAGAAGTAACTTCTCGTATTCGATTTGTACAGTTACGTGTACGAATGATTACTTGCTGCCATGCAACATGAAACCCTACTGGATGGGGAGATGGGAATAGTGGTGAAGATCGCAAATTGGGTGCGTTGTTTAATGTAATGGCGTCGTGGAGTGTGAGCAGTTCGCTCGAGCGTATCAATGGAGCAGAAGCCATATTCGCAGGGAGTTTATGTCGATCTTGGTAGTTTATAGTTAATAACTTATTACACATGTTCTCGATTGGAACCTTTGTGGCTCCCGTGAGGGTGTTGGGACAAGGCTTTACGGATCCTCCTTCCGCGTACTAAGCCCTAGCTGTTTGACCTTTGCGGCTTCAATCTTGTTTCTGTATTTGGAAATAAGACGGTCTATCCTGAACATGCGTCAAGTGGGTGCTCTTTAGACCTTCGGCATGATCGTTCCTTTCGATCTGCTTCGTGCGGCTACTGTTCCAACCGCTTGACATTCCATACGGACTCGATGAACCGGTCCAATCAATTGGCAAGACAATCTGAATCTGACGCACAAATTCGGAATTATTTACCAAAGAGTAGATTGCCAAGAGTATATCTGCTAAGTGGGACGTTGGGACGATGTGTGGAAATATGGAGGATCTAGGAAGAACTGTGCGTTTCATCGTCGATCAGTGATCCGGCGAGCTCGGCATGGTATGGAGAAGCAGCTTGGCACAGAGATTAGCGGTAGCACACTAAATTACCAAGCTCCCGGCTTTCCTTACCGTCTCCAGTCTTTGCTTGTCCAAAAGGCCCTTGAGTGGTAGGTGCGGGATGGCGTTGGTGGAGCTGCCCACTAGCGGGCGATCATAGACTACATAACATACGGCTGTTGTCTGTGCGCACGTCGCTTACACAACAGCCTGGCTGCGAATGAGCAAACAATGATGAAAACTCTATCTCCGGGCCGAGCAGGCCCTACTGGGCTTTCCACCCGTTCTGCCAGGTAGCCACCTTCGTCGTAGGGGCTCCATGCAATCCGGTGGCCATCTTAGCGTGTTTGAAAATCAATGAGCTGAAGACTTGCCATTATGTAGATCGCTGCGTAGATGGCATCAACATGCTAGCACAGATCAGTTGCGGATCTTGCAAAGGGGACATGTCATGATGCAAGGTTTGCAAAGATAACGTCGTTGCCGTATTGAGAAGTGATGAGCCATGACGGATGAAAGAGGTGACCCTGAATCCACTGCTGACTCAAAACATATTTGGGGACGGAAGGAGCCCGTGAAAGATTCAATGTTCTCCAAATTCTCTGCTGTTGAGAAGCCAGTTACAACTCCTACAATCTTATCATCATGTCTACCACAAACGCTTTCCTAGGCAACCTCAATCTGAGCCTGTATCCAGGCCATGAGAACTTTCTGCCCGATGACAGTGTCAATAACTGGCTCACATTCTCGAATGGTCGGAGCTACTTCGCTTTCAACATCTCATCCCTGATCCTGACGCTGGGTTTGATTTTTCTTCTCTTCAACCTCAAGCAACTCCCCGGAGTATGGCATGTAAGAAGCATCCTTACGACGGCATTTAAAGACATGCACTGACAGGCTATGTTCAGCTGAGAATTCTTAACGCATTCCGCTTCACAATCCAAACGCTCCGGCCTCCTGTGTCACCCTCGAAAAGCCACATCTTCCAACCCATGGTCACAGAATCCTCAGCACCACTAATGGAAATCGATTTCAATCTTCACAAGACAAATTCCTCTTATTTTGCAGATCTGGACATTTCGCGTACTCATCTTGTGTGCACTCTGTTTGCCAGGGGCATCGAGGAGATGCGTGGTGGCACTGGCGCCATCACCGGCTCCAAGCAGCCACACTTCGGCTTAGCTCTCGGCGGTGTGCTTTGCAATTTCTGCAAGGAAATCCGCCCATACCAGAAGTATCAGATGTGGTCTCGCATCCTCGCATGGGACGAGAAATGGGTATACATTGTTACCCACTTCGTGCGAGACGATGGCACTCCGACGGCGCCATCTGCGCTCTACCCTGAGACAAGCGATAGATCTTACCGTAAGCAAGACGTGTCCGACTCAGACTCGGACTCTGGCGACAGCAACTTTGGAATTGACGCAACGGAGACCCCGAATGGGCAAAATAACATCATGGCTACGGCGCTAAGCAGATGCGTTTTCAAGTCAGGGCGCAAGACTGTTTCCCCCGAGGCCATGCTACGCCTCTCTGGGCTGCTACCCTCAAAAACAGGGTCCGAGGCCGAAGATGATGAGGATGAGATTAGTGCGATTGAAACACAAAGGCAGAATGGCTTGAAGGTGGCTAGCTCCCTGGCCATTGAGAACCAGCGAGCTCTGGAGAAAGAGTTTGGCAGCTTCAACGGACAGATCTTGGGACGTCATTCCGACGGGACTGGTGTCAAGGGCGTTGTTTTGACCCTGATGCAGCTTGCGGGCTTGCGATCAAAATCATGCTTGTAGACTTAGCGATTGGAATTTCAAGGCTTTCAATTGGGGGCGTCCAGCGACTTAGCACCGTTAGAGCGTACGTACATCATCTAATTAATTCGAATGAATCCGTAATTTAAGATATGTCCACTGTGACGCCTCAATTCGCGCCAAAGGGTCTGATGAACGAGACTTCCGCATGTGACGATGAGACTTCAACACGATACTGTCCAAGAGATTCCGCTGATCTCGTAACTATGACCTCCTATTTTTACAGTATCCAGGCAGGCGGCTGACTTTGGCGCTAGAAATGGAATGTGGTCCATCCGAAGGCCATTAGCCTTTCCTTGTCCGCTGGGGCGGGATGCCTCCCCATGTGCCGTAGTCCACCTTGTGGAGTTTCGGGCTAAACCATTGTTTGTGCATTAGCTCGGGAATCTAAGATGTCAGCCACGTCGATCATGTTTGGGCATTGACATCACTTTAAGTGGTGAATGATATCGCGTTGAGCTCATCGTAACTAAGTCGTCTTGGCCTGCTGTCAGCTTCCCCAAGCTCCCAGAAAGAATTGCACCCTGCAGGAAGTGCAATTCTAAGTCAAAGTCCGGCCGGGAACGTCGACGATCATTGAATTTTTTTTAATTTTTTTTTTGGTAGTTGACAGGTGTTTTTCCTTGTAACCCATCGCAAACATGTCTAAGACCGATAGCGAGCGGCAACTGAAGCTGTCAAGCGCAGGCTCGTCCTCGTCGAGGACGCGGGCTTCGTTCTCCACGCCTCAAGAGGTTGTGGAACGAAACACGGCGTCTCTGTTTACAGATGACAGGTCAAGATACAGTCGCCGCTCTATGGACCATTCGGATGATGCACGAAGCGACACCATCAGCATGATCTCGGAGTTTCTGAGCCCGCCGATGAGACATCTGGCTGGTGGCTATGATACGGACTCCTACCTCGAGGGCAAGCGACAAAGGCTCAGTAATTTACCGACTGTTCACGAGCAGAGACACCCCGGCAAACAGGGCGCCCAAATCAGCAAGTCTACCCGGCAATTTGAGCCTGACGGTCAGAAGGATAGCGTTGAATATCTCGAGCGCATTCGCAGGGCTCAAGATCAAGTCGTGGGCGACTCTTCAAAGGAGGCAGCGACCATACTACCTCCACAGCAGATTGATAACGAATTCTTGACGGGTTGGCCTTTGACTCTTTTAATCACCGGTATTTGTCTTGCGATCTTCTTGATTTCAACGGATCGTACCATCATCACCACGGTAAGTGGGCGCCAGCATCACTCCTGCGACAAAAACTAACCTTCATCAAGGCCATTCCGTACATAACAAGAGAGTTCAGATCGACCGAAGACATTGGCTGGTATGGTTCTTCGTATTTGCTGACTTCATGCGCTTTCCAACCGCTTTTTGGACGCGTCTATCTTCATTTCAACAATCGCTGGTCTTACTTGGTCTCGCTCTTTTTCTTCGAAATCGGTTCCTTGATCTGCGGCGTTGCGCAGAACTCCGTAACCTTGATCATCGGCAGAGCCATTGCCGGCTTTGGATGCGCAGGCATCTTGACGGGAAGCTTCGTGGTCATTGCGTCGGCTATTCCCCTCCACATGCGCCCTATTTACACTGCTGCCGTAGGAATCATGTGAGTAAAGGTTCAATGGCCGAAGAATTTTTAAACTATTGCTAATCGGAACAGATTCGGCATTGGTGCAACGGTCGGTCCTCTACTTGGTGGCATCTTCACCGACTTGGTAACCTGGAGATGGTGCTTCTATATCAACCTGCCAGTGGGTGGGGTGACGATGATTGCGTTTCTCTTCTTCTACAAACCAAGAAAACAAGAAAGACACAATGAGAAATTGCTAGACCGGATCTACGAATGGATATTGTTGGCAATGTCTTCATCCTTGGCGCTACTGTCATGCTTTTCTTGGCCCTGGAGTTCACCAGCCAGGGCGAAGCTTGGAGCTCTGCTCGTGTCATTGGCCTCCTATGCGGCTTCGGTGTCACAACTGTCATCTTCATCGCCTGGCAATGGTGGAAGCAGGACGGCGCGCTTATCCCGCCTGCCATCGTTTGCCAGAGGACAGTCGCGGCGGCATGCATCATGGCCGTGATGATTTACGGCTCTTTGCTCATTTTGACATACTTCCTGCCGATTTGGTTTCAAGCGGTGCTTGGAACGAATGCGATTCAGTCTGGTGTGAACATGATACCCTACTTTATCGTCAATGCCTTCGCCTCGATGGCTGCAGGGGTTCTCGTGTCCGTTATCGGGTACTACGCACCATTCTGCCTGCTAGGGAATGCAATTGCAGTGGTGGGCTGCGGTCTTCAGACAATGATTACTCCAAACACCTCGACTGCTGCATGGGCTGGCTACCAGGTCGTGATAGCTATCGGCTTCGGGTTGTCCATTCAGCAAGGCTTCATTGCGGTCCAGACTGTTTTGCCTCCAGATGAGATCTCCATCGGCACTGCGGCCGTTGTAGCCTCCCAGTCACTCGGAGGCGCGCTTTTCTTGTCCGTTGCTAATAGCATCTTTCAAAATCAGCTTTTTGCTGCCGCCACAGAAGATGGAAAGCTGGGCGGTGTCGATGTTCACCAACTGATATCGGCCGGTGCCACCGCATTCAGAAGCATTGTCTCCCCAGAAGCTCTTCCTGGGGTTGTGGAGGCTTACAATAATGCTTTGCAGAAGGTCTTTATCACCACAATCCCTCTGTCCGCGCTCGCTTTTATTGCCAGTTTTGCATATGAATGGAAGTCAGTGAAGACGAAGCGGGAAAATGGGCCTTGAATCGCTCACCTTTTGAGCAAATGCCGGGCCATTGTTATCAAGCAGGAAAGCATGTTCTGTGCCGTTTCTTCATCGTGTTTCCCCTCTGGGCTGCCTTTCTAGACTTTCGTTCACTGTTACGTTTGACAGGACGTTAATTCAGACACGTCGAGGTCTTTGATTCGTTCAGGTAGAGCACAGGTGATGATAAGAGTATTAGTTTGAGTTTTGGGCGATTGAAACGTGAAAGACATACATCAAGTCTCGTCTCTAGCCTTGTCGCCCTGATCTCGTCGTGATGAGTCCATTTTTCCTGTCTCCTCAAGTGGTGCGTCTGCAGATTGTGTTAGGCTACCCTATACAATGCTCACAATTCATGCACTTCCACATATTCCATTATGATGTTGTAGTTTCTCCATACTTAGGAGTGCAGGCTGAGACGTACCAGCTCCTTGCAGCTGTCTTGAAATGAGAATGGAAACAAAAATTGCCAGGGCGTCGCAAATGATTTGGTCCACTTCTCTGCCTACCTTCTTCCTCGTGTTCGATTTCGCCTTGCACGCGACCACACAACTGAGTGGTATGAACATCCAATTCCATTCTTATGGCTCTTCATTATTAATGGTTAGTCCATGTTGTTGCCGTCGTCGTGTGCTTTTGTGTCGAAAGGGGAAAGTCTTGAGTTGCACCCCTGCTCCGTGCCACTAAAACTCGCTTATCCAAAGGCCGGCCATAAATTGGATCAATGCTCATAAATGAAATGCATGGACAAGGCTGCCTGTAGAGCCCCATAACTCGTCTCAAAAAAGAACCAAGATCACACTGACCCTTTCCGAAGCTGCCCAAATGGGTGATCTTCCGGGCAGGATTGAGCTGAGGGCATACGGCAAGTCCCGTCCGTGGTTTCGGCAACGACTCCACCCCGACGCAGGTACCGAATTCTCGGGTGCGCTTCCGGATTTTGCTTCATTCAACGTTGTCAAGATGTTGTTTTACAGCATGCGTTCTTCCCTGTTTGCGCCGGCTTCTGACGTCCGGCAGCCGCCCCGACCGCCGCCGCTTGTGGGTGAAAAACGGCCTAAAAATGTCTCAGGAGCCTTTGCTCCGGATATTTGACGTCATGTGCTCTCTCGTGGTCGGGGGCTGAAGCGCGGTAAATGTGGCGTCTAAGGGGGGCTGGACGCAGGTAATCCTTCTCGATCTCTTCTGAACCCACCGGCACGCAGGATCGCGAGATTATCGCTGTTGATCTCCCTCCTCCAAGAGACCCAGAGACGTGTGTCCGCCTCGTTGTCTATGGCCAAGAGCCATACGGACCCCCTGCGCTTGACCGCCCTCGAGGCGCCCGATGCTAGTCTTTCCGCCATGAGCGAGTTACTCGACTACTTCCCCGTTCCAACCCTTGTCGTCTCGCCATCGCATTGCATACAAAGAGCCTCAATTGGCCTGCTGACGGCCTGGAACCGGAAACGCACCGACCTTGTTGGCCAAGATCTTTTTACCGCCCTCTACAAAGATTCGCCGACTGAACGCTTCGACCGAATTCCGCTAAATTTTGCTATTGAAACCGCCTCTGCCGCCCATGATCTGCGAATCTGCCATGCTGCCTTTACCGACGATGACTCTGTCTCGTGGACTGCCCGCATCATCCCAATCCACAAGCATGGAGAGCTGCTATGCTTCGTTTTCGAATGGGAGAAGACCGAGCCCACCCTGACTGTCGCAGACAGCGGCTTGGTTCAGAACTGGCTGCCCATGGACAACCTCGTGCAAGTAGTGAAGGATTATGCCATCTTCCTGCTCGATACGCGCGGAAACATCGTAACCTGGAACGTCGGAGCCGAATTGAATAAAGGATATAAGAAAGACGAGATTGTGGGCAAACACTTCTCAGTCTTCTATAGTGAGGAGGACCTGCGATCCGGAAAGCCAGAAAGAGAGCTGGAGACGTGCTTGCGCGAGGGAAGAGTTCAGGATGAAGGCTGGCGCTACAGAAAAGACGGCTCGAGGTTCTGGGCCAACGTGGTCATCACAGCGGTCTACAAGAACAACGTGCATGTCGGATTCGGTAAGGTTACGCGGAATCTTACCGAGCGCAAGGAGGCTGAGGTACGCCTGATAGCTGCATATGAGGAGAGCACTCAACTGAAGAACGATTTCCTGGCCAACATCAGTCATGAGATCCGGACGCCGATGCATGGCATGCTATCCGCGTGCGGCTTGTTGCTCGATACACGCCTTACCGAGGAACAGCGGGAGACGGCTAACATAATAGAAGAGTCCGGCCACGTCTTGCTGCAAGTCATCAACGACATTCTTGATTATTCGAAACTCGCCGCAGGCAGCTTCTCTATAAATGACGACGAGGTGGATGTTTCTAGCGTGCTCTCCTCAGTTGTGCGGAGCGTCCAAACTACCGTACAACCCGGAGTGTCCTTGAAGCTCTCCCTGGCGCCTGACTTGCCAAAGTTAGCAGAGGGAGATCCTTTGAGATATCGCCAAATCGCAGAAAACATCATAGGCAACGCTGGAAAGTTTACCGAGAATGGCTCGATCCACGTACAGGCGTCGCTGCTCAGTCAAGACGATACAACCTACACCATCCGAACCGAAGTGACAGACACGGGCCATGGAGTATCCGAAGAGGAGGCTCAAAGACTATTCAAGCCATTCACCCAACTTGATACCACATATCAAAAACGACGCCAAGGCACTGGGCTAGGCCTTTCGATAGCCAAATCACTAGCCGAGCTAATGGGTGGTGACATTGGCTTTCGGACGAATCCGGAGGCCAACGGAAGCATATTCTGGTTTTCGGCAAGATTCAAGAAGCTGATGTCGTCCCAACCGGTCCAGGCAATTGATGCCCAGCCAGAACGCGGCACGGAGTTACCGCAGCAGCTCGCTCCCCATATTGAAGATGATTCTGTACAGCTGGCACGAATCAAGAAACTGGCACCCACAACGAGAATTCTTGCTGCCGAAGATAACATCATTAACCAAAAGGTCCTTGTTGGGATTTTGCATGGCTTTGGTTTCAAGCATATCTCAGTCGTATCGGACGGCGCCCAAGCAGTAGACGTGCTCTCTACTACGCCTGACGCGTTCGATGTGGTGTTGATGGATATTAGCATGCCCGTCATGAACGGCTACGAGGCGACAGTGTGTATCCGAAAGAAGGGCATCCACTTGCCCATCATTGCTATGACGGCGTACGCGCTGAAGGGTGACATAGATCACTGTTTGGACAAGGGAATGGATGACTACATCGCAAAGCCGATGAACAGACAGACGCTCATGGATAAGCTTCTGAAATGGCTGGCAAGGCCTAGCGACGGCTTGCTGACCACCAAAAGCTCGCTTGGAACTCTCAATGGGTCAGACAAACCTCTTATGCGACACCCATGCACTAGGTAGTGAACAAGAACTTCAATAGTGATAATGACAAGATGATAACTGAAGATGGGCTCTTTGCCAACTACTAAAAGCTTGCTTGACAAGAATATTCGCCGCGGATTGTTTCTACCGTCTAACAATATAGCCAATCCGGATTACTGATTAATGAATCCAATTGCTTTTTGCACGGGCCAGTTTTCGCAATGTAGACTGTGCTCGATCTAGGCTCGGGTAATAATTATTAGAACTCGCTCTGCCTCTCACTTGTTATTTAGTTATTGTGATGCAATAGAAAGTAAGTTTGATTCGCGAATCTCAGTAGAATGTGTCCAGCCTTTTCACTTTTGCCAGTAATCGTTGAGACTACAATTTCTTTGAGATACGCTTTCTTTGCAGAGGAACTGGCAATTGCTTGCAGAGGAAAACCAGCGCTTCCGCCCCGACTAGCAAGGATAGCCAAAGTCATGGGCCAGATTGCTCAATATGATGCTTTTTGACAATCACCTCAATCCTCGCGAGTCTTGTCAGTCTCCTGCATGATCAACGCGAATCAGGACTTTGGAAAAATGGGGTTTGTTCTGTAGTCGCTCGTAAGCATTCTTTACCTCGGCCAGTTCAAGAACCATTGTCGAGCCATATTATTTCGCGCTGCAGATGCAAAAAGGCATATATAGGGAGGGTTTGAATTGTAGACTCAGGATGGAGCGTTCAATGATCCCATGGAACCGAAATCTGTTCACGAGCTCTAGAACGCCTTTTGTTCTTTCTTGGGCCTGCTTACGGTTGATAACAATACGTTGCATCGACGTATGATGCGATTGCAGCTGATTACCAAGCATTCGTCCGAAGGTGCCGTCTTCATCTTGTGCGCGTTGTTCCAGAATCCGCAAATCATCTGGAACAACTTTCTGGCAAGGGCCTTCTTCAAATCCAGCAGGGGTCCAGGAAGCTATCACAAGATAGGCGAATGAATTTACCATCTCCACAGCCCTACCTGAACCCCACAGCCGACATCATTTTAGTCGGCAAATACCACTTGGCCCCCAACAATGACTGGGGTGGCAAGGACCAAGCGCCAGATTTGTCCGAATTAGGATATCTTGACGATAGACCTGGCGTTGGATTGGCGCACCAGCGAGGTGCCTGAAGATATGCTTATCCCGTCAATCTCTCCTGAGGTCTTTTCTCTTCCTCAATCAATTCTATATTCTGCTAAAAAAACCATTGAAATGGAACAAGCTACCAAGTTTACGTTCTTGAACACGACAGGGGCTGCTCAGCCAAGCGCAGAAACCGCAAGACTCGCTCGAGGCCATGTTACAAAGCTCAACTTTGCTAAACGACGAGAAAGGTTGGGCAAGGCCAAGAAAGAAGAAGAGGGTAAACGCCGCGGCAGGAAAAACAAAAGCTTAGGCCAAAGTTCCACATCTGCGTCATCCACAAGCCGAAGTTCATCGATCGATGGCCCCTCAGATCTATCCGATAACTTCACTATCGACTTAGCCTCCGATATCTGGCCATTGTTCTTCGCGGATGGGAGCAGCTTCCCCAGTGACCTGCAACCACGGTCAGCGTGGATGAAGGTCGTTACATCGGAGCCCGCCTTTCAAGATGCGACTCTAGCGGACGGAAAGCGACAGTGGTCATCCGACATTTATTGGGACCAAGGTGCAGAAGACTTCCATAAGGCTGTCAATGACATGATTTCGCGCGTCAAGTGCGAGCAAGGCAGCATAGACGGACTTCTGGGCGCAACTTTTACGCTAGCTTTTGGAGAACGACTGATGCAGAACGAAGCAGCCTGGCTTGTACATCTGGATGGAGTGGCCAAGATCATCGCAGAGAGACGCTCGCAAGGCTTACAACCCATGCCCGATTGGGCTTCTTCAATGCTGATATCGTTCGTCATCCCCTCTCGACTTGCTTGGGCTTGACTGACCAGTCAGGGATGCGCTCAACCACGTCCTTGGCTTCCCGCGACTATACCACAAGAAGATCATTGATGCGATAGGGTTTCACAGCAACGAGACGTTAACCACGATTGCCCGAGTCGTTAACAAGATTGTCAACGTGCGCGGCTCCATCGAAGCACACTACAGGTACAAGTTCAGCACAAGTTATGTGCAAGAGAACATCGAGAAGCCGCTCGGAGAGATCCGTGCTCAGATCTATACACTCTGGAACCACGAAGATGCCGAGGTCCGCGCTACCACCCGAGCGATCGAAGCGCTTCTATCTGTCGTGGCCGCAGGGAGAGTCTGGGTCTCTCCAGGCCCTTGCGCGCGAACTGAAGGATGAGATATGCAGTAGAGCTACCCAGCCTTGCTCATTCATGGACCTGACCTCGGGTCAGGTGTTGATAGGAGCTTTAGCGGCGGAGGGTGAGCCAGAAACAAGGGCATGGTACGTGGGACTGTGGCACGGAGGAGAAACAAGTGTGCAATTCCGTGGATGGCTCGATCCGATGGAGATGATTGAGAAAGCTCTGCAGCATGATGCAGGGCTTCAGTGGAGATTCCATTCATTGCGGAAAGACATACAGCTACGCGAAAGCGAGCATGGCCAGGGAGGGGTGGCGGAGCCTTTCGCAGTTTATCCACCATGAATTGCTCGAAAAGGGTTTCCCTCCGTTGCATCTAAGTTCGGTCCTCTGTCCAGCAGAGCGAAAACTAACCACAGATGATCATGAAGGCAGGCTCGAAACTCCAGGTCGACAAATCGGAGCAAGCGGTTCAGAAAACGCGATCCCGCAGAGTACTAGCTAGGCAGCTGTTTTGTCCATTTTAGCATTGCGTTTATAGAGTGACAAATGATGAAAATAACCCATAATGTTGTAATCTTTGAACTATTAATGATTATGTTATGAGACACTTCTTACCTCAGTTTCAGATACGATTAGGAAAAAATACTTTGCGGTCTCGTTCTTTATTCACCCACTACGACGGTCAGCGAGGTACGTCTGCATCTTCCACACCTAGACAAGGAACGACTCCCGCCCGTGTTAGTATTACGGAGTCTCTAGCCTACAACGTATGCAGAGTTTTGCAGGCTTCGGATCAATGCAAATGCTGGATTGTGGCCGTCAGTTTTGTAGTCACTCAATTACCATGTCACGCATTGATTGGAGCCTGTGAAGGATGCTTTGCCACCATGAGACGGCGTGCCAATCACCTCAAAACTCTTGACTGAGAATCCTACTTATGACCGCCTGCATTAGCTGTCAAGCAATGGAGGCACTGATAAGAATTTTGCTCCGGCCCTGTTCGGTATCCTTCGGCATTATTGGCACGGATAAGCTTCAGTGTCTCCGCCGCCAGGCATCCCGATTATTGCCGCTGTGAGGTCGCGTAAGTCCCTCAACCAACACCCAATAAGGATGAGGTTTTCAATCGTTGTTCTGCTCCGCTCTGTCATTCGGTCGTCACATTGGAGCACGCCAACGACGACACCCCCGCACTCAGGGTCTATCAATTGAAACCCCCGCATCTCACATACCACCAAAAAGCGGAGATGGAGGGTATGCCACGGGTATAAAGAGGGCTTCACGCGTTCAATGTCCAGGCTTTGGATTTCTTTCTTCCACCGTCCAAATTTGCTTTTCCTGACATACTTCGACCCCAAAGTAACACCAATCTCCAATATCTGTATGCAGAGAAGTGCCTCCCTCATCTACTATCAAGCCCCCACGACAATTGCCTTTTGGTAGGAGTGCAAGCTAACAGTAGTGTGTGCTTGGGTAGACCATCTTGGTACGCTCCCCCTGTCGCCGCTTTTAGCGACACTCAGAGAGCCATATCCGAGCATGTGTTATCCGTAGAGCGTTGTGGCCCTGTGCCATAACGTTGTTCGAGTTCAAGTTGTCTTGACATTCAGGTATTTCAATATCTGTAACGAGCTATGAGCCGGTGTTCGGATACGCGCACACCGCGGATGTCACATTGCCAGACTCCTTGATCGCAACTTTAGTCCCTGGACTAGAACACTTCGATCTTGGGGACGTGGAAGGCATCCGTGGATGCTGCAATGCGTATCCGTTCTGAGATTATACGGCCTAACTTGATCTGGATAATACCAGCGAAAGGATCATGCTCTCACAGCCCCTACTCCCCCAACTGGTAACCTCTAACGCTATTCAGATACACATTTAGCTGTGAATAAAATCCACAATGGCTCCTTCTGCTACCCAGATCGCCCAGCCCATCGCCTTCGCTCAGAAGAGCCCGGCTCCCGTCAGCGTGGACGATGGCGCGGTCAAGCCCGTCGCCGAGCCCATCCATGCCGGGCCCTGGAATGATTTTACTTTCCAGCCCATCAGGGAGTCTCAGGTCGCTCGAGCCATGGGCCGTCGCTACTTCAATGATCTTGACACCTACGCCGAGTCCGATATTGTCATTGTTGGTGCTGGTAGCTGTGGCCTCAGCGCCGCATACTGCCTTGGCAAGCAGCGTCCTGACCTGAAGATTGCTATCGTGGAGGCTGGCGTTGCTCCTGGTGGCGGCGCTTGGCTGGGCGGCCAGCTCTTCAGTGCTATGGTCATGCGAAAGCCCGCCGACAAATTCCTGAACGACCTCGGCGTTCCCTTCGAGGACGATGGCGGTTCTTTCGTCGTGGTCAAGCATGCTGCCCTGTTCACGTCGACTCTGTTGTCGCGTGTCTTAAGCTTCCCCAACATTAAGCTTTTCAACGCCACTGCGGTCGAGGACCTCATCACTCGCCGTGATGAGGGAGGCATCCGGGTGGGTGGAGTGGTCACCAACTGGACTCTCGTGTCCATGCATCACGATGATCAGAGCTGCATGGACCCAAACACCATCAATGCCCCCGTCATCATCAGCACCACCGGCCACGATGGTCCCTTTGGTGCCTTCTCCGCCAAGCGACTGGTCAGCATGCAGGCCCTTGAGAAGCTGGGTGGCATGCGTGGTCTCGACATGAACACTGCTGAGGATGCCATTGTCAAGGGCACCCGTGAGGTTGTTCCAGGTCTCATTATTGGGTAAGTAGCATCCGTTAGAGATCAGGACATTTGGGCTAATGCGAGTACAGTGGCATGGAACTCAGCGAGGTTGACGGAGCCAACCGAATGGGCCCAACTTTCGGGTAAGTTGTCATGTCGTATGGCCGAGGCGTATCTAACGCGTGTACAGGGCCATGGTTATGAGTGGTGTGAAGGCTGCCGAGGAAGCTCTTGCTGTATTCGATGTTCGCAAGAAGCAGAACGACGCTTAGATCGGACCCAGGCCAAGGGACGACGAAGTCGAGATTGTAAGCAGTAACACGTGGGATCATCACTCGTTGTCATCAGGTAGCCACAAATTACAATCTTGTTCCTGAGCCAATTGATGCAAGTTGCTATTGAGGCCCAGCCATGTAAATGCCTGAACTACAATGCCGGGCTCTCCGTAGTCGCCCACTCGGAAGCGTTGACACAAGCCACGGCTGAATTAGGTGCGGATTGTACGTCTAGGATTATCGTGCTTCATGCCGCTGTTCTGACGCTGCATGAATCCTCGGACCATTCCGAGCTACCGCAGGACCCGAGTTCGTGAACATGTGGTCAGGCGTCTTACGGACCAGGGTTGAGATCCGGCAATAACATCTCGCGACCAGTGATGGTAGCCTTGCTGAGATGGCCCATGTTCTCGGAAAGACTGGACAACTAAGTCATTGAATCATCTCGTGTTGCGCACTTTGCATTTCGTCTCATTTGAGGTGCATATGCAGCTGCATCCGTGCCTTGGAAATGCCACGCGAGCTCAAATGCGGACATGCATTGGTCGGGTCAAGCCACAGCATTGGGAGAGCCCTCCCATTTTGCGAAGGAACACGATCCGTCAGTAAGATCTGACTTCAAGCGTGAATCTTGCAAAAATGACAAATCCTACCATGGTTTCTTTGCTGTCAGCGCTGGGTCCGAGGCGCCTTGTTCTTTGGCGTGCTGCATGACGACGTAAGTGTAGAAAACGTGGCTATTGTGGCGCCCAACGGGCGTCGCTCCGCGGCCTGTTCATGAACACCCTTGCTGTGATATGGCTGACCATCTGGACCCGAGCATATCTCGGCAAGAAATGAAGCCGGTACACCGAGCCGGCAGGATGATCGGCAACGCACGCTGAAGAGGCTACGCCGTTATGATTGACTGACCGCACCCGAGCGATAGCCCAATGCAGGTCTCGGCCCGCGTCTATGCTAGGTAAGGCATATGCTCGTAGCACATGGGCATAGCGCTCGTACACCTCATCCGACGCGGCCTCAGCTGTGGCATGATTACTCCGAGTTCCAATCGATCACATCAGTCGCTTACATGCAGGGGAAGCCAGGCACCAGTTCCAAGCCGCCAAGCCCTAGAAACCTCTTTTTCATCAGCACTGGCCGCCTTGTGCGGCTGAGCCACACAACATGGGCTGATGACAGGCCAAGAAAGCCATGGCGCTTGACAGCAGAAAACAGAAGACGCCGGAGGTAGTGGAATCAAGGAAATGCAAACACCTTTGATGTGTAGTGGAGGGTAAGCGAATCGGGAGAAGTGCATTATTCTCAAGTTTCTATAAAGTATTGACAGAAGCCGACTGTTTGAAGGGCATGTAGCCCTGTTAGTCAAGCTGGCAGAGAAACTGGCGAAGCCCAAAGCATCAGATACAGTTCCAGTCTCTCATCTGACCTAATGTTTGCTCGGACGATTGTAGCTATTGCAGCGGCGGTAGGCATTGCCTCCGCATCAGTTGTTCAGCCAAAACCTGAGGTTTTCGACTACGTAAGTCTCACAATATTGACTCCAACTTGTCCAAAAGGAATTTCTTTTACCTTTCATCTTAATTGAAACTGACTGTTCAATTAGATTGTTGTAGGTGGTGGTACAGCCGGACTTACTGTAGCGACTCGCCTCAGTCTCGGACTTACTAATGCCAAAATTCTTGTCATTGAGGCCGGCGGTGACGGATCCAATGCGGAGGAGATCTTTGTTCCGGGCATGAGAGGTCGTGCTCTTGGAGGCCGGTTCGATTGGAACCTGACAACTATTCCTCAACCGGGCCTAGGCGACCGGAGTGTGATCCAGCCAAGAGGCAAGGTCCTTGGCGGCAGTTCAGCACTCAATTTCCTGACTCATAACCGAGCATCAGAAGCTGAGTACGATGACTGGGAAACATTGGGAAACCCCGGCTGGAACTGGGACACAATGATAGCCGCCATGGTTAAGGCGGAAAACTTTACCGGCTTCAATACTCAGTATTACGGCTCCGAGGGTGTTGGAAACTCTGGCCCACTTCAAACTGTCATGAACCGGGTCATCCCATTTCACCAGAACGCATGGATCCCCACCTTGAACAACCTTGGTGTTGAGACAAACCGAGAGTCCTTGGGTGGAGACGTCAATGGTGTCATGTATCAGCCGAGCACGATTGAGCCGAAGACCTGGAAAAGATCTTACAGTGCTAATGCCTATCTTCCCGTCGCTGGTCCGAATCTGAAAGTTTGGGCAAATACACGCGTTGCGAAGGTCAACCTCAGAGCCGCGGGTCGACAACAACGAGCAACTGGCGTGACCTTGGCCAACGGCCGAGTAGTGACTGCACGCAAAGAAGTCATTCTGTCGGCAGGTGCTCTGCAGTCCCCAGGCCTTCTGGAACTCTCTGGCATTGGCAGGGCCGATGTGCTCAAGACTGTTGGAATCAAGCAAATAATTGATTCCCCGGGTGTTGGCGAGAACTTGCAGGACCACGTCCGCGCCCAGGTGTCCTTTCAACTTAGAGACAATTTGACGTCTGCTGATATCCTGGTCTTCAACCAGACATACGCCGCGGAACAGCTTGAGCTGTACCGTGATGGAAAAGTGTCTCTCTGGGACTACACCAACTCAGCGTATGCCTTCACAAACTGGAGGCAGGCTATTGGGAGACTGGGCGACCTTGCAATCAAGCGATTAGCCCGAGTAGCAGGAGACGGCTCCCCTGCACATCGCGCTAACCTGAGGTGGTTGAATAACCCCAGTATCCCTCAACTGGAACTCATCTTCCAGGACGGTTATATTGGTGATAAGGGCTACCCTCCTCAGGGCAGCCCACTTTTCGGCAAGTCTTTCTTCACTCTCGTGAACTGCTTGATGCACCCTTTCAGTCGAGGAAGCGTGCACATCGCTTCCAAAAACATTGAAGACAAGCCAATCATCAACCCCAACTACCTCTCTAATGAGCATGATGTCGACGCGCTCGTCAATATTATCAAATACGCCCGCAAGGTGGCTAACACTGAGCCACTTCGGTCTTTCTGGGTTTCCGAATATGAGCCCGGCCTGAACACGGCTACGGATAAGCAATTGAGAGATTACGTGCGCAGAACCACCTCCCCAATCTACCATCCAAGCGGAACCGCAGCACTTCTTCCAAAGAAAGACGGCGGTGTTGTGGATGCTAGACTGAAGGTTTATGGAACGCAGAATCTACGTGTGGTTGACGCGAGCATCATGCCTGTATTGGTATCAGCACATATTACCACTGCGGTGTACGGAATTGCTGAGCGAGGAGCGGAACTCATTTTAGAAGATGCTTAGAGTCTTCCTGTTCGGATAAATTTTCGATGCTAGCGGAAACTTTTTGGGGGATGATAGTGCCCCTTCACCCCTCGGTGTCTCAAGCTTTTGTGTTCCCATAGTATAATGTATATTCATAGTAGCCTTCTAAGTATTGTTGAAGGGGGATACGAAACTAGCCACGCAACCCTGAGCCACGCAAGGTTGATACTTTTCAATGACATCTCTTGCCTCCAGATTTTCCACAAAGTTGCAGGTTGTTCCTGCAATTTTCAGCTATATCTCATTTTCCTTACACAGAGTGGCCGCCACAACGTTCAGACTGTGTACAAAAAAGAACCTCTGATTAAGTCTTCGGGACCAGACCATTGAAAGTGTTACGATAGAAAGTGACAGGTTTTAGATCAAACCACCGAATAACCATTTCTTCTGATGCTCAGCCCATACTAGATGATAGTCGCAGTAAAACCCCAATATGAATGAGAACCCAAATTCCAGCATGCATGCAATAGCTGGGCACTAGGCGCGTGGTCTCTATGGACCGCCTTGGTGACAACATGTCACAATGTTCCATCTACACCAGCTTGTGAGTTTAGCGGTCGTCTCGACGTCTTAAAGGACGCCGCCTTCGCTTCACAGAAGCCTTCCCGTGGTCATTGTCGCTGTCGACATACAACCTCAAACTCCCTCACAATACGCGCGGGTTTGATAAGCTTGTCACTCCTCAAAGCGGAGACAAATGCAATAACTCCACATGCTCCACTTGTACGAAGCTCAACGACATAACCTTCTTAATTATTGAAGACGATAAGTGGAAGGAAGAACTAGCAGCCCCGATGATACAGCAAGCTCAATGAATACTCTAAGTGAAATCGTTCTTGAAATCAAAATTGATGACATTAATCGAACTTACAGGCCGAAGCTTTACCAGCCGGCTTAAGTTAGCAAAGGCCACCCTCCGCCTTTAAGCTACAAGGCAACTCAATAAGGTATGGTAGGTCGATTGGCAGAGGGAACATTAAGTATGAAGAAATCCACCAGTAGAGAAACAGGGAAACGAACCCGGATTTTTCAATATCCTCATTGGCACTAGGTACAGGACCGTATCATGAACTAAAACACCACACCACCATACCTTCCAAAATCTAATGAATAATCATTAGCAGCTGCAACCACATTGCCATGGTTTAAGACAATTCTTCCCGCATCCAAATGCAAAATCGCCGACGTCACAGTCTTGCCATCTATTGCACTTTCTCCAAGGGCCCCGACCATATGCGGAAGCAGTCCAACACCATTCACCCTTGATCTTATCGCCACAAGACTTCCAGCAATAACCATCAGAGCATCCATATTCTGCGCCCTTGTAGCAGGCCCTCTCGTCAAAAGTATGAACAGAAACTGCAGGGGAGGTGTTTGGGTTCGCAGGGTCGATCTCGCTCAGCTCCAATGGTGCTAGGGATGCTCCCTTTGCCGGATCCAATGTACGGTTGCGGCCGAGGGGATGGTCTGCGCACAGACGAAGGTCCGACGGATCAACTCCTGCCGGAAGCTGATCAGGAACGTTGAGAATTCCAAGATCACCACAGATTGCTTTGGCACGCGACTCTGGAGAGGCAGGCACAGAAGCCGAGGTAGCCGCGGCCGTGTAAGCCAAGATAAGAAGGGCTTTGAAGGTGTTCATATTGGGCGATGCTCAAGGCGGGAACTGTAGGGCTTTTCAGTAAGGCGAGTCAAAATCTTGAAGAAGGGATGATTGAGAAACTCAGAAATTCAGGGCAAGTCCACGCGTATTTATACCCATTGATTACAGATGTAACTGGCACTGAATACCAATGCCTTGCTCATACTAATCTAAGAATGACACTGATAAGCTGGCAGATGAGATCGTTCTCGTCTGCGCGGTCCAAACTTTGCCTGATCCCGCCCTTCCTCGTATTCGTTGGTTTGCATCCCAGCTTGATACTTCACGCCGACCGTAGAACTGAGCCGTTATTTCCGGAAGCGAGATGTTGAGGGGGCGGTTTTGCTGAGATTATCAACACATATCTCGTAAGATTGGACCAATTTCATCCACAAGAGTCAGATCAAGTCTGTTGGTTCTGCAATCCGCTTGAACTGACAATAAGCGTGTGCGCATTGCAGTCCAAACCCTTGTTATCTGAGGTCTGTGCCATTTAGACCGCTTCTTTATCACCTCAGTTAGGAATCTTCATCCCAGCTTGATACTTCACGCCGACAATAACAATGTTGGTTGCTTTGGCCTGACACCTAGCCGTCCCCCGGATACTTGGTAGTCTGCAGCGTAAATAAACATATTGACATCCAGGATTGAATTCGCCATACCATTGCTGCGTTCTTGAGCATGTTGTATGTTGTTCTAAAACACTTCGATGCTACTATCTAGACGCATAACAAGATAATTGTGTTAATATCACAAGATATCACGGGATACGTATGAGATCGACCAGATGAGGCTTACAGTGGATGTTCAGAGGACCGTTGGCCGCTCAAGCACATGGGTAGGCAGGCTCGGGTCAAATGCATGTTGGCCAACGTGCAGGAGAGGCTACAGGCCCCCGAATCATATCTTTTCGAAAGAAAACAATGGCTAGACTGTTTTGGGAACACGCAGGCACGTGCTTCCGGCTCAAAAATCACGGGTAGTCTTGCCACAACCCCCTCGATCTACAGTCCTCTGACCTTCGTCTTCATACCCAACCATTCTGACACTTTTCACGACACATTATTTACAATTTACCATCGAAAATGTTCATTTCCAAGCACGCAAGCATTGCTGTTCTCTTTTCTCTTGCTTCTGCAACCTCTGGTGAGACCATAGGACTTTCCCCTGGTAAGAATCATCGCTTAACCCAAACATTAGTTACGTACAGTAATGTCTACGACGACCCTGCGTATGGGAGGGGATAAAAGGTTTGAGCAGACACTCCTTTCTAGCGGATACCGGGCTCTTAATCATAGACGACAATTTTGTGATGACAGCTCGGGTGTTTCAATACCGACGAGAAGACAGACCGAAAAGAAAGTAGGCCCAATGGTCTCTAGCAATGACATTGAGCTCAATCCTGTAGAGGGAAAGCCACTGTGGGTCAAGCATGGACGTGGCAGCATATATGAAGAGGGGATCCGCCATGTATGACCTCAAGTCGCACGACGCGTTCACAGCTCGTGTTTTTTGTGACCCTACTATGAGATGATGGCTACGCAGAACACAGCTGGCTACCATTTTCAGTGGTGCAGGTGGCAATGAACACATGCAAGAAGCCAGCAGTAGAGACAAATCGACAAGATAGCACCTATGTATAAAGTGAAGATCATTTGCGATGCCAAGAGCCATCGTTCTTGTGTCAAACTCGGTTCTGCATTGGGCCACATAAGAGCATCACCGATTGGCCCTCCACAATTAGTTGGTCTTTTGGCAGATAATTTTTGGTCCTCGCTTTGCTGTAGGCTAGGCCCAGACTGTTCTAGCCCCTAGCTTCACAGCGTTGCCAGCACGAATGTAGGAATAAATGTCATTAGATTGTTAGCGAATACAAAGCATAATTGTGAAAATGTAAAACTATTGCTTGACTGGCCAGTAAGTCAAGATTCACGACGTAGACCACATTGTACTTATCCAGAGATTTATCCAAGCCTGGATTGTCGGATTCTTCTTTCGCGATGGACACCTTCATCGAAGCTGTGTCAAGTTCAGCCTATAATACACTAACATGCCATAATAACACAGGAGTCTGAAAAGCAGTCTAGTTAGAGTAAATTCTCCACCTCTCCATTCAGAACTGCATGTCTGATTCGAGCGCATCCCTTCAACGGAATATCCCCTCAATTCCCCACGTCTTGGCATGCGACAGACAAGCTGGGGAAGAGGAAACTCCACATTCTAATCGTCATCTGCCCCACCGGAAGGGTCCAGCGGTTCCTGAACCCTCGGCTCTTATAAGGCGAAATGTGACCTCAATTGTGGATTGATGTTCCGCCATACATTTTCGGCTCATCCTATGCCGAAATGACTTTCCGTAAACTGGATCTCTGCCAGTTCCATTCCCGCCAGCGCATATAAAGATGGACCGACGGCCACATAGAGTGCTCTGTCGTGAGGCCTAGGTCGTTAGTGGATCATTATGCGATCACAACTTGTCAACTTGGGCGCGTGGCTGCCGCTCCTCGGCCTGGCCTACGGAGCTACGGTAGAGCAGGTCAAAGCGGCGCTCGAGTCCATCTTGATCCACAAGATTGACGATATTCGAGGCAATATCCACCTGCCCGAATCGACTTCTGACGGCCTCGAAGTAACCTGGTCTTCTTCCAACGAAGACGTCATTTCCGCCAAGGGCTGGGTGAAGCGACAGGACAGCGACTCTACCATTGACCTCACGGCTTCCGTACTCGCTGACGACGGATCTGCACACGAACGAGTCCTCACTGCGCGCGTGAGGGCCGCGGTTCAGCTAGGAGAGTTTGAAGGGTATGCCTTCTCCTACTTCACCAACAGCTCCCGAGCAGGAGAGAATATATACTTCGCCGCCAGTGATGGCAATAATGCACTATCATGGACCGAGCTCAATGATGGACAGCCTGTCATTCGTTCTTCCGAGGGCACAAAAGGCTTAAGAGACCCTTTCCTCATCCGTTCCCCCGAGGGCGATACTTTCTATATGATCGCCACAGATCTCTCAATTGGAAGTGGAACTTCCTGGGACTCGGCCGTTCGCCATGGAAGTCATTACATCGAAGTATGGGAGTCCAATGACTTGATTCACTGGTCCGAACAACGCCACGTACGCATCGCGCCCGACAACGCCGGTAACACATGGGCCCCTGAAGCATACTACGATGACGAGTTGGGCGCATACATCGTCTTTTGGGCATCATCACTCTATGCAGAGGATGATCCCGAGCACAAAGGCTCGAGCTATCATCGCATGCTCTATGTCGTGACACGAGACTTCGTGACATTCGGCGAGCCAATTGTCTGGCAAGACGCAGGACTGTCACGTATCGATTCCACGGTGCTTAAGGATGGTGACTCTTATTTCCGCTTCACCAAGGACGAAGGCGCTGGTGGCACTGGCTGTGCTGATATCATCCAGGAGAGTGCCGCCAACCTCACAAGCACTCTGGAGTCATGGACACAAATCACAGCATGCATTGGCCGCAATGCGGGCACCAAAGCTGTTGAAGGGCCAACGATTTTCAAGTCCAACCCCAATGACATCCACGGCGAAAAGTTCTACCTCTTTGTTGATGAGTACGTCGACCGTGGCTATATTCCTCTTGCGACCGAAGATATTGCCAACCCTGACTGGACCGTTCCCGAATCCTTCGACCTTCCCTCGAGCCCTCGACACGGCACTGTGCTCCCGGTGACAGCTGCTGAGCTCGCCGCTTTCCGCAAGGCTTGGCAAAACGAGGGGGATGAGGAAGAGGAGTACACCGGACCTGTGCTCCCTGGCTTTTTCGCCGATCCCAATATCGCTGTCTTTGAAGGTGACTGCAACTACTACATCTACGCTACTACTGACGGAGTTCCCGGTTGGGGTGGCCGAGACTTTTATGTTTGGCGTTCTCGCGATCTCGTCGACTGGGTCCGATCCGCTGAACCCTTCCTGACTCTCAATGGTGGGAATGGCAACGTCCCCTGGGCAGTGGGCAATGCTTGGGCGCCTACAATCATTGAGCGTGATGGCAAATACTACTTTTACTTCAGCGGCCACAATCCAGTCCAGAATGCCAAGAATATGGGCGTCGCTATTGCATCTTCTCCTAGCGGCCCATTCACTGCAGAGCCTGAGCCCATGATCCGAGGCACCGAACCCATCCGTACCAGTGGCTCGCCCATTGACCCCCATGTCTTCCGCGACCCCGTTTCAGGCAAGTACTACATTTACTGGGGCAACGGCACGCCGGTCTACGCTCAGATGAACGACGACATGGTTTCCGTCAACTGGGACACGGCAGCTAACATGAGCGGCCTGACGGGCTATCGTGAGGCTTCCTTCATGGTCTATCGCAATGGCACATACCACTTGACTTACTCCATTGATGACACGCGGTCCGAGAACTACCGCGTCGGCTATGCCACGGGCTCTACTCCCGACGGCCCATGGACATACCGAGGCGTAATCCTGGAGAAGGACCCCTCGCAAGGGATTCTGGGCACTGGCCACCAATCCATTGTCAATGTGCCCAACACGGATGATTGGTACATTGCTTACCACCGCTTCGGTATCCCCAATGGCAACGGAACACGCCGGGAGACCACAATCGATCCATTGAAGTTCAACCCTACCTCGGGTCTCATCGAGAAGGTGACGCCAACCCTGAATGGTGTGGAAGCACAGTTGATCCCTGGATGCTCAGCCTGCAAGAGCAAGAGAGGCATGTCTTGGGTGGCATAGTAGTGCTTCCTTTTGTGAGGCCGGGGGGGTGGGGGTGAAAGTTTTGGTGGCATAGTTATTTAGCAGGCCATTTTTAGATAAAAAGAAGTACAGAAATGAGTTAAAGTCCTCAGCCTTTTGTGTAAGCAAGAACCTTGCTTCTGGAGAGGGTGTGAGTGCGGGTGCATTGCAAACTGAATACACTGCTCTCGAACCATTTCTACTGGCCGTCTAGCATGAATCGCGCAACCGCCTCGCCTTTGCTGACTGCGATCTTCAGGACTATGAGGACGATCTCGATCGTAGCATGACTACCAGGCTTAGACAAGCGAGTGCGTGTGCCTTCTTCCCCTACTGGGACTTGAGGCATTGGTAGTACCTATAACAAAGATTTATGGCTTGGCTAGATCCTGAACCTGTGCAAACCTCATGACTGTCGTCTTTAACACATAAGACTTTCCAAAGCATTTTTTATTATCATGATGCGTTTGCTGAATACCATTGTGACTTGGTGGAAAGGAAATGCACTTACCTAGCTACCCTGCAGTTGATTCAGGGGTTCTTTATTATATTTCTGTATATATAGAAGGGAGATTAGCTCCTATTTTTCCACTCGGCAAGCGCGAATTTTACATCTTCATTTCATCAAGTTCAGATTTTGCATCGATCACATGATTCCAAACTTACTGATAGGCTAGCAGGTGTGGTGTTTTTGAGTCAAATCTTACCATTACAGCTGGGCTCAGTCGAGCAACAGCAGCTTTTCAAAAGGGTGAAACCACTATTCTCTCATATTCAAGGGGCATCTCCGAGATATTTTTTCATAGGGTTAAGCACCACGTATACACCCTACAGAACCCCCCCGGAAAGTGATTCTGACCTAACAAAACGACAAAATAGGAAGCACTTGTGAAAGAGCTTGCAAGCAAGAAATAATCTGCATGTGGGTTAATACTTGCCTAATTAATAGAGATGACACTGTTAAAGAGTCTGAAGCTATGAATCATATTTTCGAGTGGAATAGTGATGCAAAGGTATATATTACACTTGACAAGTTTGTGACCTGGTCCTATTGAATTACCTGCCTACTGTATATCCCTAAAACTGATATTTTGACACATTTACTCTGTAGAGCACGGCAAATGCACCAACCCTGACCAGATATTGTCGCTTGATCTTGAGCTTAACTTTCCTTCTATTGCATTTATATTTCCTTCTACTACATTTAGTCGCCTCATATTCGTATCCGATTCCACACGTAACAAAGGGCACCTTGATATGACAGGTGTTAATTAGCCTTTAATTTTACAAATACTCTTCACAGCTGGGACAGGGTGCCTTGAACCTGTTCCTTATATCACGTGATTAGTTTGGGTTGTGATAAATAGAATATGCATACTCTATCAGGTAGATAACCCCGCCCGCTGGCTCTCTTTCATCAGAAACCTTCGACTTGGCCCATCAGCTTGCCGTTGTACAGGAGGGGCGCTGTCGGCAAGCCATGTCGCTTTCTGATGCGTTGAGCCCTGGTAATGGGTTGGTCCTGCTCTGCCTTGATGGCGGCGGCGTTAGGGGTCTATCATCACTCTATATTCTGAAGCACTTGATGGAAACCATCGATTTTCACAACCCGCCCAAGCCATGCGACTTCTTCGATATGATTGGTGGAACCTCCACTGGGGGACTTATTGCCATCATGCTTGGTCGTCTACAAATGAGTGTCGACGAATGCATCGAGGCCTATAAACTCATTTCGCCAAGAATATTTACCAAAGTCCGTCATAGGTTTAGCTTGAAAGGCAAGGTGCAGAGTCGATTTGATCATGTCGCATTCGAAGCTTCAATCAAGGAGCTGCTTCGAAGGGGTGGTCTCAACGAGGATGATCTACTTCAGACCTCTGGATCAGCTTCATGTAGAACGTACGTCTTGTACCAAATGCTATCCCGATCAGTGAAATTGTGACGACTAATCTTTCAAAGCTTTGTTTCTGCGACAAGCAAATATTCTGGAAGCACCATCAACCTCTCGACTTATCCTTCAAAAAGGCGTGGCCATGACCTCTTTGACATAACTACCATTTGGCAGGCAGCTCGAGCTACTTGTGCAGCAACATCATTCTTTGACCCGATCGAAATCGGAGAGGAAGAGTTTATTGATGGGGCTACCCCAGCAAACAATCCAATCGATGAATTATGGCACGAAGCTCACGACATATTCTCAGAATCGTCTGACAGTGAATGGTCGCTGGACAACAATGTGACATGTGTGGTGTCCATTGGCACTGGCATTCCGTCTACAAAACCATTCACTGATGATCCCTTGAAAATAGGAGCAGCGCTCGTCAGAATCGCCACCGATGCAGAAAGACGAGCGGAAGAATTTGCAAAGCATCATCATCGACTTTGTGAAGAAGAACGCTACTTTCGATTCAACGTTGACCGAGGACTGCAAGGAATTGGGCTTGAGGAGGTGTCCAGATTAAAGGATATCATCAGTGCCACTCGCGCATACTTGCAACGCGAACGTGTTCACAAGCAGCTACTTCGCTGTGCAAGCAAAATTGCCAGACACGAATGTGAGTAAATAAAAATGATAACACCATACATAATCAGAGGGTTGACATTGTTCAGCATTCACAAAGCAATATTCGTTCGCTGAGCAAATCGCACAAGGAAGCAGTATTGGAGCACTCCGTACTGGCTCGACAAAGTTCAGCTCGTACATGGACGTCAAACCCGGTTCCAACGTTTTAGCTTGGTTCACCAACACACACAATTACAAGAAATGGGTCACATCCGAGGGAGGCTGCATTTACTATCCAACTAGTGCATCGACCGTAAAAGGTCACGGGAAATTTCTAGTCCAGGCCCTTCCTGCGTCATGGCAAACGTATTCCCCGTTCTCAGCACAGGCATCAGAAGTGAAAGTTGCTTTTGCGGAGTGTCACGATAAGGATATTTCTGAAGTCAAGGATGTGCTTCGAGTCCTTGTTTCTCAGATCTTGGTTATGACGTACCCAACCATTGACCGCTGGCATGAACGACTTAAAGAGGTCAGTGCGGTAGGGCTCCGTGAACTCGTCAAGGATCTCAGGCATGATGGTCCAAACAACCTTTACAATAAAATCCAATTCCTTTTAGAGAATAGGCGGAGTCAAAGCGGCCACTCGAAGAATTCGAAGATCTTGTTCATCATCAACAATATACACAAAATCAGGGATGCGGAGGCTGTAGATGCAAAGGCTGTGGATTTGATGACCCAGTTACGAGCTGAGGTTGAGCGCTTGGGGATACATGTTTTGATTATTGGAGAACCAAGGCTTCAGCCATCGAATACTACTTGGGGCTCAAGCTATTTTCCACAAGTAGATGAGAACACAGAATATCAAGGTATGCTCATTTCTTATATTATTCATATCTTATTTGACTGACGAACCTGAAGAGTGTCTCAAGTCGCTAAAGTTCGATGATGTATACACGCGGAGGAACCAAGTGGACAATGCATTCGATGGAACCACGGAGTGGATCACATCACACCCTGCCTATGTAGAATGGCACCAACGCCCATCTGGCATCCTCTGGATCCAAGGGAAGCCTGGGTCAGGCAAGTCTGTTCTTGCCAAGTCCATTCTCTCGTTGAATACCAAGTCAGAGGGAACTCTGATTGCTTCATGGTTCTATAGCAAACGTGGTGGTGAAATAGGCATATCGCACATGTCCATGATGCGTTCGATTTGCTTTCAGCTCTTCAGCCAAAACCAAGCCTGCTATGAAGCTCAGCGACATGTATACCGCGAAATGGGCTTTAATGAAAGCGCCTTCCAGCGTGCCATGGAAGCCATCGCCACCGCGAAGCACCTACCTCCAATCTTATGTCTACTGGATGGCCTTGACGAGTCTGCAGAAAAGGATGGCGAGTCAGGTGTGAACATCTTACAAATACTCGCAGACTTGACTGAAAGACCCGGCTCGCAACTGAAAACCATTATTCTCAGTCGACCATATCGATCGATTGAGCACGTATACGGCACATATGACATTCTTCTCGAGGCAGAAAACGCCGGCGACATTGCGAGAATTGTGGAATGGGGCTTGAAAATGATCGCCAATTCCCTGGAGCGGCGGCACGCACCAGAAACGCCATCTACATTCTCTGAAAGACGACGGAAACGGCTCGAGCACGATTCATATATCACTGAAGAACCACCGATCATGCTCAACGAGCTCACTCAAAAGAAAGAAATAGATGCTACGAAGGACTATTTGCTATCGAGCGCAAGAGGGGTGATGCTTTGGGCAAGACTCTGCATAGACCAGGCCATTCGGTACACTAGAAAAGGACCAGTCACCTGGGGGATCATCCGCAAAATGCTGTCCTCTCTGCCTCTAGAATTGTTCGAGATGTACCACACCATCACCGTAGAGTTGGCTCAAGATTGTCTCCCGGAGCATGTCAAGACGGGCCGCAAGGTACTCGCCTGGGTTATTACAGCTAGTACAAAGCGACCCCTGCTTCTCAAAGAGCTGTATGATGCATTGGCTATTCCCGAGACTTGGCCAGCTCCTGAGGGGGAATACCCGCTGTCCGATTTCGTGAGGGAAAATCGTCCGGTTTTTCAAGGCTGGTCTCGATTATGTCAGTCATTACAGGACATTTGTGGACCGCTGATTGAGTTTGTCAACCCCTCTAAGTCTGGCCACTTCCAATATGGTCGTATGAGCAAGGTTACTGGAAGAACGGTTGTGCAGCTAGTTCACCAGACTGCCAAAGATTTCTTGGAGGGAAGTAAGGAAAACATCTTTGCGTTCGAAGTATGGGAAGCAGAGCACAATGTGATCAAGGACGCACAACTATATCTACGGCTAGTACTGCCTCTGGTTACAACCGCATATGCGCCCATACTCGACGATGTCTCGAACAATTGGAAATCGACGGTCACAGATCTACTCGAGTACCTCGACGATAAGTATCTTCTTCCATATGTTCTCAGTCACTGCCCGCTGGAGACTGAGTACCTAAGTATAACGACATCTCCAATGGAGTCGACATGGATGTTGAGGCCATATTTTTACGATATGTCTTATCGGGACATTGGAATTCCACGTGTGCTTGAGGAGACGATTGTTGGATGGAGTTTTACGGTTGCTTGCAGGCGAGGGCTTCAGATTGCCGTCGACAACCTTCTCTACCTCAGCTCACTTCGTTCGGGATGGTGGGAGACTCATCGAGAAGTCGTGCTCCAAGCTTCTCTAAATATCGCACGAACCTACCATATTGTCGACATCTTACAGATACTGGAACAGGATCGTGGTAAGCTTAACCAGCCCGCTTTGCAGCGCGATAGTAAGTTCGATAGTCCAAACCTGCTCCTCCGGGCCTTTCGCAGAAGTCGACGCCCACAAGCAGGTTACGCAGACAAGCGTTCTCAAGGGCAAGGCAGTGAGACAGCGTTGGCAGCGTTTCCAAAACAAGTCCCGCCAAGTGCCAGTAAATCGAGCATGGTTGAGGCACTACGGCGAATCATACATTACTTATCCGGAAACATGCAACCATTGGGGATGCAAATGAAAGTAGTATCTCAGGGCTCTCGAGCCAGTGGTCACGTGTCTGAAGAAAGGACTAGGCTGAGTGAGAAGAGCACTGTTGCGTTGAGCGACTGGTTCTAGATCCTAGCATTGGATTTCATGGGTTCGAGTTCGAGTTTTAGGCGTCTATGATGGTGGACTCGCGACGACTTTTATTCTGTGAATAGCACTCTCTTGCTCCACAATATTCGAAGCTTTGGTCATAGAGTGGAAGAAAATGAAAAAAGAGAAAGACAAGGGTGAGAAGGCCAAGCCAGAAGCGGAGGTAGCTAGCACTGGAGCTGCCCTCTAAGACCCCATTAGAAAGCACAGTTGTTGATCTAGGCTAGATGCTCGAGTAATAAACCAGATAAGAGGGAAGTCTCCTACCTTAGCATCGTGTGCATTTCTAGATGGTGAAATTCTGCTACTAAATTTTGCATGGTGGCCTCGAATTAGTTTGGTTCGGGTGAGCCATATACTAAGATATTACGATGAAGCAGAAGAAATCTCCTTGCAGAAAGGTTTGCAATTAATATCCAAGCGAGTTAAAAGACAAAAGTGATGTAATTAGGGCAGTCCGATCTTTTGGTGACTCTATATAATTTAGTAAGAAGCAATATGAATAAGTCGTTAACAATGTTACATTTTCTCATCGTGTGTACAAGCGACTATTATCCTACAGTTTGTAGCAATAAAGCTAGAAAACCCTGACTTACCACTAGAGGAGCTTAACATAAAGGCAATAAGGTACTATTAAGTGATCTTTTTCTCTCAGAAACCGAATGTTTCGATGCCCAAGCATAGTAACACTGGTAAAATCAGATATTGTCTCCTGATTCTAGAGCTTTTTTTAGCCCGCAATTAGCTTATACATTCACGAGTGCTTGCAGACAACAATCATGTAGTTAAACAGATTATACAGTACATTCTAAAGTCTGTTAATCTCTCGTAGGGGGGTTTTAAGACAATGAAGGTAATCTGCTTAATGATGTTAAGCAAAGGGTACAGCATGTAAGATTGAGACCAAATCACCACACCCCGCCTAACTGATAATAAAGTTAGATAGCATGTAATTATTGGATGGTAGGGAGAAACTTGAACCTGATGAATAGAAGATGCTGATTCCGTCCTAACTTGCTAATGTGGAAGCTGGGCTTCCTTATTTTATCCACAGGATTCTCATAGACCCCCATGCTTAGCTCCAATTACTAGTGGGTTACCAGAGCAAGATGCATTTCCTCCCAAGTATAATCGCTTTATGTTTTGTTTTGTGTATCCTTTGAAGAATGATAGGGAGGTACATCTCAGGCAGGCATCAAAGGCTGAGAGAGTGTGCATAGAATAAGGGTAAGCTAGGTTGCCTTATCTACCGACTAGTAATAAATTTTATACTGTAGTCAATGTAATGGGAATGAGAAAAGGTTCTTTTACATCAGCAGCCAACCATGATAGTTCAGGTTTTCTTTATTATTTACGTATCAAAATGGAAATATAAACTTTCTTAGCTGTGTTATCCTAGCATACTTCTGCCTGCATGATTAGTAGTATACGCAGAGCAGAACCGTTGTTTGACGCCATAGGCAGTATCTGACATATCCAAAGAACCGAGCATTTCTCGAAGCTTGCCTAACTGCTGTGCAACTGTGACAAACATACTACCTAATAGTCAAGTGTTAGTGAATGTCATCTGTCGCATTCTTAATGTTTCACGAACCCTCGGCGTGCCAGAGGATATGACAGTGAAGGGCCCATATGCCTGGGTTATCCGCGCGGATGCGAAGCACGACGTGAGAATCTCCGGGAATAGTGAGAGTATCGCGGCGCATCGGATTCTCTCGATTCCAGGTTGTTTTGCCTTCCCCGTAAAACCCTCTTCCCCAGCCGACAATTTGAAAGTTTTGTCCTAGAAGTGGTCAATGCGACCGATCTTAAGTTGCGTACACACGAGCTTACCACTATGAGATAAATTAGTAGATGAAGTGAACGGAGAGTTATGATAGACCTTACTGCATATGCCAAGGATGCGCCATCATATTGTCTGAATTAATTACAATTTGTGCGGCCATGTCTGTATCCTCCGATATGAACACCTGCAGTTCCGGCTCAAACTCCGATTCGGAAAGGCCGTGACTATGATTTGCAGTTGCAACAGCATCATCAAGCATCCTCCAGAGAAGGGCATCGTCGTCAGGAGGATCATACACAGTCTGTGTCCGTAAGCTGGGGGATGTAACGGATACTCCTAAATTCATTACTTACACCATTGATGCCTGTGCGCGATCTAGACTTTTGATACGTGAAGTAGTGGTGATTCTTCTCGCCAACGTTGTAAGCATCTATAGCCCTGATTGGTTTGGCCAGTCCAAATGGTAGATCTCGGCATGCTTCTGCCCAGGGTTCTGTGCCGACTTCGGCACTTGAGAGGCTTTTGATGTTCCAAGCAGAGCCGATCGGGGTAGCATCGTTATCTATATTGTCATAGGAAAGTATTCCAGTAACCTCATTGTTAACGCTAGCGAGATGAGTAGGCTTTGCATGGTGACCATGTTTTGGCATATGGAAGCACTCGGTAGCCGCTGTAGCATGCATTAAATAGTTGCCCGGGGTCTGGTTAGCTGTTACAAGGACCGAGTATCGCTGGCCTGGATACATGAAGACGCGTGAGGTACTGATAGGTTCCACCTCAACTCCATCGATTTCGAAGAGGCTCAGCACATGGTTATCAATAGTAAACCAGAAGGGTGTTGCTGTGCTGTGGCTGATCAGTCGTAGACGAAGCTTCTGTCCGCTTTTGATCCGTGTTTTGTAGCGAGATCCTCCTGTGCAGTCCACTGGCACCGCGTCCTCTGTATCAGTGTCCATGATTATGTGCATGTTAGAATCATCATCTGCCGAGTCACCATGTTCCATCATTTCGTGAAAGGGATCAGAATGGGAGACGCTGCGTCCCAAAATTGAACAATCGAAAACACTTTGGCCGTTCATAACCATATTATCAGGTGGCGGATCCATACCCGGCATCCGCGGGCTCCATGGTGGTGAGGTCCCAAGAAAATCGGTAAGCAGCTGAATCTACGATCAGCTAACACGATTACAATAGCGTTACATGTCCATAGATTCTTGAAAGATCCACTTACATGATCAGCGTCTCTATGAAACATGTCTCCAATCATAAGGATTTTGTCATCATCAATGTCTGGGATCTTCTCTTCAGGATCATGAATAATCTGTAACCGTGGTCAGTTCGAGTTTTGAAATCCTAGGGGATGTTGATTCCTTTCACATACTAGTGGCCCATAAAGCCCATCCGTATATTGCACTGTTACATGAGCATGGTACCAGAAGGTGCCTCGCTGATCAGGGAGATTGAATTCATAGGTGAAGCTCTCGCCCGATGGTATCGCACATTGAGTGACCCCATGGACGCCATCCATCCATACAGAGTCCCTTTGATCAATGCCGTGCCAATGAATGCTAGTGCTGTCCTCGGACATCTGATTATGTACCCTAACACGAACCCGATCTCCCGTGTTTGCTTCAATGAGAGGTCCGGGAGACTGACCGTTTACTAATATCATGGTCTTTGAGATTCCGTCCGGTGCGGCCACTTCTCGTGTAATGTTGAAGACGTATTCGCGTACTTCTGCCGTGTCTGAAATGATAAATCCTGTCTTCAAATCTAGCTCGTCGGAGAGCGAAACGCCATGCTCATGGCCCTCGTTCTTATGGGCAACATCTGATGGGCTGGCAATGCTTGATGGACTGGTGAATATCGACAATTGCGTCGAGGTAGTAGTGACGTGCATCAATGAGCCATCCGTGAAAGTATGAGCGTCCATTGCTGGGATGCCACGTTGCCCACCATGGCTTGCATCGTGGTCAATTGGCTGTAATGGCTTCGCCTTCTGACGGGAAAACTCGACCAAATAGACACTAGGCAATATCAGGAGAGCCAAGCAGCAGAGGGCGACGGTAGCCCAAAACCTCGAATTCTTTCTTGGCGTTCTTGCTCCGTCTTTTTCTTGGAACTGTCCAAAGTCGAATCGTGATTCAGGATGTAGTAGCCCCCTCAATCCGAGGCACGGGGACGATGGCCGGATGCCCAGCATCGGCTCATCTTCGTCGAACCCTTGCTCTGCGCTGAAGATAGAATCCATTTTGAAGACAGCAACTAAAGACCACCTAGGGGGCCATGCGTTCTAATGATGGACAGCGGTATTGAATTAAAGAAGAAGTCTGTACGGTCGCCGTTCGCCAAAGGTGAAAGGAAACTGGTGCAGATCCATGAAACTCACTAGAAATGCACTAGCTTGACCACATGGGTAAGCCGGGTTTTGAGCGCTGTTTCAATTGTAAAAGCTAGACCGTTTTGTTGCTAATCGACCCCTAACTAAATGTTTCACTCTTGAGATTCCAAGCTAAGTACCCCGTAACCCTAGGATGCATTTTCCCCTCCAACGTTTGGCATCTGTCCGTCATGTTATTAACCTTCGAGGTCCTTTCTTTGTGTTGTATATGATAGTTTAATTCTAGATAAACAACTCAGGTTCTACATGACCGCCGGTCTCCAGTCAATTTCACGACCTTGGCAAACGCGAAGACTCAAGCATGTGTCTCCCTTAGACGCTGCTGCATGATGTATTGAATATCTCATTTGAGCTAGTTGAGAGAATCAAATTGAATTGTACTTATAGGTAGAGAAAATGGATAGCAAGATGTAGTTCTGTGAAAAGTTTCGTCCATAGGAGAACAAAAGTAGTCGTGGCATCTGAAACACTGTGGCCCGCCTGCTTTGCCCAGCCACTAGACCGGCCAATGGACACGAATCTTGCGTCACAGCCTCCACTAGACTTTCTGCTCCTCCTCTGTGATTCTCAACAGTGGCGGGATCACTGTCGTTATCCGTGACGCTACACAGCAGCACCCAAGTCTCAAACTTGTGTACGAACACACGAGACGTCCAGTCTTTATATGGAGATAATCACCTTCAACGCACCACCGAAAATGAGCAGGCAGCTAGCTGTTATCTGAGATCAGTTACTGACAAGAAAAACAAAGTCCCCAGGTCCGCTTTGACCACAAAGCAATATCCAGCGCGCGCCATAAGTCGTAAGTAGACCCATGAATCATCGTCGTAACTGCATTCATACAAGTATGGAAGTCTGAGAGAGTTGGTTGTCTTCCTTACTTTATTCGCAACAAGATCTGGCCACTCTTTCGTGATTGACAATGGCACACCTTGTTGCTCAGATCACGTGCCAAGGTGCGTGTTAGATAAGATCAAGGACTGATGCAGATCTAATGAGCCCAACTCCTTTAGCGAGATATGCACTCGAGCTTGCTGAGGTTTGGCAAATCTTGAGGAACGTGTTTTCGACCTTGCGGAAGGAATCAAAAATCGCAAGACTATCCTACCGAGTTTCGTTATTCGGTACAGCCTCATGTAGACTTTCATGCTTTCAAGAGATCCAAGTTGGTCGGCCAGTTTAGCCATATCTCAGGACTTGTAGTTTGTGTTTCTCTTGATGACTGTAGTTGGATAAGATCGCCCGCAATCGATGCAACGTATACCTTTGACAGCACGGAGGTGCTTGCTCGTACCATTCTCGGACCGAGCGGGTCAACGCACCTATGCATAGACCAACAGGACTACATGCGGGGTTTTATGAGGTAAGGTATGTGATGTAACGTTTTGTATTGAGGAAGATTGCGAATACTTTTATTATAGGCAAAATCCTGGGCGTCTCAATGTCACAAATTTCCGGTTCCAATTGATTCATGTACCCTCACAGGAAAACGCCTCGGTACTGCCAAGGAGATAGCCCTCTTAGATTAAAACCACCGAGCCGAACTCTCACTGCCTGTCCACGCGGGTTGCATTGCTTCTATATCCTTAAGCCAATACGACGGGAATATCCAATTGAACTATCTCCTTCTAATCAACCTCTTGTAGCTTGCCACGTAGTATTGCAGTTCTCCATGCAATGGTACACAATTATCTTACGTATGGCATTTTCAGCTTTTAAATTGCGTGTGGCTTGTTCACATACTCACCCTTTGGGACACTTTGGCTTGAACTGTGAATGCAAATTTTATGCATACTTGTCTTTTTGGATACTTCGGCTTTCTGGTTCTAGCTGAATTTATTCCCAGCGCTCCTTTGCAGTCAGATATGGTATGGATGGCCACGCGTGGCTGGCTGGATATCCCCTGCCTGTTTGATCTCATTGGATCGTCTTCTTGAGTCTGGTTATCTCGGGGTATGCGCACCGTCATTGTTGGCGGCAGCTAATGTGCCAGTGAAGGATGAACTGGAAAGCTCGAAGGCAACAATGCAATGTTCTCAGCGACATCAATGGCCTACTTGACCCTGGCTGGCGAACTTGGGTATAAATAGACAAACATTTGCTGTGCATCTAGTCGCTACAATCTCTTCATCGCGCACACATTGTTCCAGGTTCTGAAGAACCAAAATGATTGTAATTTCTACGTTCAACGGCCCTGTCGATGGCCATGGCATCTCTGAATGGCTTAGCGATTGTGAGGTTGCCTTCGACGATTATCTGTCCGAAGACGATTCAAGGACCTTGACAGATAAACAAAAAATCCATGCTGCAGTCAAATCTCTTGCTAAGACTCCGCCAACTGACAAGCTGGCTTCCTGGTGGGCGGAAAATCGCAAGAGGCTGGAAACAAACACGTGGGATGATTTCCGCGACGCGGTGAAGGAGAAGGCACTGGGTAGCAATTGGCGCATCCAGGCGTTGAAGAATTTCTACACAGCTTCACAAGATTCGAAGACCCTGGAGGAGTACTTCACTGCTATGGACAACATGAGGTTTGTCATTTCTCGGAGCAGCCTGGTGCCGGAGGTTGAAGAATTTGCATACAAATGCCACCTCCTCTTTCGTGCAAACCCAAGCATCACCACACAAGTCCTTAAAAATGACTTCCGCGACCCAAAACTCCTCATTTCTGATGTGGACGACATCAAAAGCTTCCTCAAAAGGTATGAGAGCGGAAGTACCAGGGAGGACGTCCCCACTTCGAATGTGCAGAGGTGAGCCATCCAACTCTTGACATGCGTTGGCGTTTTACTAATTCTGTGCCGCCAGCATCAGCACCTTGAGTGAGATGGCCTCTGCCCGTATGTGGATGCTCACATACGCATGGGGCTTCGATACTGGCAGCTCTGTCTTCAATGACATGTCGAATGCGAATTTCCCAGTCAACAGCATAGCAACTGCGCAGGTTACGAGAGTAACAGTATACACCAACAATGACACAAACTGGCCCTTGGTTCAAGGTTTCGACGTCCTTTTTGCGAGCAATTTGACCGTTCGAAGCCCTCCGACGATCAACCATGGCATCGTTGGACACACCCTCAATCTGGCATCTGGTGAATACATCAGCCAGGTTCAGCTATCACGACGATCGGATCTTGTGGGTATTTCTGGCATTGAGCTCACGACTTCTAAAGGCCAAGTTCTCTTTGCTGGAGCGACTTCTGGTGATCGGACCACCATCAAGGTCCCTGTTGGATGGAGGCTCGTTGGGTTCCATGGAACAGCAAACCACTACACCCTTGTTGGAGGGGCATATCGCTATCCTACCACAAGACTCGGTTTTATATACGCGCCTGTCTCCTAGATAGAGCGTCATCTTACTGCGTTTCATTGAGTACCATGAATTTATTGTTATTGAGTTTCCAAATTACAATCTATTCCGTGCACATGTTAAATGTAGTCAAAGGAACAGATGATTAGAAGCTGAAGGATTCGCGCAATTGCCCCCTTGATCGTGCGTTACGATATTACCGAAGCGTTGTGATGGATGCAAGGACGTCGAACCAAATTGCTGACTCTCCAGCTGTATAGAAGTGTGTCATTTTAGTGAAAGAAGAAGTGGTCGCTCATCGCGTGGCAGAAGTGTTGTGTTTTATTGCAAAAGGATGAATACGGTTGTAGTTAAATTGAGTGAGGCGAAGTCGGCCCTATTGCAAGCAGTTTCCAGATCATTATTCTCTATGTTTAGCACACTGAACGCCAAATCGTTCCTTCTACTCTTTTTTGGTTCGCTTAGAGAGGCCTACCAAGCGGACACAGGTTTCCCCCCAAAAGAAGGACATCAAAATAAAGAAGACACATCCGACTGGCTGATAAGTGAGCTCTGAATGGCAACTCACGTCATTCACCCTGCCGGAGACCATACGCGACCCCGCCAGAGTAATGTATTGACAAATCACTCTAATATTCCCAAGATTAACATCATTCTAAAGACCACCGCTCGCCGTTCTAAGCGACGGATCTTTTTGTGTCACTAGTTGTGACTTGGAGACACCATGATTCTTTTGTATACACTGTAGCGATGACCTGAGTAAAGGTTCTGAGGCACAAAAGTGCAGCAAGGTCTTTCATTGGCATTTCCAACTGAGGAGGTGCGTATAATTCTAAGTAGTAAAGCGCTAGTAGCAATTTCAATTTAGATATGAAAGTCTATATAGTGTGACACTCTTAAGTGCTTGCGGCTGCCTTTGCAGCATCCCATTCCTCCCAGACCTTTGTCACCGAGGGTCTGTCCATCAGCTTCGCCAACCACCGATTATAGGCATCACACTTGGAGAAGTCGAACTCGCCAGGGTAGCGCCCAAAGGCGTAAGTTCAAGTTGGGAACATGAGATCCGCATATGTAAGCCTATCACCTACTAGGTAGGCAGTTTCCTGCTTCTTCAGGTGCGAGTCGATCACTCCGATGACTTGATACGCTTCTTTGTGATACCTCTCATTAGCGGATGGTAAGTTTTCGGAATGATAGGTACGGAACCACACCATCTGCACAGGGTCAGGACCTTGGCCAGAGGTTTGGAAGTGCTCCCAAGATGGGAAGTATTTCTCAGGGAATGCGGTGTACTGAATTTTGCCATCCTTGTTGTATTGGTCAACAATATAGCCAATGATGGCACCAGACTACACGGGTCATTAATCATCTGAGTAAAATCGCGTGGAGGACGGATTACGAGCCTCCCAGAGTGGATTGTTGGTGTTTGGATCTTCCAGAGCTGGAACGCATTCTGTGCCAGTCATAGCTTTACAGATCCACGACCGAGCTCGGCCGTCCCGTCTCCACCTCCTGCGAACATTGATTAACTGATAGAGTGGCACTGCTTTCTCACCCATAATGGTGTCGGACTGTGAGGAGCTTGACAGATATGCATAACGATAACAACGGCCATGTTATTCTGTTGATAAACACAGTTCCCGTACCAACTGGAATGCGGGGGAGGATTCTTGCTGTCTGGACCCTAGTCTACCATTACAGCGGCTTCGACTGTGATTGCAAGCTTGCATCAGCGGTTTCACTCCCAGGATATATCTCTTAACTATAGAGTACGGCTGCTGAGGGTTGTTTATTTCTTGCAGCATCAGCTTAGACTGACCCAGATATTTATTTATATGCTCGGATATCATGAATAGGAACAAAGATTGAAGGACGAATATTTGGAGTTGAGCAAAATACATCAATTACATGACCTCATTGTGTCAAAGAATAGCACCTGTCAATGTATCTGAGGCACTTCAGCCCGGTAAAGAAGAATCAAGCAGTTATAGCATAACAATAGAGCGAGTGACTTCATATTCAACCCCGAACGTTAGAAATAGGATCCTCTCCAAATGAGCGTGTTTATCCCCTGTATCTTGCTCATAAAGCGAAAGACACAACAAATACCCTGATAATCATCGCCTCCACAGTAGCGGATCATGCAAGCTGTAAGCGGACAAATTTCCAGGATCCGCGTCTACTGGAAAAACCAGTTAACCTGGACAACGCCAACGTCCAACGGGGCAATGTCATCAAAGATAGCTGGAGCAACATCAATGGCTTGGTCGGGGCATCCTGGGCATAAGTCCACAACCTGAGCGGCAGTCTGGTGGCCATTTCCCTGAATAGTGATCCACTTGCCACAGTTGGCTCCGTTGGCATATTGAGAAGGAGCAAGGGCAACAACAGGGCTTCCATCGTTATCAGTCCTTCCGCATGCTCCGAGTCCCTAAATTTGTAGTAAGCAGCTGTAAATTTTGAGATCTTCTCAAAAGTCACCCACCGGATTAAACCAAGTCATTCGCTCATTAAAGGCAGTCACGCTGCTAGCAGCGAAGGCAACAATAGCCAAGGTGTTAGTGAGGGAACGCATGTTAGACAGTTGATATGGGTGAGTAAAAGATTGAAAGATGGCAAATGATTTCTGTGGTGCGTATCAAAGTTGAATAAGAACTAGTCTTGAGGTGAATGAGTCTTCTATTTGTACTTTTCAACAACCGAGGTCACGAGAAGAGTCTTAAAACGATGTTGTAAGCTTATGGTGCAGATTGATTCACGAAGCCTGTGGTGCCGTGATCCGGCTTCACATAACTCTTCTCGGCTCGGATGGCCGGTGAAGCACTTTTGCTCGGAGCCCTCAAATGGCACGGCTTCCAACTCGAGCAAATGCATAAACGTAATACCATTCTCCACACGTTGCACTGCATATCCCGTCTTGCTTACTGGATGTGCTAGTTATCTGGCCAAAGCAGGAAGATTACGGAAACTGGCAATTTTAACCCAACCGTTTTATATCCGAGCCGATGACAGCGTCATCATGTGGTCAAGGGAACCCCAAAATGGACGATAGTCTGTCGATGTACCGAACAGAGATGCAGATCTGGATTATAATATTCAGGAACGTGACATGCAAGAACTCAGGCAGCTAGACCCGGAGTAGAGCGTGGTTGTGTTGTCCAGAGACTGAGTAATCCACCGCTTATTTTGTTTCACTACAGTGTAGCCTTTATTGAAGGTCTGAGATGTAGTCCAGATGCGAATCAGCGAGTAGTCACAGAATCTTGTTACCATTAAGACGAGAAATCAGTAACAGCCGTGGTTTGTTAAAGGATGGAGACAACATCTCACCCAGAACAGAGCTGAGGAGGTGCTACGGAAACAACCACCGGCCACCCCGCAGCGGACTCGCCAATCCCTCACAAATCCTGAGCTCCAGAGTGATACCACCAACTCCCCCTTCCCGAAAGCGCCTTCGGGAGCTGCGACCGGAAGGACTCTTGACTCCACCGCTCACGGGGTCAGGCCGCCCTCTAACAAGCCCGACGGTGAAAAAGAGGGTTGATAAAGTCCTTGGTCAGAATATAGTCGACAAACTTCTAGAAGGGGCTAGAGGCATGTAGGTACTACCTCGAGCGTTTACATGAAGCTACTGCTAATCCAGCCCAGGTTTCTTCTTGCAATCATCCAACTGGAGAACATACTGCATGAACCCACAGCAGGAGAAATTGCGGATGCCCTTAGGAAGCTCTCCGGCGGCCTACCAGAAGCCTTCAACAATACCATTGGCCGCATCCATCAACAGCACCCAAGCCGCAAGAGACTTGGGATGAGCACGGTCATGTGGATATAAGATGCTAAAAGAAAATTGAGTATATTCGAGCTCGGTGAAGCTCTTTCAGTGAGCCCAGATCGACCAAACTTCGATTCAAATTATGTCCCTTCAGCAGATGTGATGTTGGAATGTTGTCAGGGGCTCGTATGGGTCGATACCACAACGGACGATATTAGTTCATCCACGGCGCGGTTCAGGATTACTTGAACGATTTCGCCGCCGACCTTTTCCCGAGTGCAGAGGAAGACTTGGGTGCCACTTGCCTCCGGTACCTAATGCTCACAGGTTTCAAAGACGGGCCAAAGCCCGACATATGCTCAATAAGGTCTCTCCTAGAAGGCTATCAATTCTTACCATATGCCGCCAGCTTTTGGGGACAACATGTCAGGGAATCGGAGATCAAACTTGATGCTAGACCAGGCAACCAAGTCGAGAGATTTGTCGATATCCAAACAGTTCTGACTGATTTCCTCCACCCCGATCAATGCAACGCAGCGGCGCTATCGAACCAAATTAGGGAATCCAGTCGCAGACGCCAAATGCACTACTGGCGACCCGAGGAGGCCTACTCGACAAAAGCTCTTCACTTGGCTGCCAGCTTTGGTCTCTGCCACACACTGCAGAGCCTCCTCGAGCCCAATAAGCATGTCAACTTGAACATCAACCAAGCTACCGAAGTTGTAGGCTCTACACCCATCATCCTTGCGGCAAGTGGCGGTCCTGTCAAAGCTCTCCAACTTCTGCTCGAGTACGGCGCCCAACCGGGGCTGAGAAATTGGTACGGTAATGCACTGCACTGCGCTGCTGAAGCAGGCCAATCCAATCCCATCCAAAAGTTAGTAGCGTGCGGCATGGGCCTAATATCCGAACGGAAGATGGACGCCTACCGCTCTCGTGCGCGCTAGACCACGATGAAGTTGCCATGTTCGAGACGCTGGTGAGATACGGAGCCGATGTCACTCTCCTGACAGACGACCGGGACGGGCCGAATGGTCCCGGCTACTCAATCTTGCACGAGGCCGTGTTCATGGATTGCATTGGCATCGTGAACCTCATCTTGCGTAACCGCTGGGTCGATGCCGAAATCAAAACACACTGGGGACAGACGCCTATGCATCTGGCAGCCTGCCGGCCCCATTCGGCGATACTGAAACGGCTCCTCGAAGCTGGCGCAGACGCCAATGTGAAAGACGACTTCGGGAATACGCCTCTCTTTTACTCGCAGAAAGCGAAAGCTAATGACGCAGTTGCAATATTGTTGCAAAAGGGAGCTGTTGCAGAGACGAATGAAGCAGCAGCTATATTCAAGCCGTCCGGTACCGCTGCTACAAGCGCAGCCTCAGGTGAGGAGGACCTGCCGGCAGTTCGCAGCGTCGCCGTCGCACCATCTGTTTCCATCTTTTGGAACCCTCTCTCCCGGAGATTCAGGGCTAGGCGCATCAAGCAGGAGCTCGCCTTGGCATATATGATACCTTTCCCCGAATCGGGTGACCCTCTCCTTGCCCATAGGATGCCGTCATTATCCAATCTCGGTAACTACCACCCCAGTTCAAGAAACGACCGCGAGCGGATATCCATTGCTGCGACGGTGCTCTTCTTGGCATCCCTGGCCTTCGTCCTCGCGGTGGGCGTATGTTTGCTGCCGAGTCGAGCATACAACTTCCTTACGTACTCATTCATCATCGTCGGCATTCTGGGACTTCTCATGGTTAATGGCCGTCTGTACCTCAAGATTGACTCGTGGCTGCGCAGGCGGCCAGCCGACCACGACGAGAAGCGAAAATAACGTCGAACAGAGTCTCCTTATCTTGAGCCCTTGGTGTGCTCACATATCTTACAGGGCCAAGGCGCTAGCTAATGATTACTTCTATCTATTCTTTGTTCTATAGGTTATTATATTGCAAGTCCTATTACATTCCATCGTCCTGGTTATGTTATTAGTTAATCCGCTGCGGTTAGTTAAGATGTCAGGATGGGCCGTGATAAGTTCGGATCGCGAAAGTTTAGGAATGTCTGGTTAATAAACATACGAAATTAACGCTAGTAATTTGGAAAAGTCTCCTCTACGGTTTACATGCGCTTTTAGCTGTGGGGGTGTTAAGTTAGTATATTACTATAGTACAAAGCCTTAAACTACAGGGTTCTCTTGTGATATTGAAGCATGCGACATATTTTACACAACTAATCGGCCTTTCCAATACCACGGTCATATATATAGGACCAAAACAGGGACCCCTTGCTCAGGCAAGCTCAGCCTGGCTCACCACGGGCGCTCTATTCGGCTCGGGCGGCTCAGGATAGCTCAGGCTAAAGCGGCGTCTGCTTAGTTCCAGACGCGGAAAATGAAATAGTCGTTGTCTGTATTGGAGTGGTATATGGGCTGTAACATAACTGTAGTTTTTCCTAGTCTACGAGCCTATTGTATGTATAGATTTAGAATACATGGATATCAGGGTGGTGTCAGAAGGGTATGAGAAGAAACCAGCTACTACCCGGACAGTGTTCTAACAATTATTATTATCTTAAATCGATCTTTTCTCAATACGCTTAATCAGCCAATCCGTTTACATAGGGGCTTTTAGCGACTTCCCATTTGGCATAACAGTCAGCTTGATTGAGTCTTGGGTTTCAGCTCCAGATTCTGTTGTTGGCGAGGAATTGTCTCTCGTTGGCGCCTCCGCATCTCCTGGCCTGTCATAGCTCACTATGCGTTCTTCACTCTCACTGACAGTAAAGCCTGGGAGGGGCTTAGCTGAAGGGGAGCTACCATCGCGCCAAATTCGGCCACTACTTTCCACACCCTGGTTCCGTGTGGCATCGGCCGTCCCGTCTGTTTGCTTCCGAGACGTACGCCTCGTGCTGAGCTGTATTCCAAGCCAGGGGCCGAACCATGCCTTGAGAAGGGCGAAGACGAGTGGCAGGTTGGTTGTGGTGATGGCGACGAAAGTCTCACGGACGCCCCACGCACCGGCTACCAAGGTTCCATCGACTGGGTCCTATTCACAGAAAAGCTTAGCTCGTCTCGATCTTCAACAACTGTTCGTGAAGAAGCCTGTAGGAGGTAATCTTACGGTAATAATGAGGGCGGCCCGGAGCGTCGCACAGATTACTACAAAAATGCCGCCGCTGAAGAGGAGCATGAGGCCGAACTTCTTCATCTTCCCTAGTCGAGCACCCCAAAGCATTGGTAGTGGAATGGATAGTAGATATAGGTCGGTGGACACGTTGAATGAATACCATACCCATACGATACTATTCGAGAGAGCCGGATGGCAGAAATCTGAAGGAAATTCCTAAGTCAGTAATTCAGGTGATTTCTTCTGGTGCGTGGTGAAAAACGTTAGACTACTTACTTCCTGGGTCAGGATGAATCTGCCAATAGTTACTGAAAGGTCGGCAGCTGAGAAGTTGGTTCATAAAGCCTGCTATCCAGGTGACAATGACCATTATGAACCCAACGCGGATCCGAATTCGATAGCTGCGCCCGAGTCCGTCCTAGAATGCGTGTTAGTATATACTATACTCTCAGCTCTCGGTAGTAGATGCGTGAAAAGGATTATAGATACCGTCAAACGAGTGTAAAAGGCTAGCCACGAAGCCTTCAGCGCCCAGAGCGAGACTGAGTAGACAGACCATCCACACAGGTGGATTATCGAGCCCATTACTCGCTGGCGATGTTCGTCACTATCCGTCGGGAGAGATTCTCGGTACGCATCGGACATGCCACTGTTGGCCAGGCCGTGGGCCTCTGTCCCGAGTTTATACGCAAGGGCAGCCTCGGCGGCGAAGCAGAACTACCACAGTTTGGCGTTATTGAACAGTTCGGCTCGTTGGGAGCTCCACCACAAAGCTCCACCACATGTATAGTAGGAATGGAAAAGGGAATAAACTAACCAGTCCAATCCAGACCAGATAATCATCTAGCTGAAGGTTTTTGTATCTATTATTCCTGACGCGCGACACCGTTCTGAGCACCGTCACGACTGACACTACCCCTAGCAGAACCCACATCTCCGTGGTGAGCCTCTGGGCTGCCTCATGATCCGGAGCGGCAGGGCTAGCCATGGCGAGGCGTAGGGTACCTGTATGAGTTGAAAACAATGGAACGCAAAAGCATTTATCCTAGCATTGCTCTAAACACTCGACAGAAGATTAACGTCTCGGACAAGCAGTGTTTTAGATGGGCGAGCAGGCGGAAGCAGATGGAGACTAGAAAAAGCCAGAGACGGCTTGCCCTTTCGATGTAGATCTGCCGCGCAGATACGGTTGAATATTATTAGATGCGCCACGGGAGCGATCCTTTCCGCTCCTCCTGATCCTTTCGGGAGATGACCGAAGCGGACGTTGCACGGCAGAGCGGTGCACGCACGTTCCGCCCAGGTGTGCCCCCCCTGACGGCAACCTGCCTATAAGATTGCACACAGAGATGGAAAATTTGGTACTGGTCTTGCTTTTTTCTCTCTGTCTTCCCGCTCAGCGTAGCATCCGACCTAATCCGCCAGACACAGGCCGCCTTAAGGGGAAGCTGAATAACCCAGCGGGACCGAAAGCGGGACCGAAAACAGTCGGCCAGCCCTGAGAAGGGATGAGAATAATAGAGCTCGCATCTGCTCTCTTGGTGGCTGGCCTACATCATGTCTTGGAAAAGCATAATGTGTCAGAAACATCCCGCAAGAGGCGGGCGATCACACTGTCAAAAGTACTAAGGGAGCTGTTCGGTGCGACACTACTTTTCGGTGTTTTTAATCATGATTTATTGAAGACAGGCAAGCCGCTCCCGGACGGATCGTCGCATCAACCAAGCCATAAAGCAACTCGTTATCTACGGACGTTCTCAGTTTCACCGGACTAGTCAACCATTGAATGCCAAATGGGGAGCGACAAACGAAAGGAGTACACCTTGCGTAACGATTCTATTCATGGCCTCTCAGGTAGCCTCACCGCTCCGTCTATAGGCCCTCCTTTATTGCACAGTGGGTGGGTGACTGATGACGGCAGGTGGGCAGGTTGCATTCGGGCGCTGAACTACCAAAGAGGAGGCCTTGCGTGGCTGTCTGATCGTCGCATTGGCTTGTCTCTAAAAACATGACTCCGGCATCTGGGGGCCAGGCCTTCACTGGACTGCATCCATGTGGAACACACGGTTTACGCATGACCCTTGAAATGCCCAAAAATCACGCAGGAGAGGTGCGCGCGCCGCACTATTGCATGGCGAGGGAGATTGAAAGGAATGTGGGAAGGATAGAAATCATGACCAGCGAGTGTAGGAGAAGATGGCCCTAGGTATCGTGCCGAGCTTTCACTAACCAAGAAGGCTGAGATTCGGGCGTCTGATAGAGCCTTGCACAGATGTGATGTCTCAGGCTAAACGGAAATACATGGGAGTAGGCGCCCTCTTCTTTTCGACCCCATGCCAGTCTACCAGGAGCTTACTTGTACTTCTGGAAACCTTCCTGCATAGCCTTCAGGCGGCTCCAATCCTGACTGTCTTGAGCTAAGCTCCACGCCATGATGCTCTTGACTCCACGAGCGGAAGCCATGAAGGCAATCTTCTTTGTGATGAGCTCTGCGGTATCCCAGGTCCAATAGAGGCGAGTCTCCGCATCCCAGTACCATTGGCCGCCGGCAACCTCATCGGTGCGGCCCTGAGCTAACGCCTTATTGAAAGAGGCGTTAATATCGATACCGTCGCATTCTCCATATGCCGATTGGCAGCCCGCGTTACAGTGTGCTGGCGTATCGCCGCTACATTTGGCGTTAGAGATCACTCAGTCATCCGTGGGCGGGCTCTACTCAGTACTTACCACCAGCCAGATGCCGCGCAACAGAACCCTGTCGCGCACTGAAAGGAAGTGCCGGCGCCGCAAGTGGCATCAGGAGTGATAGTCAGGTTTGTGGGTGCGGCCACAAAATTGGCCTTTTCGAACGTGATCGTGCCAGATTTACCCGTATCGCTGCCATCCACAGGGTCTTCGAGAACCTCCAGTGGGCAGCCCGTTGGGTTTGCACAGTTGTACCCCTCCTTAGTTGTGGCATACTTCGCATAGAAGGGGAAACCAAGGACAAGCTTCTCCGGAGGGAAACCAAGGGAGATGTACTTGTCGATAGCAAGGGCTGACCCTTGGAGCGAAGTATGATGAGCGGTGTAGTTATCGCGTCGGTTGAGGATGTCGTAGGTCATGACCTTTTCCATAGTCAACGGTCAGTCGAAAGCTGCGACGGGAACCGGTAGGACTCACATTTACGAAATCGACCGCTTTGTTAATTTTAGGGACCTGGCTGGGGGTGTAGGCAATCATGTCGCGCTCCTTGGCGGGAACGGCAATAGACACTTCCTTTTTGCCCACAGCCTTCTTGATCTCGTTGAGGAGTTGAGGATAAGTCTTGATCTCGGACGTCTTCGCGGAATTTGGAATTTGCTTATAATCGGCTCCGTTACCACCAGGATACTCCCAGTCAACATCTGGGTTTCACGTCAGATCATCTAGCGGAGGTTTCCCTTTCGACCACGTTACGCACCAACGCAATCGTAACCCAATCGATCGAGAGTGTCGGCGACGTTCTTGGCAAAGTTCTTTCGCGTCTCCCTCGTTTTGGCACCTTCGCCGAAACCAACAGTGTCTCCCCAACCGCCAATTGCAAGGCACACCTGAATGTTGACGTCGAACATTGCGCGGACTTCCGGGACAGGTTGGAACGGGGTGTACTCCCCTCCAGGCGTTGATGCAAAAAGTGACGAGTTTGCAAATGCCATCACAACGTGTGTGATTCCAGCCGTTAGCGATTTGTCGGGAAGATCAGTTCGGTGCCACCTATTTGAAGATATATCCGCATTAGCACGAATTCAATATGCCAACTTTCCAATTCACAGTCTTAAGGGGCATGCGGCACTGACTGGTCATAATAGAGGATATACCGTGACTCGGCGGCCAGGACGGTCCCTGCGGCCGCGAGGCCACAAAACAGCGAATACTTCATGGTGGGAGGTTTGGAAGAGACTAAGACAAATTATAGTAAGATGGATTAGGAAATTGAACGAATGTAAGGAAGCGTAAGCTGACTGCGGATCGATGGAAGAATGGGAAACTTGTTGCATTTATGAGCAGTTTGCCCATGACATGTCTGATCATATTGATCCAATTGCGGCCAGCTCAGGATCCAATAACAAGGATCAAACTACCAAATGACGGATCCTGGAACCAATCAAGGAAGTTTGACTTTGGGCTTATGGGGAAAACCACAATGAGCGCCTGGGCCAACTTGGGTCGACGCGAGCACCCCGGATATTGTCCGGTCAGCACAGCCCATCGCGAGTCTGTGCATGACCGATACTTCTGAAGCCATTCCCAATTTGGTGAAGTTTGGCCCTACACGGCTCTCGACATTCAACGGCGCCTGTCACCAGTGATGGCAAGTCCAGGGAACAACCCAGCGCGACGGTACCGCTAACAGGGGACTAACATAGGACTAACATAGATCCCATCAATTATGGTTCAACCTAGATATTATGCTCACTTTTAGATCGTATGCTTTTGGCATGGATCTGCCCTTCTAATAAAATGCATTACGAAGCCACCCGCTATACGTAACCGGATTATTCGGGGCGCTGCCATCTCCCGGGGCGGCTCATCGGAGGCAACAGCCATCCGCCCTTCCGTAATGGTGGAGAGAACGGAAAAAGCATTAATTACAGAGTACCAGGAATAACAGAGAATCAACCTCTTCTCATTTCAGGTCAGCCAAGCAAAGCTCGGGCCAGTAATTAGACATATCAAAAACGCATTTGGCATCCCACCCTCTTGATCGGTGAATTAAATCCTCACTCACCTCGGGAAGGCGACCTAGAGCCTCTACTGGAAACAACCAGAATCCAAAAGCTGGCTGCGGTGCAGACTCCAGCCTATCAAGGCTCTCGACTGGTACTGTATAACCGTGTCGAATAGTCGATCCAGAGCTTCGCTCTTGCTCTTGCTCTTCTCTCCAATGATCATCCTCGTCCCGCACCCATTTCGACGCCTCCTCACGATCGGAGATCCTCCTTGCGTATTTGCTGGCGTTGGGATTGTGGGCCAGCATGAACTTGTACTCAGCCTTGTGGCCATTTTGTGCACCCCATTTCCGAACAATCTCCTTCCACGTGAACAGCATTACTCGAGGGTCAGCAATGCCCACAGCGACTTGCTGGAGATCCTGTTGGATAGGTCGCGGATCTCGTTCGAGGCGTTTAAACGTCGGCAGTGAAGTCATGACGGGACGTGAGCGGTGAATACCATAGCCCCTGATGGCCATCATGCGGTTCAGTGGACGAATGTTAATGCGTCCCAAGTTCTCTACCTTGACAATGATTACCTGTCTCAAACCCCGAACTGTTTCTATAAGAGCGTTCCGTGTTGCAGGGTTTAAGGTAGAGATGTCAATCTTGCCCAAAGCAGTCAGGGGGTGAGACATTAATGCGATGTTGAGGAGCCCTAAACCTCGTGGATCCAAAGCTCTCAAATCGCAAAGAAAAGCAACAATGGTCGAATTGCCCTTGGTGGCACGTATGCGGAGAATATCCAATTCAGGGTTCACGTAGAGACTTCCATTCGCGAGGGCACCGTTGCGATCGAAGTGACATGGAATGTGAACTCGCTGGAGGCCGAGAATTGCGTGGCGTGACTCACGACTTACCCGAAGAATCTTGCTGTATATTTGCTGCCCATCCACAGTGACACAGTACTGCTTGTTCTCGTCATCTGCATCTCTTTCAATAGTTGCGGCGTCTGATTGGGGTCTGTAGCAACAAGGAGGTGCAAGCCGAATAGTGAGGATGCGTTCATGGCTTGCAGAGAGATGCCAAATGTGTTGCCGAAGCTCCAAGGGGAGTGAAGAGAAGAGTGTGAATGCTCCGCCACGCTTTGGTGCGGGGTGGTCATACACTTGCGGATATTTGACAGATGACATTATCCGTTGTTTGTTCTTCTTTGTCGACAGGATTGGGGGACTTAGATCAGCTTAAATCCGGGGTCTTCCCTCGACTGGTCACGTTGTCTGTTAAAAGGCGCAAACTTGCGTTCCCAACTCGAATCTTGTTGCTAATGAGTGAGCAAAAGCAGCGCCGAGAAGCAGGTAAGAGCTGTTTTCAGCGGCTAATAATCAGCCCTGCTTACAAATGATTGCAGCTCGCTTGCACGTGAGCATTCTCCAATTTGCGTCACCGATAATCTCAGTAAGCGGACGGCATCAGAGCTCTGAAAATGGTCCTCCAATGACATAGCGTCATGATGATCAGCCACAGAACGTGTAGTATCGGCAGGGCTGGCGTCAGGACAATTGCAGTGTACATTAGGCACGAACTTTGGCATTGAATGACTTTCTCTTTCCCCTACAAGCTTTCTTGGTTTCTGGTAACCTCAGGACTGGTGACTAGAATCACTTTAATCGATTCTTCAAAGGCGCTTACCCACTTGGAGCCTTAATCTATTCACATCCTGCCGAAGTCCCGGTACAAATGCAAATACCACGCAGAGTGCATGCAGTATGCTTGACCAAGAGTAAATTCACGTGAACACCAACTAGATTGAATAACGTCAGTATCCCAGCTTGATTGGCCTTGAGAGTTGGGTAGATTACTCACTCTAGTCCGTAGGCTTTGTAGTTATGAATTGGATCAAGACCAAGCCGATCTGGCTAGGTATGGTCTACACTCCTCTTAGCCATGTAAGTGCACCCCAGCCAATATCTTTTGCAATCGCATGATCGCATGTCACTATCTTATTGACCGAAATAAGTCCTTTTGAATACGGCTGTTTTGAAGGCGCAATGTCGTATTCAATTCAACCATAGGTAATTTTACCTCTGGATACGCTTGTCTAGCTTTTTGCAAACTTTGAAACGCATCCAAGCTCACGATAGCTAAAAGTTTTCCTTCTCTTTTGTTGGATGGGATGAAACCTTTATCACAAATCACGCAATCTTGCGGGTCAAAGAAGCTATATATGGAATCGCACCCATCCAAGTTCGTCAGTTATCATTTCATCAGCCTTTTGAGAACCCAACTCCTGAACCTGAACGGCAAATCTTGGACTAATACCTTTTCATGGTAAATCACGATGAAGCTCATTTACCAAATCTTTGTTTTTGCTGCGGCTGCATGTGCCGCCCCCTTGAAAATAGGGTGGCCGGCTTTACAGCAAATGACAGCCAAAGAACTACGTCAAGCGGAGGAACTCTGGCTCCAAACCCAGATGGAAATGTCGCCTGCGTATCGGCCTGAGAATTGGCAGGAGCTGGCTGAGACACAAATCTTATCATGAAAGGGTCTCGAGAATGTCAACTCCATGCCTGATCGAAGGGAGTGGTGTGGTGTTGGTTCGGTGCTAGATACAGTCCCACGACCAAATGATCAGTCGTCGGCCGAACAAAGACGCCTCCTCGACTCACTCTCGCAGAGAAACATCAGTATATCTGGGGATCGAGCTCTGTCCCCGGAGTCACCAGAATAGGTCAACTCCGAGCTGTGTTGTATTCGAAACAGGCATGGATGCTAATTCGGAACAAGACCAGGACTAAAAGATCAACCCTCGAATTGATTACGACTGTCAGCGCCTGATAATCCCACAACTATCGAAGGAAGCCAAAGAAGACTCTCGTTTGATTTTGCAGAGCTATGCATACCGATTTTCCTCGCGCTACAACACCTTCGTGATTGACGTTGCCAGTGTCAAGAACAGCGACCAAAGACAGGCATGCACAGTCGCTTCTCCATACAGTGAAGTCTGAATTGGTCATCATTAGTCAGACTCTCTGTATGGCAGCTAGAGCACTAACATGCAGTTGTGAGGGGCTTGATGGCTGTTTGGCTAAATTGAATTCCGAAATCAACCAGACACGAGTGGTTTTGTAGTGGAATTCGGTGCCTTTGTGGGCAAGGATCTTATATAATTCCGCGGTTCTTAGACGATTATGATGTCGGCGTGATGTGAGCTGGTGGGATGGGAAGAAATTGTGAATTAACAGAATCATTACGCTGTACCCGTGGAACTCTCTGTTTATTTTCTTGGGCGATGTGTTCTCTGCTTCTTCAGCTCTTAATTTCCGCTGACTTCATGCTCTTTGCCCCCTCCCACTCGACGAAAGGTATGTAATACCATAGTCGACGCCTCCCTTGATTGTACAGGCAGACCTTGAGTCCTGATAACATTGGTAGTCTGGCGGGGACCGTATGGCGGCAAACCTCCACAAAACATCACGTCATCTGTGACAAAAATGCCTGATCGATCTTCTATCATGCGCCAGTAGAGTCGTCAACAAATGTACTGTTGTCGGGGCAGCGAGGCGGAAGAAATGGTATGAACCCGCCGCTGAATTTTGCTCAGTCAATAGATGCAATAGGGAGGTTTCAAGGCTCAGCAGTACCCACGGCTATGTTTCCAACGCATTATGCCAGATTCCGGCCATTAAAGGGTAACATTTCCCCTGAACTTAGCAGTGTTTATGAATGGATATCCTGATTAGTTCCTGATATCTCAGCATACGCTGTCGCGATCGAGCTCAATGACGCCGAGGCAGACAACAAAGCTTCATACGTTCTCGTGGGCCTTGTGGCTATCATCGTCGGAGTCAAGCCAGCTGCTTTAAGGACTGCAAGATTCGTTGTAGCTGCCAGTATACGACGCCTGGCAACGCCGTTTGTATTATTCGTTGCATGGCCTCCACTTGTCATGAGTATTTAAATTCCATCTCTATTGGCAGTATTTCTTAGGATCTGTCACTAATGAACGGTCACTCCCTTAGTGAGCTGGCACTCTCGCATTGTAATTGAACTGAGTCCATCACCGAATCAATGGAAGTAGTTCGAAATTTATTGCGTTGGAGGCTGTTGAGGAGCTAGCGAACCCGGTTTGCGGCAGACGAATCAATTACTCCCCAGATAGGAACGTCAACGGTTGTGACACGCGCATTACAAAGTTCCTATGACATCAAGCTATTATTTATGTGGATGTAATGACTTTGAAAGCTTGTTTCAAAAACTTCTAGATGCTGATCATGATGCATAACCTTGCTACAAACCGGGATATTGTTCATCCTGCTTTACCTTGCCAATAATGCTGTAACTGAAGAAACATATGACACAGGTAACATCAATTACAAACACTCACCTCGAGTGGCCATACCTGAGATTGAAAGACAACTTGATTGTACTGTTCTTGGAGCATCAATGAGTCCCAAAAAGGGGAATGGAGAATATGCATTTATCGTGCGAGGAATCTTACGTGGCTATTATTACGGATAGCAGTGCTGGTCTTGGGCTCTCGGCTACACTGCAGATGCTGGGGCTGCTGAATCCTGGATTGTTGCATATAAGTTAGCGACGGGCACATGCCTTCAAGCCTTCGGAAAGAAACTCGCTACGAAGCTGCGGCACGACTTGTTAGGTGCAAATATCGCCGTACGGCCCGAGTACATGGAGTCTTATAACCCAGTCAGCTCCTCCAAAGGTACGTGGAGCTGTTGCGGATCGACTCTTCGATTCCGAACGCTAGGTTCCAAAGCCATCGCCTCGCCGCAGTGGCTATTTGCACTATCCTCGTCACCACGATCACCATGTTCAAGCGAACCATCCCTAAGGACTGGAAGCAGTATCGAAGTTGTAAGTAGAAAATAACAACATGGCATTGCGGTTTCGACAATGAGGAGCAAACTCGATCTCGCACTGTCTAAAGTGTGGACTTAATGGGAAGTAAGGTATTCTGTCTCGAATATTGGTATGACTTCTGTGTCTGAACGAACACAAGATATGCAAAGGACCATTCTCTGCACTAGTCACTAACAACTCTGTGCTTTGACAACTGTGTTCCATCCAGGAGCTTGCGAACGGAAAACCTGGCCCAAAACCCGGCGTATCGTACCGTCGTTGATCCAGTACCCGCAATGGTCATTGATGTTCTGAGCATCACCCGCCAGGTTACCGCACCACACGCCTATCTCATACGGGTTCTAAAGAGAAATGACAGTAGTTAGCAACCATAAAGCGAAGTCATTTAACCTGGGGGGAAGTTGGATCCTTACATCATTGCACAGGAATATACCACAATCATTTGAGCAGCTAACCCGGGAACAACCTCCCCAGCCACGCGGAGCACCACAATACCCGTTTATTCTGTAAAGGTAATTTATACCTTCGGTACAGTAGGCGTAAAAATTCCAAACAGGGTCTCCCTGTGGTGTGCAACTGAACTGATCATTGTTAGAGTTCGTTATCTGGTAGGTGAAGGAAAACCCTTACTCCATCGCGCTTAGCCAGAGATTGGCCAGGGCTTGACGATTCTGCACTGCCTCGCTTGGCGACGGATTCTTCGTAAGCTTCCTGGCTATTGAAACCGATTTCTACCATTCGATCATTATACTCTTGAAATTCCCAAGCGTTATAGTTGGGGTTTATCTCGAGCAGTTGGTGGTAAATTTGCTCAGCCGTGCCCTGTAATGTTACGTTTGGCCCGCCAACAAATGCCTGGCCAGTGAAAATCATCGGGCCTGCCTCAAGTATATCCCTTTCAGATAGTTCATGAGCGCTTCGCACGTTGTACTCTCGACTGGCAACCTTGCCGACAGCCTGCACAGATGACTCAGTAAAAGATAGCAAGAAAGTTACGTATTACCAAGGGGTTACGTACCCAGCCAACGAGGCAAGATAAGATGATTTCACCTCTCATGATGGCACCTAATTTTCTTTACGTAGCAAGCTAAGGATGTGGAGAGAATTGTAAAATTGAACGCGAATGTCAGGTCTACTTATCCCTTTTAGAGGACAGGCCCCCGAAAGCAAAGCTCTCTAGTCAAAAGTTCCATTGATATGAAATCCTGGTATTCCACTCTTCCCATTCCACATCGAGAAAAATGCAAACGAAGGAAGCGGGGAAGGAGCATTGTCTAATATGAAATTGGTTGCTGAGCCACTGCCTTGCATTCTACCCTAGTGAAAAGCATGGTCAGCAAGGCACTACTGATTGGTCTAGAGCTTTGATTCGTTCGTACAGATGTTCTAGACAAACTACTTCTGTAGGTGAACGGCACAGTCACCACTGCGGGTCAATGGACTAGTCATCCATCAGAATCTCCAATTTGAAATTCGGCAGATAACGGAATAGTGATCAGGCACTCGGTGACTGAACCGATGTCGAGCATGGGTGGTGGCGGCGAAGGTTTTCGAGGTATGGATGTCTTGTCCAGGCATATTGATCATAACACTAACACTGTCTCTGTGACCAAAAAATTCATTTTAGAGTCATTCAGAGCGCCTTGGGCGCCTTCTGTGGAACGTTTATTCTTCCCAGATTAGCTATTTTTCGACGCGGTTGACACGATTTTCGAGGGAAAGAGAATTGGGGGGGGGTTAAAGCAACGCTTCCATTATGACGAAAATCACGTTTTCCTGTGAATAGCTTTCAAAACTTATGAGCTTAAGATGTATATTACACTTCATACACTTGGTGACCAGAGACGTACCCATCACATGCCTCAGGTCCATTCGGCTAGTTCAGCCGGAGTCACAACTCCGAATCCAGAGATTGGAATGCTAAAACCGAAGTCTCGGAGCTATGTGTAGAATCCCTGGACTAAGCGGTTGTTGCAATTACTTACCCTGGTGGGACGTCAAACTGAAGACTCACAATAATGTCTCGTGGCTTGAAACAGCTCGCCAGGGGAGCTCATCACTCATGACTATGGGTTCCGTATTCCGGTGCATAAGTAATTATTGCCATCGTTTCGACTATCACTCCACTTCTCATGAGATGTTTTTTTTCTTCTTGAATCTTATTTCTGTTGGGTTTATCCACACAAATTCCTTACTTTATTGTCAGAGACAGCACGAAGATTGACGTCATAACCACAGACAAGAGTCTCATTCACTATCATTCCTCGTACATAGAATCATCTTTCATTCACCTCAAATGAGTAACACCCTGGCTACTTACTTCTTGCTTCTTAACAAATCGCCCGATCAAACCCTTCTACAAACGCACATGCAGGCAGGAGTGAGCCCACCGCAGTAGGATCCGGAGCAATTGAAGTAGTTACAATTGCCATACTGCTTGCAGCATTGCGACACGCAGACCTCTTTCAAACCATCAGTCGTTGTCCTTTCTGATTAGATGGGCTGAGAAGATGTTATCTTACGCTTGGTACAAGCCCGTTTATCCTGCCGATGCAACTATTAGACAAGACACATGTGAAGAATGTAAAAGGAACAATAAAAAGTTCAACATACAAGGCCATCTGCCTGATCTGTCGGCGCTGCAGCTGTTAAAGCTACAAGAAAGCTTGCTAAAGCAAGAAGGCGCATAGTTTCGCAATAGATTGTCGTGAAGGTCTTGGTCCTGTATTGTGCAATGTTCAACCTGGTTCCGAGAGATGTTCAATACAGAGACTACTTAGTTGTCGAGAGGATGTCCTACCCTTTATATATACGCGGCTAGCGGGGTCAGTGAGCGGGGTATGACCAAATGCCTTCTTGTCCGACATCCAGAATAGATGCTTTCCTATCCTGTGACCTTCCCCAAAGCCTACCCCGAGATCTTGAAACGCCATATCCTCTTGATTGGTGCGCTTCCAGTATCTGCCGTCAATAGTTCAGCCGCGCTTACTTCAGTCGGTGTGTTAGAGCCTGGTCTTACTGGCTGATTCACGACAATATTGGCTTCGATATATGTTGATTGGTGGTAGGTCTGATGGCCGATGATCCAAGCGGCGAGGATCCGAGTTAGTCGCTGACGCCGATCATTCTGTCCCATCATTTCGTGGAAATTAACATGCACAAGTGCTGGCTTACTCTAGTTAACCCTACATGCTTTGCAATATTTGACACGCAAGGGGATAAGGTGAGGTAACTTGCCTTGCGTGTTTAGGTATAAGGTGCTGGAAAATTTCTGTAACCCACAGGCCTACCTGGGCATACAATACCGCTCCAGCGCAATGCCGCAGGAACCTCTCCATTGTCTGCTTACCCAATTCTACCTGTTCGATATGCAAGCCAAAGCCTGCACCGCTAGCCGTTCTGTGACGGTGGTTTTTAGATCATCAGTTCGAGGCTCCTCTTACCGCCGAAATGGCACGGAGGAATGACACTAGTCTCCGAAAACAAACTGCCATAAGGTATATTTTAGGAATCTCATAACCAAATTCGGTAGCTCTCTAACACAGTTATTATTGAGACCTCTCATACTCACTTGGAGAAGCTCGAAAGCGACGCACGACAGTTCACCCAGTGGTTCTTGGTTCAAGCGCTATGGCAGGCTCATCACGTTTTTCCGACTCGGCAGCGCCCCAAATCTTCCAGCCGCTGCTTGATGAGACTCCTGGTATATTAGAGCCTCCAAAGAAGGCCAACGCATCTCAAATCGGCGCAGCAACCTATTCTTTCCTTGTCCTAGGGCTTTTCGCTGGCACGATCGGCGCCATTCTACCGCACGTTCAGAACTATTACGGGCTCAACGACCTCCAAGTGTCCTTCACTTTCCTCTCAGGGCCACTTGGATACGTCTTGGCTGCGCAATTCAACCATGTAATTCATCTGAATCTCGGCCAGAGAGGCAATGCGGTGATTGGGCCAGCGTTCCAATTGCTCTCGGCCACCATTACGTCCACCCACCCCCCATTCATCGGCGTTCTAATGAGCGTCACTTTTGGTGGTATAGGGCTCGGCCTCATTGACGGAACCTGGTCTGCATGGGGCGGTGTCGTAGAGCGCGCCAACCTTGTCTCTGGCTTACTACATGGAGCATTTTCAGTTGGTGCAATGCTTGCGCCCCTCTTCATTACACTACTACTCTCCGAAAATAGAAAACCGTGGTATTCTTGGTTTTATGTCATGGTTCGTTTAGTTTTCTTTGATATTCCGAACTTCACAATTAACGCAAAGCTTAGTCCGGAGCCGCTTCCCTGGCAGGGATCGTTTTACCATGGGCGTTTTGGCAGGAGACTGCGCTCAAGTATCGTGAAGAGCAGAGACGCATGAAATTCAATGCCAAGTCAGCAGTAGGAGCCAGCATTTTTGAGTATCGTGCGACGTGGTTTAGTGCTGCATACCTTCTTCTCTATGTGGGCACAGAAGCAGGCATATCTGGCTGGATTGTCTCCTACATGCTTCGAATTCGGCAGGCGTCTCCACACGTTGCAGGCTTATGTTCATCTGGGTTCTGGGCCGGTATGACTGCAGGACGACTGGCCATGGGAATCGTCACTGATAGAGTCGGTGTGACTCGTGGTGTCCTTTATTTCATGGCCATCGCTATCGTTCTTCAGCTCGTCTTCTTTGCCATTCAGGACGAGTTCGGCTCCCTTCTTCTTATCATTCTGATTGGGTTCTTCTTTGGGCCACTATTTCCGTCCTGCATTGTGCGACTTACTCAATTACTGCCACAGGCCCTCAGTGTGCGGGCTGTGTCTTTTGTGGCCTCGATCGGTCAACTTGGCGGAGCTTGTATGCCTTTCGGCTTGGGTGCACTTAGCCAACTCCTTGGCCTACAAATTTTTGGAGTGGCCATGGTCGCACAGCTGACAGCTTGCACTATCATGTGGTTGCTTCTCGGGTATACTGGAAGCAAAAGGCCTACTGAGCGTTTGCGTGGAGACAGTGAAGCTGGAAAACTTGCAGATTAGGGATCCAAAAAGTTTTGTGTTTCAAAGATATTAACACATGCTGTCATTGTAACCTTTGGCACATATTGATTAGGTTCCTTTCCTTGACTTCTCTAAACTTCTTGGATGCCAGCCGTGTAGTCCTGGACCAATGTCATCTTGATCGGTTTTGAATACAAATACATGCTACGCTTGAAAAGCCACAGACAACCCCTTCCTCACAAGGCTTAACAAATTGATGGAGACATAATGCTTACTATCTGATTTGTACTAATGGCACGTCCAGATGACAATGTTTCGCAATTATGAGGTCAGAGCCAGACTCAAATCCTCCTAATGACTCTCTGAATTAACATTGCCCTATGTCGCAGGTATATTATAAAACTGTGAGATAACAGATAACTGTTCTCGGCAGTAGATCGCAATAAATACAATCTTAATCGCAAAAAAGGTTAGTTGTCCAGTCATATAGGTTAGGTCGAATTCATCCCAAACAGCGTCAGTGGGAAGGATCATCATCATCAATTCATGCACCAGGGCATCATAGATGATAACGAAACTTCTGGACCTTCTTCAGCAATCCTCAAGGGTCTACATCATAGTTGTATTCATGATTGTACTGGCGAAGAAATAATGCCTGTTCCTCATTCTGTTGGACTTCAGAAGCAACAAACTTTAATTTGGTAGAAAGTTCGAAACTCAGGATCCCCATTGGCTAGGTAGCTATATTGGTTAACATCACTTCCTGTTTCGCATCTTGGCGCTGACCCTGTTGTTATCTAGGAATGTGCTCGGCATTTCTAGTTCCTTCCATGCATGTAAGATTGGCAGGGCACTTGGTTATCCTTGTCCCAGAGACCGCAAGTAACTATAAAAAGTCACTGGTCTCGCTCGTATTGAGTTCTTCAAAGGGATTAATCTACAGTTATCTCAGGGCTGAATTCTTCAATCTGCTCCTCCACCAAGGCCATTTCTGTTCCCTTCTTTGATCTCTCCAAGCCAGTCCCGCAATCAACAACCCTCGTCTTGACGAAAAAGATGTCCTCTTTTGCAAAAATCCCAGCTGGATCGACGCTTGACGTTAGAAGCTTCAAAGCCCATGTCGATGAACAAAAACTGCAGCATTTTAAAAAGCTTCTCGAGCTTTCGCCCATTGCACCTCCTGTCTTTGAAAACACCCATGCTGGTCGCGCGTACGGAGTTACCAGAGATTGGCTTGAAAATGCCAAAAGCGTCTGGCTCAATGAGTTTGACTGGCGCAAGCAAGAAACTCGAATCAACTCTTTTCCAAACTTCAAAGCTACTGTAAGCGATTCGCGCGGTAACAACATCGAAGTCCAGTTCTTGGCATTGTTCTCTGAGAAGGCCGATGCAATCCCTATCGCCTTCTTTCATGGTTGGCCAAGTTCGATATGCGAATTTCTGGATATTCTAGACATTCTCCGGAGCAAGTACTCGCCGGCGACTCTCCCGTATCACATTATTGTGCCTTCCCTTCCTGGCTACGCATATTCATCCAATCTTCCACCCGATCTGGACTATGGAATCGATATGGCTGCAGAAGCGCTTAATAGTTTGCTTGTTGGGCTTGGCTTTGGGACGGGATACCTGGCTCAAGGTGGTGACTTGGGAAGTTTCCTAAGCAGGTTCTTGGCTGTCACTTCTGATGCCTGTAAAGGAATGCACGTCAACATGATGGGGGTTCCACCCTTGGAGCACCCTATTGCGCCTTCAGATGAGCATGAAAAAAATGCTTTGGCTAGAGCAACCGATTTTATTGACTCACGTTATGCATTTGCTCTGGAGCAGGGCACGAGGCCAGCGACAGTCGGGCATGTTTTGAGCTCAAGTCCGTTAGCGCTCCTTTCATGGTACGTTGGATCACTACTCACACGAGCTCAACTAATCTGGAGCAAGGCTTGGAGAGAAGTTCCTGGAATGGACAGACGAAGAGCCACCACTCGAAAAGATTCTCGAAACCGTCACCCTCTACTGGATGACTGATACCGCTCCAAGATGCTTTTATCACAACCGCGCGGTAGGTGCTCACATTTCTCTTATTATCTACTCGTCTAACATGTGAAACTAGATGGCCAGTGCAGACGACAACCCCAAGGTGGCAAGAATTAGTGTGGTATGTCTGATCCTATGGGGAACGTGAGGAAAGGCGTTCGTATTGACTTGGGTGCAGGTGACGGATCTGGTGGCACTAAAGCTGCCATACGTCGAAAAGCCTTGCGGCTATTCCTTGTTCGCACAAGAGATCGTACCAATTCCCAAGAGCTGGGCCTCAAAGAGCTGTAACCTTGTCTCATTCAGCCAGCATGAGAGTGGCGGCCATTTCGCGGTAATGATCACGCTTTCAAGTTTGAAATCTAGTCTAACTTTTGATAGGCTATGGAGAAGCCCGAAGAGCTGCTGGCCGATGTTGAAGAGTATGCAAGCATTGCCTGGCAAGTGTCACAAACGAAATAAATTTCCCGTATCGGACGAATTATGCCAGACTTGGTGAGTTGGCTCGTATCGTGGAACTGAGCTCCTTGGTGATTCGACCACCAGAAGCATTGATTCACTACGCGTCTTACCACGCTCACCACCCCTTTCGAGGTATTTCAATTCTGCAGGTTTGGTTTTCAAATCTATATCGCGACATTCATGTGTTACGCTAGATGTCGTTCAGAGTCGTTCATAAGATCATGGGCTTTTCAATGGATGGATCACACCCATCTCCTAACATTATGACTTTTCCACCTTCGTGTTTTATTTACAATGCCTGCTGTTTCAGTCAATAACACGATTTATATTTCCTGGCGAAACAACGCAATATTTCCCTTCAAGCCCTGCGCAAAAGTGAAACTTTTCATTGTCTACAAATTAAACGTTCCCAAGTCGAGATTTCAAGAACTTGGAGTGTGTCAAAGGCACCACTTTTGATGATGCAGCGCCTTTGCAGTATTGGCTCCAGTGCCTACTCTGGCATGACATGCTTACTTACGACAGGCTTACTTGCGACACCGGCCTTCTTAACTTTCACTTCATCTTGCACCTCGACTTCTGCCAGTTTATGAGGGCCTGCAGGACAACCAAACCCATCTTCCACGCATTCCGCACACAAGTCAAGTTCACCATAAGCACCCTCGTTGCAAACATCGCAGCAATACCAAGTGTTCTGGATGATAAGGCAGCAGCAAACGTCACACCGGTATTCCGCCTCAAAGCCTGAAGTTGCCCCCGGCCTGAGGACTTCCTCCCCTATCTCGGTTCCGTTGGCATGGGCATGAATCAAGACAAGGTCAAGGAGATCTGCTTGGCCGCGCCTTGCAGCCCAGTAAGATATCGTCCTTCCCTGCGTATCTTGACAGTCCGTGCGAATTGCCGGATCTGTTAACAGAATTTTCACCACGTCTTTGACACCTATTTTCACTGCGTTTAACAAAGGTGTGGCGCCATATATGTCTGCGGCATTGACGTCTGCAGAATGAGAAAGCAGCAGAACAACAATGTCTGCGTTGCCCTTCCATGCAGCAATGCAGAGGGCAGTTCGTCCAAAGACTTCTCTAGTCTCCATGTTGGCTTTGCTAGTCAGCAAAAGCCTTGCTTCCTCAGTTCTCCCATAGTCCGCCGCAGTCATTAGAACAGTCATTCCCTTGTTGTCAGCAATCTCGATGTCGGCTCCATATTGAAGGAGAGCTTGGAGAACATTTTGATGTCCACGTGATGAGGCCCAATGCAACGCAGTCCACCCATCTTTATCGGGGACAGTTGCAGGAGCTCCAGCATCAAGGAGCAAATAGGCTATGTCTGAATGTCCATTATCTGCGGCGTGGTGCAAGGCTGTCCGTCCCCCGTTGTCCTGGTCTGCAAGATCAGCTCCGCGTTGAATTAAGAGCTCAACAATGGCGCAGTGGCCAAACGTTGTAGCGTAATGTAACACTTTCCAACCTAGCTTGTCCCCCACAGAAGTATCAGCCCCAAGGTCTATCAGAGTCTTGACAGTCGACAGGTTCCCGGCACGTGCGGCCCAGTGCAAAGCGGTATCCCCTCCATTGTCTTGAGCGGCCACATCGGCGCCGTTTTCGATTGCATACTCAATCAAGGAGGTGTGCCCACCATACGCAGCCCAATGCAAAGCAGTCCAACCAGTTCCATCGAGAGCATGAAGCGCAACCCCGTGCTTAAGTAGCATCTGGAAGACATCCAATTTCCCGCCATGCGCAGCATAGTGTAGCACAGTCCATCCATAATCATCTTTCGAGAACAGATCTGCTCCTTTCTTGATGAGATACTCGATTATAGATGACTGGCCACGAAATGCGATCCCTTGAAGAATAGTCCTTCCTTTCTCATCCAGCACTGTTGTGCTAGCTCCTGCTTCACATAGTAGTCGAACAAGATCAAGATCCCCATAGGCTGCTGCATTATTTAGAGCAGTGTACCCGTTCTCTGATTGAATGTTGACCTCGGCGTTGCGCTTCAGCAATAGTTGAGCAATAGATTTGTGCCCTTTTGCAGCAGCAAGGTGCAATGCGGTTAAGCCTTTATTTGTTGTTGCGTTGACTAATGATCCACGGTCAAGAAGTAACTGTACGGTCGTCAGGCTACCATAATCTGCTGCACCGTGCAGAGGAGTCCAGCCGTCGGTTTGGGTGGATAGAAGGCTCGGTTCTTGTTCAAGCATGATTCTCACCAATTCGACTTGATCCTTGCAAGCTGCCAAGAATATTGGTACTACGCCGGTGCTGTTTGGCGTTGTCAAATCAGCGCCTCGTTCTAAGAGGAGCTTGGCCGTCTTTGGGTAGCCATTCCAACAACTGATTGCCAAAGGTGTGTTTCCATGATGACCTTTCTCGTTAATCCGATACTTGCCGAGGCTGAGCATGTAGGCCACCGTGTCCGCCAGACCTAGAAGAGACGCATACCACAATGGGCTGAAAGAAGCAACGCTTCTGTTGCTTTTATCCTCCTCTTTTGCAAACCTTTGGCCTTCTGCAGTGCTTACTTCATGATTGCTATCCCCTAGGTTTTTGTTGTCCATCCACACTCCCCACTGATGCCAGTTCTGACTTTCGCTCGTAAAGAAAGTATTGACGCGCTGCATCAAATCATCCTCGGCGTGGTCAATCATGATCAGATACTTAGACCATGAGCCAGCCGCATAGTCACGAAAAGAGCCCCAGTGGAGATTTTGGTCGCCCGTTCTCTCCCAAACGCAGTCAGAGTCGATATAGTGAAGACACAACTTGGCCAACATAGTGTATTGATCTTGCGGGTTGGGCCTCAAAGCTCCAATGTCGTGAGCCATTCGTTGTATGAAATATTCCTTGATAGAGAAATGAGTTATGTGGACCGTTTTAGATCCAACTTGTGATCCCTCTGGGCCTGGCCGGAGCTCGATGAGGGATCCGCAAAGACGTATGATTTCGCTATCCACATAATCATCGTCGACTTCATCAGGCATCTCTTCTCGGTCCAGTCCTTGCGAAATGTCAAGTAATACGGCTTCAGTAAGTTCGTACACTGTTAATGGCCGCAACGAAAAGGCAACCCAGCGTAGTATGGAAAACGCCCGGTTTCGTTCGCTTTCGGGATACTCTAGAATCTTATTCCAATTTCGGTCATAAAGTCGATCTAGGCCGGCTGGCGTCTCATTGATCACCTTCTCGAGCTGCTTTTTGTTTTTACCGCGGCTAATAGAGTTCTCTTGGAGTTTGAGCCACAAAAATTGGCCGTTGCTCTTATTCGTCATTTGTTGCGAAAGTTCAGCCTTAATTTCTTCAGACTTGTTCGTTAATTTCATGTCGACGATGCTCTTTGAAAGAGCCGCGAGATCTCGGTCCACATCCTCCACTGTAATTCGGTATTCTTCCAAATCCCAAGATTTGTTGGTAAGGAGGTTCTCCCTGATATCAGGCTCATCCCGGCTGACGAGTAGTATCCGTGCCTTATTCTCCGCCACAGCCCCTTTTATGGCAGTTAGAAGATTCTCGATGGAATCACCAACAGGATAGCCAAACCTGGCTTTACCTGCTGAGTTCAATTCATCGAGACCATCCAAAAGTAGCGAGCATCCACCTACTTCTCGTGTGATCTGACGTAGAAGATCCACAGTTAAAGGCCCTGTAGCCTTCTGTTTATCCTGCGCCGCTATCCATGCATTTTGGATCATATCAAACGCAACCATGTTGGCGATGAGTTGGGCGAGCCATGATCGGATCGGAACTAGGTCGTCACCATTGGCAAGCATATCCGAAGAACAGAAGTAGTAAGCGATTGGGGATTGTGTTGGTTCAGATCGAAGATGCTCAACAATCCTTGCACTAAGGATAGTTTTACCAAATCCTGGTGGCCCATGCACCCATAGCGCCTTGGCTCGTTGGCCGGAGAATTCTTCAGACTTCCATCTTTTAAAGGCAGACTTAGCTAGGAACCAGTCACAAGTATCGGGCAAGCGTTTGCCCACGGATGCTTCGAAGATGTCGCGAGAATATGCGTCTCCAAGTAACCACCTCTGTAGCTCCCCTCGCCTCTCGGCTGTTTCAATTGTCAGTTGATATTGGCTTTGCCGAGTCGCGTTTCTTTTAGACTGCTAACCATATTGTTCTTCCCTAATTCGAACCAACTCTTCCCGCAGATCAGTCAACCAGTCGGGCTCTAAAAACGTCAGGATAAACCTCTCTCCTATGAAGTCTGAGCAAGTACCTCTGATGTTCCTGGCTTGATCTATGTCCTGGTCAGGCAGAAGAAATCCAGCAGTTGGTCCTGGCGCGCAATGGTGGTCCTCTGGCGGAACTAGCAGATATAACTTCTGGACAAGTAGACCGAATTGATCAACTTGAGCTGAATTCCGACCTCCGACCCCTAACGCCCATTTGACACGTTGCCACTTGGAATCAGGCGGACGATCGACTTGATTTGGGGCTTTGAGAAGCCCGCCGCTCCCTGAAGGGACCCGAGATAATGGTGTAGCCTTGAATTCTTCAAGGCTCCCACACAATTCCTCGATCAAATGCAAAAGCTGTACCACGCTTGAGCGTATGCGCGGATTATCAAGAGCTTCGTTATGGCGCTTCAGCAATTGCGAGGATTGTAAGCCCACTGCCTGGCCCCATTTTTCGAGCAAGATGCGCTCGGTTTCGAACTTGGCCGCGACTAAGCTCCATTCCGTGCCATACTCCTTCCAAGATTCAAAGCGCTGCACCGCGTCCAGGCATGAAGAGAAGAGACCGCCGAGTCCTGCGAGTCCGACGGCCAGGCCGACGGGCTCCATAGCTGTATCCGGTCTTTCCTATGTGTAAAAGGGGAAAACAATTTGTCTTCCTCGGCTTCAACAGGCGGTGGTGAGGAATTCGGCCATCGTGGCGATTGCGCAAACTTGGTCGATCTGCCTTGGCGCTATTTTGAATCCTGTCAGCTTTCTAGTGGCAATACTGGGTGTCTATCACGTGAAGAGCTGCATGTCGATGCGAAGCTCCGCAAGTCTGCAGGGTTTCTTCGTGTGTGCTGACCAGTAATTACCAAAAGCGTCACCACTGATGGAGGCAAGCGGCGAGCAAGAAGCCGCGGACCACAAAATCAAGTCTAGTAAACAATAGCTAATAATGAATTCGTAAGAAACTTCAAACATCTATTAAATCTACAGGCAATACGAAACAAAAACCCCGAATTCTTAAACATTTTAACATTAATCTGTTCTAGATAAAATCTCCCAGGATTCTCACAAGAGTCTAAGTGGAAGCAGCTACTTGTGACACCTTCTTTCTTGTAAATTCCTCATTTTGCAATATTACTTTGTTGCTAACCGCTTGGCAGGGTAGTCTGTTCTGTTGCGCATCTGGCTGGGGTTTTTTTTTGAGCTGCATGGCTGGTGCATCTTTGAATGGGGCCGTTATTTCTTTAAACTAATAAGCCTTTACATGAAGGCTCTGCCCTCTACAGTTCCATCTAATTCTTCTAATCAAGCCTAATCAGCAAGGGGTGTGGTGGCTTATCAGGTAAGCAAGAGCGATTCAACTATGCTGAAGGCTTTCCTCTATAGCTGGCCTTGCCTTGTTGCTGAATGACCACTAGATACCTAGGACACCCTGAACTCGAAGCATGTATCTATATTTTGTACTCCAGAAAACAATCAACAACTTAAAACACTCCTGGTATGAATCTCGCTGTAGAAACATGCCATTGAGCCCATCGCGTACCAAATTGGGCCTTTAGCATGCGTTCTTCCTCTTTCACACGAGTGTGCAGGCCGAAAAGACAGATCGTGAAAGCAACAGGAGCGGTTATCCACCACAAGTAGGAGACTGTGTTGTACCATGCTGGTGGTATCCAACAGCTCAACACTCCGTCAATTCGCGCCAGCAACGCGACGCTCGAGAACATCAAAAGCACCAGCCCTGTATAGCTAGGGTGCTGTACGTAGCGGTAGATGCCAGTAGTCCGCAGGTCATCGGGCTGCGCAAGAGTGAAGGTGAAGTTCTTGCCGAGCGAGGCATAGGAGATCAAGCGAAGAGGCACACCAGCGCACAGCATGATCGCAAGGGGCACAGCCGTTGATGGAGACCAAGATATCAGTCTCGTATTAAGCCCATTCTCGGATCCATGCAGGAGAAGGTACCCCGGCACCGCAGGGGTCAAGTAAGCCAGGCTAGCAGCATGGAGGGCCAGAACGCCGAAGGGCGCGAGGAGTATCTTTGTTGTATATTCCCCAGCCAGGTTGAAGCGGCGAATGGAGTCTCCCGTGGATGGCACAGTCGGCTTGCTGGGGTTGGGAGGCGTCAGAGCCAAGTACGTTGCGGCGGCTGACGCAAGCAAACTTGCAGCGAGCGAGGTTTGGCTAAAAGACACCAAGAACGCCATCGCGATGAATCTGACCTGAACATGCGAGGTCTGGATTGAGGGAAAGAAGTTGTCAAGGACGAGTTCGTGATGGTGAAAGCGACGTCATTTCAACATCAGGAGTGGGTTCATTGCAGGTCGAAAAGCCAGATCCGCTTGTGCAACGAAGACGTTTTATGCTGGCGGTCAAAGCAAGTTACAGTGGGTCTTTTAAGACTTGGCATTGCCTGAGTCCTGGATTTTAAGTGCCACAATGACAGGCACCCCCGATGGTAGTGACCAATGAGAGCTAATATGACATCGAAAGGGTCGAGCTTTAAAAGAACCGCGACTCAGTTTTTATTGCTGATTGACAAAATCCCGAGAAAATAATTTTCTCGTTTCACATTCAATTTGTACTAATATCCTGCTGTTGTCTTGCGTGTGAAGCCTTTCAATGTATCAGTAGTGATTTCTGATGATGCTTAGTCACTTTGAATCGTCTGTACTTCAACTACGTCATTATTGAATTGATGGGTTGGCAAGCAATTTCAGTTCCAAGACACACAAGCTACTCGTTCCATGGCATTACGAAGTATCTTCGACCAGTCTAGACTCATGTACCCCCTCTCCCCCGTCGTTGCTATCTGTCTATCTGTCAGTCAATATCGATGGCACAACTATTTCAGCATGAGCAGCCGTCATCAAGCCACATTCAGCACCTGACTTACTAGGCCCGTAGCCGCAAATTCTGCCACAGACAGGCCTACTAGAACATTAATAAGTTAAAACTGCCATCGGACTCTATGAACTAATCATCATAACGTACCTACATGGAGCTAATAAGAAATATAAGAAATGCGTTGTAGCTAACCATACCTCTAACAACGTGGCAGCAGTAGAGCCAACTGCTCCTGCATCTATCAACATTCATGCAATTATCACGGCTGGTTAAAAGGTTGCAATGCTTCTCCTGCGATTGCAATATAACGAGGACCATTGGTCCAGAACAGAGCGCTTTCCCCATCACTGCTCTTGAGAGTAGGAAGGAACACCAAATAATGGCTAGAAACGAATCCAGAAGAGGTTTTCGGACCTTCACGGTCATCCTGGTTCTCCTTTCAGAAGGCAGCCGATGCTATGAATACGACGACTGTTGGTATCATATAGGGCACAGAAGCTACCACTGAGCTGGCCATCAGCTTGGTGAACACGAAGTAAAAAGCACCCAGGTGCTCAATGGTGAGCCGATCTCCGTTAGAATACAAATACAAATACTGCAACAACTATTCTGTTTACAGCAAGCCACATCATCCCTCTTCGGCTGTGAACCCTGGTCTTAGCATACTAGTCATTCCTCATCATGCGGCGCTTGTTGCGAATGCTAGCTTGACACCAATTACGCCGGCAGATATGTCTGCTCCCCCGGTTGTTGTCGGGCCACCCATCATTCTGGGTTGCTTGAAACGCAGCGCCTATGCTATCACAGGAGCTGTCAGTAGAGAACGGCCAGGACCAGTGTTGCTCCTCCGGGCTTGCATAAAGTGGCTACCTCGACCGGGGTTGATGGACTTGCTTTCATATGGGAACTGGCTTGCGAAACATTGCAAATTAGAGCCTAGGGCACGAAATGAGCCAATAAAAAATGGGTGGAAAAAGCCGCTCGATAACCATAGCCATGCGTCTGCCTCTCAGAACGAGCACCCTCCGACGACTACTGATGTATATAGCTCTCAGAGGATTGTCAAAGACATCAACGATGTCTCAGATTGCGAGAGCTGTGATGATCGCGACGACAAACAAAGAAATCACGAGGACCAGGATGAAAGTGACAAACACAAAATCTAGATCTTGATGACGTGAAGTTGGTGAATAATGTTGACGCCATTCCAGAAGCGGAGGATACTGGAACCCTTAAGACGCGTAAAGATGGGGGAAACAATGAAAACTACGTGGGGGTTTAGCAACCTGGTGATGAGGTATGTCTCTATGGATGAAGAAGATCTGGATATTAAGAGGATTGATAAAGAGTCTATGATTAACAGTGTCAATAAGCAAGATGACGATGATAAGGTTAGTTGCGAGGATGGGCTCAACAACGAATCATATCTCGATGGCGATTAGCCCACATACCAGCTATTACTAGACGGCAGACAACCAAATCGATTCATTGAACACATCTTGACCAATGTTCAATGCGCTTGGGTGATTCCGAACACTAGCGACATCATTCACAGCATGAGGACGCACAAGCCTCGCGAAATTCTTTCGCTGCCTTGTTATGTCAATTTAGGCATCAGTCCAAAAATAAATTCCCCGCATTGTGTCAGCTGATGGCCGGCTAGATCGCGCATTTTCTTGGGCAACTGACTGCTACACTTTTTCTTTTCCACTCTAAAGTCGATGTGTATTCTACGCCTTGTTGACTGATCGGAAGAGGAGAAGAAAAGGAACAGAAGATCAAGCTTGCCATGACAGACACAGATTTGAGTTCCTTCTACAATGCGGCCGAGGACAATGACGAACAGTTTTTCAAGGACGCAGCAACTGCTGACGCCATGGTAAAGACTGAAAAGAGATTATTCAACGACGAATTCCCGGACAAGCCCGCAAAAGCAGGAAAATCCACATTCTACCAGTTCTCTCGACTTCCAGCTGAGATTCGGTTGATGATCTGGAAGAGTTGTTGCACAGGCAGTCGCCTCGTTCGTGCTAGCATCGACGCTGACTGCAAGATTCCGTATGCCAACCCGAGACATCCACTATACAAGACGCGAAGTAATGAGGAACCGTACTCCTCCCAAAATTCACTCGGGAATACGATTAGTGGATATAATTATCGACTGATAGTCGCAAAATTTCGTCAATGGTCGAGGACCTTGCTCTACGTCAACAAGGAGAGCAGCTACGCCTTCCTCGGCGTGTATAGCCTTTCGCTCCCTCTGCAATGCGGCTATTCTCCTCTCATTCACCTTAACTCGATGACGGACATACTGGATCTGGAAAGAAAATGTCAATCCGTACCCAGCGACACTCTTACGGCCTTTTTGCATGACTGTGTTGCATATGATCGCCGCGGAGTAGACATCGCTAACCTGGCTTTGGGTCGAGATAGTTTAGCGGGTTTGGCTCACCTCGAACTCATTGGGATGCACCCTCGGGAGCGATTGGCCGTTACAGAGCTTTTTTCCGTGAGCTTGAAGAACTTTTACCTGCAAATACCGATGGATATTGGAGCTCGCACGATGCTCGGGATGTTTAGTTGGCGGCGCGGTAGCCCTTGGCTTTACAACCGTTCGATCCCTATGAGGCCAATTACTTCAACACAGCAGGTGACCAATTTCAAGCTGCTACGAAGAGACCCACGTCCAATCGATACTGACCTGAAACATGTTGGGGCATTCTTGGATCCGAGGCTAAGCCTATACCTTTGGCAATTTGTCCTGGCGAAGTTCGGCGTGGCATGCCAACCGACTCCGATGCGGACGCATTACTTGCTAGCTATATCGGATCGTGTCCACAAAGAAACGGATCTCGACTGCCGCGATGACCTGATCAACTCCATAGCGGAGCATCGAAAGACATGGGCAGGGTGGAGCAAAAATTGCAAAAAGCCCATTTGGGGAGACGTGCTGAGTGAGAAAGAATGGGAAAGAAACCAGTCTGAATTGCTTGATGTAGCAGGAGCATGGATAGCAGATTCTCGAGCTTTTGGGGAGGTGCCATACCCTGATTTAACTAGATATTTAGGCGACCACCGTGAATTCGGGCGTCTCTGGGATCTCAGAATCGTGATTGATCTCACCAAGGAGCGAGAAAAGCTGGAGCTTATGGTTTTTGATTTGGACGCGTGAATTAGCGGATTGGAGCCACAGCAACGTCACAAGGGAAATGCATCAAGAAATCCTTCTACAGAAAGACGGGTTATTTCACGTATGAAGCCATCGTCTGGGAGATTGCACGGACGTCCGAGTAATGAAAATTCGGAAAATGCAGCAAATCTCGCCAGTAGTTGCTCTTGCCAGTAAAGCGCTATTTCTCCAAGACAGGCAGGGGAGCGTTCGTTGGCCAATGGTCATGGCATACAAGTCAGTCCTAGGCTTCTACATGAGCAGTTCGACCAGGAAACCCAGTCTCTGGTGCTAGGTTTAAGAGCATGATGAACCCCAGGATCTTCTCTTCCAATAATAACTACTTCCACTCATACACTCTCTTATTCTTCGCCTTACGAAGACATTGGCTTTGGAAGCTATGTGCTCGAGACTGATGCTTGTACCAAAACACCAAGCGTCAATGGTGCACGTGGAATACCTTGTGACTGGTCAACATAATTGTTGTATTGGTTCCCCTCTTAGGCTCTCGCAATGTGTTGAGAGTGCCTTGCAAACGTATGCGTCTTGCCAGTCAATGAACCCATTAACGAGCCGGGAAGTGCGGATAGCTGTGCCATCGAGGTCTCGAGTCGGGGCGATCAAACATTATCAATGGCTTGGCACTGGTTATCAGAAAGGCGCAACGGCCTGGGGAACAGCTGGAAACGACCCCATTTGCGTGCTCGGACTGGTTCGGACTCAAGCAACATTTAAGGTTCCAAGCCGCGTCTTGTCATCTCAAACAGGGGCCTGGGCTTCCTTCTGGGAACTCACCGACTGTCCAATAACAGCGGTTGATCACTTGCCTGGTGTGTCAGTAGCCCAGAAACCGAGCGAGTGGCGAGTGTGGAGTCATTCTGGACGGCGTGGCCTGGCCCTCAAAGCGGCGCCTCTAAGCTGCCATAGCCAGGGGCTAGACTGGTTCCTCGGGAGTTCCTCAACGGCGTTGCGTTGCTAAACAATACCTGCTCATCACTCTTGATAATAATAACGTTACTTATTCCCCATCCTAGTCTCACCTCACACGTAAGGTCATCGGTTGACAAATTCAGGATATCGGCAGGAGGAATCGTTCAGACCAGGCTTTGAAGGATCGCCAACCCGGCTTTGCTGACCTGGTGGGGCGGGCTGAGCAGGGGGCGATGCTGTTGCAGCCTTCGATTACAGGTTCTGGTAGATTACGCTGCCGGCAGGTCGGGCGCGTAAGGCTGCGCTGCGCTGGTTGCGTTTCATGACTGCAGATTTTTGCCCCCAACTTGGACTTCTGGAATGCTCGGTATTCATAGAACCTTCTCTGCACAGCCTGTCTCCGAGCTTTCCTCTGTCTATGAGAGAAAATAGCCACGCTTGTCGCCGCCGTTGAGGCGACCCAGTGGACCGTTTCCGTTAAATGCCCCAAACCATTTCGCTGTTGCTATTTCTCGATGATCATCATCTAGTGCAGCCAATTAGCCGCTGCGTTGCTAAATTATTGCTCCCCTGTCCTCCCCACCATCGGCACAAGAGCCAATCCGCCTCTTCCTCGCTTATGGACCATTCTTCTTGCATGCCTTGGCGGATCAAGCTGGCATTCGGCATGTCCCAGCTTGGGAATAGGCCATGCAGCCCCGTCAGCGCAAACCATGCAACTGCCGGCGGCCCCTGAGGTCACCACACAAGGCCGCTGTGACCCTCCAGGATCCAGTATACCGGCTCCATCGCGTCGTTAATATTCTCCAGTTCTTGTTCCTTCACCCCTCTAGAACTCCTCGTCGCGTAAAGAGGGAGAATTCGTCCTGGGCTCGGTTGCCCAAAGACCCTCAACCACCATGTCGCAACAAAGAGACTCGTTCACGGCTGCGACCGACATCGATCCCAATGTCTGGTACATGATCTCCGAGGAGCGCGTCGACAAGTACGCGAACGAAGACTGGACCTCGTCGCTCCAAATCCGCAATCACACCACCGGCGAAATCGTCGTCTTCATCAAGAAGGAGCACTATTGGCAATTTCAACCGATTGATGCTAAGCGAGGCCGATACTCACTACGCTGCTCCGAGACGGGCATCTTCAAGCAGCTCTCTGTTTGCTACAACCCCACCGAGGTCGCCGAAGGCAAGACGCAGCCATGTCTGGCCGACTCGCATGGCGGGGATGAGCAGATTTGGGAGGTCCACGACTGGGGATTCGAAGGGAATTCGACGTTGCGGTTCACAAATGTCAAGAATGGCACCGACTACTGGATGGATGTGCATCGAGGCAATCCCATGTACATGTCGCCCAACATTGATACAAACGTGTACCAGCCGGCTCAACGGTGGCTTATCAAGAGTATCAAGAACGTTGACGACGGCGACATGTCTACAAGGTTCACCAATGTGAGTTCTTCCATCAATCCAGTCTCTGTGCACAGTCAACTGACTTCAAACGTTCCAAAGCTCCCCACAACTGCCACATCTGCCCCCGCAACGACGACAGACACTTCCACCACATCAATAGGCGATTCAACCATTACCGAGCCTCCAAGCGCTACGAACTCGGGGGTCCCGTCCGACAACGAACAAAATATCGACAACAGTTCAGACACCAGTGGCGGAGGCACGTCTGTTGGCCTTGCCGCAGGCGTCGGTGTCGGTGTCGGCGTTGCCGTCATCGCCCTTGGTCTTGCGCTCTTCTTCTGGTGGCGCAGACGGCGCCGTGCCGCGGCGCAGACCGCATCTCCTGAGATGGCAAACACTCTTCCACCCACGGGATACTCGCAAACTGAGACCTCCTGGTCCAGTTCACAGGCTGCCACTCAGTATCCGCACGAATACTACAACAAGGTGCCGCAACATCCACAAGAGCTGGGCGATACGCGGGCTTATGCCCACGAACTACCGACGGCGAACATAACACACGAGCTCAGCGGAGTTGATCGGAGGCCATCGCAACGATGAGCTGTCACACAACCTCAAAAGCAGGTTGGCCATGATTTTTGTGGTTCTACGATTCCGACACATTCACAAAAGCGGTGTTTGTTGCGCCTGGGGCGTTGGAAAGACGATTTATACCGTTACAGTTTCTTAATTTACGGCAAAGCAGCAATGACGCAGGGTTTCCTTTGTTAGTCCTAGACCTTTATTTGTACCTTTAGAAGCAAAGCGAAACATTCTTGGCTACTTGGTTATTGCCAGAGGGTTTTGTTATTTGCAACAAGCATTAAGCAGCAGTGCTTCATTCTTTCTTCTCATTTATGTTAGGATACATGATGATAGCTGCGTGAAATCTTCATGTTCGTGCCTAAATGGATTTGACACGAGCGTATCTTATTCATCAATACATTTATCATACCCACAAAACATGGCAAATTCTCAAAGGGCACCTATGTTTAATAGTCCTGGTGGAAAGAACCTCGAAGTGGCATCTCCGTCTCGACACCGCCAGATTCCTTCTTCATGTGGCGATCAAAGCTCTGCGTTGACATCTGGACCTTCTCGAACAACGCTCGGTCCAGGACTGGTGCCGGAGGAACCTGCTGCCCATGCTCGCGGGCAGACTGGGCGAGATTCGTGTAGTTGTATAACGCGAGGCTCGATGCGATCTGGAAAGCGCTTCGAATCTGTCGTCCATTCCAGCATCCAGTGGAGCGGGCAAGTTCCTCGTAGTGCTTGTCGGCGAAATCGATGATTTCCCGCTCCTTGATGACCAGGGCAGGTTCGCCGGTCATGCGCTGGCGCTCCTGCTCGATCACCTTCAACTTGGCAATGTTGAGGCGGAAGATGTCGCGAGTTTGGGTCTTATCCAAAGGTGGCTGGTACTTGTTAGCATTCTTCGACGCAGGAGCACGGAGAGAGAACTTACGTAGTAGAGCGAGAGGTGGATACGAGACTTGAAGGCCTCATCGATTGTGCCCACACGGTTGGTAGTCAGGAACAGAAGACCGTTGTAGTACTCGAGAACACGGAGGAACACAGACACAAGCGCATTTCGCTTCATGTCCTGCTTGGATCGCTGCGAGAGGAACACATCCGCCTCGTCAAGAAGAAGGACGCAGTCCCAGAGATGCGCCAAACGGAAGACATTCTTCAGCGATGACTCTACGTCGTCGGGCGTCAAACCCAGATCACCACAAGTGATGACGAAGAGCGGCTTGCGGTTCTCCATAGCGACCGCCTCAGCCGTAGCAGTCTTACCAACACCGGGAACACCGTGTAAGAGCACGACCAGGCCGCGACCCTTACCCTGGATCAGATCCTGGCTCGGGCCTTCCTGAGAGGCAGCAGCATACTTGCGCTCCAGCGCCTTCTTCTGGAAATGCGACATGACCAGGCCGCGAACCACGTCCTTGTATTCCTTCTGGATGCGAAGATCCTCAAAGACACCGTCTTCTCGGCGGACAGGCTTCAAGTGGTTCAGGTCGACTGCGATGAAGCGACGCTCCCTGAGCGCATACGCGAACATGCGCTTGGGGAGCAGCACAAAGTCTTCCTCGCGAAGCTCCAGTGCCTTGGGATTGGTCTCGAAGGTTCGCGAGCCGTAGACGCGGTACTTGAGGAAGTTGTCTCTCTGCAGCGCTTCTCGTCGCTGGAGAATCTCAACGCCATCGCTCTTCTGCACGATTTCGCGCTGGGAGTAGGCGAGAGTCTGGCGGCCCGTGTCGAACCAGTGGTGGATCGACATGTCGTCCTTCTCAATCTCAAAACGCCTGCTCTTGTTGACTCGGGCCGTGTGGAACTTTGGCCGCCAGTCGGGCACCTTCTGGTAGGCCTCCGTAAGATCAACAATCACATCGCTCTCGATGAACTCAGGGTGGCGCATCTTTTCGTAGTTCTCATTCTCCAGGATCTCTTCGCTGGGCTCTGTGTTCTTCCAAGGAGGGTTCCTGGTCAGGGTCCAAGCCGAGTACTGTTGGTGCCTGTCCTCCAAGTACTTGTGGAAGTTGCGGCCCTGAGTCTTGAGCGATTCGAGGAGCTGCTGGTGGTTCTCCCGGTATCGTATGGGATAGACTTCCAGGGACTCGATAGCCATTTCGCCTACGAAGGCGTCAATATCGAAAGTGCGTCTCACTGCACCATAGCTGGTTCCGTCGTGGTCAATATAGTAGGCGGAGATTCTGAAGGATGTGTTCTCGGGCTGGTATTCATCCGCAAATATCTCCCAGCCAGTTTGAGGGTACGATGTCTCAGCATCCGGCACTTCGATGCGATAGATGCGCCAGACCTCGTGATAGCGACCACCCACTTCGTTGGAGGAAGGCATGTAGATGAGGTCACCCATGCGGAAGAGGTACCAGAGATCGTTAAACGTGACTCTGTCCGCCGCGCTTCCATTGAAGTGGTTGTAGAGAGGCATAACTTCATTATCGATGAACTTGACGTAGCATCGCATGTCTCTCAGCGCTTCGGGGCTATCCATAACGCTGTCGAAATCCTCCTCAGCGGTTGAGTCGATAGATTGGATAGATTCAGTGTCAGAATCGTCGTCGTCGGTTTCCGAGTCCTTGTCTGCACCATCATCGTTTTGGCTAGTAGCTTCAACTTCGGCCTCCACGACCTCGGGTTCCTCGTCATCCGGGGTGTCTGCCTCGATGGCCAGGGCATCTTCCTCTTCGACCTCCTCGTAGTCTGCCCACTTCTCCTCCAGAGTGGCCAAGATTTCTCGCATCTTAGGCTGGAGGTACACTAGAGCCTTGAATGGACGGACGAATGTGCGAGGCGTGGCTCTGGACTCCGTATCGTTAAGCAGGGCTGTCAGGTGCCCGAGAATTGGCTGCGACTGGACGCGGATCCGCTGGATCTCGCCATCAATCGGGGCCGATGTCTCGTTCTTCTTGTCGCGTTTGGCCTTGTCAGCCACGTCGAGAACTTTGGGTGCCTTCTGAGCCTCGGAAGCTTTGTTCACATTGTTGAGGTAGCTTTCTCGGAGCCGAGCAAGCTCCTCTCTCCTTCGCTTTCCGTGCTCGCGTCTGATCTGAGCCTGGAGGCCGGTACCACCAACAAGGACTTCAATGGCATAGGATGGCTCATCAACGCCTTGGTAGCGGTTTTTGAAGTTCTCGAAGTTGACTTTGCGATAGTCGGGAATCTTGGGCTGCCACTTGGCGGCAACTCTGCGTTGCTGGGCGAGAATGCGCTCACGGCGTTCAGCCTTCTGCTTGATCATGGCCATGAGTTCCATGTCCTCACGCTGTGAACGCATAGCTCCACGTCGAACATTGGTCCTGTTTCCGCCTCGGGCACCACCACGAGTGTTTCTTCCAACCGCCTTGGCCATTTTGTTTTGTTGATGCGAAAGTGAATAATGAAGGGAGGATCAGGCAGGTGGAGAGAATAGGTGACAATGGAATGAGGCTTGGTTAAGTACTATGAATCAATGAAGGACGGATGGGAAAGAAGCCCTTGCGCACAAGGAGAGCCAGCTGTGAAAATGCGAAAGACCTGATGAGAAATAATGAGATAGTGCTCTCAAAACAAGGCTCGAAGGTTGCTCATATTTAAGTGATATCTCGACATTGGAGTCTGACATAAGAGCCAGGGTCCAGTAACAGACTGCCGGTAGGCGAGGTGGATCATTAGGCAGACAGGAGGACACCCTCAGTCCGGGTCGGGATCCTACCGGCACAAGCAGTCCGTCCCAGCCCCAGTGCTAGCTTGGCTCATGCGCCTCCTCCATCGCGAGCCTCAACGGTGGCTGATTCATCCCTCGCACTTGACGATAGCGGCAGCGTACAGCAGGCCTCGGACTCTAGGCAGTGGTAGATGCCTAGACGGCGTCCAATAATAGCGTGCGGCCCTGTAGTACCCGCTATGCAACTACACCGCCTCCTTACTGATCTGGGGTAGCTGGTAAGCTAGGGAACTCAACCCTGCAGGCCGTGTGAGTCAATCATTGGAGCCACGGAATTGAGCGCTGGGTCCTTATCTCGCATGCTAAAGTAAAGTACAGTAGGGCTGGTTTCTTTACGCGCTTGCGACCGATTCGACGCCGGAAAGCCAAGGATTGTGTGATTCTAGTGGTTGGAGTCCTGCAGTGAGCCACCACGACTAGCTGAAGTCCTACAAGTCTAGGACTTGGCACTGGACAAACAGGCTGGCCATGTCATCAGGATCAGCCCATGGATATGGTATCACAGCAGTATTGGGAAGAGTAATGGTACGGCATGGGCATCCAAACCGCATGACTCAATCCGGAGGAGCTAGAGCATGCGACTGTAAGCACGCTGACTTGGATGACCAGTGTGAATATGAGGATGGGTATAGGGTAGCCACAACCTTTTCTGGTAAAGGAGGCTTGTCCTCTGTAATTGGGGTTGTAGGTATTTTCCAGCCCCAGCAAGGGAGCCGTTCAGCTCTACATCTTACTGATTCAATGCAAACATATCTACATATCAAATGAAGTACCGAGAGACAAAAGCGACAAAGGCTGACATGGCATGTTCCATGACGCCTTATATATTGTCTGTCTAGTAACGCCGCTTACCAGATCAGGCTCAATACGATCCCCATGGCGGCCTGCCTTCCAAGACAATCGAGTGACAGCTGGTCCCCAACTCTCGGAATCGCACTCTCTTAGACAAGCCATTTCTGCGGGGTGATGTCAGAAACAATTGAGCCGAGGCCTGCTTTCCTACAAACAGACGCCAAGACTCCATGTAACAGAGGAGGGTGCGAATCCGAGCTGTGCCACACGAAACATTTCTTTCCACACGATCCATTTCCCGATCTCGCGGGAGATGCGCAAACTATCGAGCCCTCCATGAAGCCATTCGGCCGCGTCCACCGCCAATAGGGAAAAGTCCCGAAGGGGGGACGCCGCGTCTCGCTACTCGGCTTAAGCCTCTCGCGCCATCACTTACATCGATCGAGGCTTTGCTGCTTCGCTGATTGGGTAAAAAGGGGCCCACTCGCTATGCGGATGCGAGAACGACGAGCATGCTTCCCAGATTAGGTTATTGACAGTCGCAGTCTGTCTCTGCGTGTTGGGGCCATGCGCATCCCTTCGTACGCACCAAGCTCTAGTTGTTGAGCACGAGACATGCGGCACAGAGTGCTGCAAATGACATGTTGCAGCGGGCTGGATGGAGAAGGATAAAGCGACCATGATTTCCGGCTCTTGGGATGTCTTGAGCTTGCCGCCATCCCAATCATTAGCATTTACACCACAGAGGCACTTCCACGTTCGCAAACGGTATACCTTCAATCGCACCTATCGGGCCCTTGGTCCAGCACTTTAAGCGATTTAGACCCGAACTTGTGGCACAGTCCAGTGACACTCGACACAATGACCGCCTCGAACTTCAAGGTCATCGTGGTTGGTGGCGGCCCCGTCGGCCTCACTGCCGCACATGCCCTGACCCGTGCCGGCATCGACTTCACAGTCCTCGAGAGGAGAGACAGCCCAGTCGTCGACTTTGGATCGAATCTCGTGCTCAAGCAGCAGGGATTGCGGGCCTTATCCCAGCTTGGCATGCTCGATGCCCTTGAGGAGGTCAGCTCGGCATTGGAAGATCTTCACCGTATTGACCATAACGGCCGTGACCTCGGCAATCTGGACTTCTTCAAGTTCAGCAAAGAATAGTCAGTATACCGTCATTGATGCCGAGCCGCTGATGGCCCTAATCATTTCAACAGCTTTGGCGTCTTTCCTCGCGTCCTGAGTAGACATGACCTCACCAAAATTCTGTTCGACAACCTGCCGATCGAGTCGCAAGCCAAAATTGTCTGCAATGCAAAAGTAGTCGATATCCAGTCGACGGCCGATGGTGTAAACATCCTCTGCGCGGATGGCCGCTTGCATGACGGTTCCCTCATTATCGCAGCCGATGGCGCCCACAGCTTGGTCCGTGAAAGCATGCGCAAGCTCGCCCTCCAGGCTGGCTCGGACGAGATCAACGAGGAGAAGCCGTTCCTCACCACCTACAGATGCCTCTGGATGCGCTTCCCTACGTCGGACTTTCCCGAACTGCCTCCGGGATTCACATCCGAGACTCACGGCTACGGCGCCTCTACCCAACTGTTCGCCGGCGAGACCACAGGAGTGACCGGTATCTACGAGCGCTTGGATACACCCACGAGGGACCGAGTGCGGTACACCCAGGCTGATCAGGATTCCTTGATTGAGCGATGGGGATTCCTGCCTCTGACTAAGGGCGGAAAAATAACGCTTCGCAACGCCTACGAGAAGCGCCTGAAATCCGGCCTCGTCAGCCTTGAGGAGGGCGTGGTTAAGCACTGGAGCTGGGACGGCCGGATTGTTCTCACCGGCGACGCAGCCCACAAGTTCACGCCGTCCACAGGCGCTGGCTGCAACTCGGGCATAACCGACGTCGTCGCCCTCGTCAACGAGCTGCACAAGGTCGTCTCCGGCACCCTCAACCACAACCCAAGCAGAGAAGAAGTGGAGGCTGCGCTCCGAGCGTACCAAGCCACGCGGTACGACTCCGTGGTCGAAGGATGTCAGGCCGCAGGTGGAGCAACCGCCGTATCAACATGGGCAACAAGCAAGCTCAAGCTCATGGACTGTTACGTGCTTCCACGCCATTTTCTGCAGAAGATGTTGAACAAGCAGTCGGCCGTTTCCGTCGCGCGGATGCCGGTCTTTACTTTCATCAAAGGCGAGGAGCGTCTTATTGGCAAGATGCCTTGGGTTCATTCCATCACAGCATGATCAGCTGCTTGCGGGTCGTACCCATTAGTATGCATGTCTTTTTATGCTTCATGCCATCAAAAGTGGGACACCCGCTTATAAGACTTCCCTTTACATATGGTTAATTGAGCATAAACCAGGGAACAAGGGCATTCATTATATTACAGCTTCCGGCCTGATTTGAACTAGGCGTATTGGAGCAAACTATTGCACGAGATACATGAAAGTTACCCTGTTTGAGCAGCACTTATCACAATAGACAAAGTCTTCAAAAATATAATCCCGATAATTTTATCAATGATCTGCCATACACGAGAGAATCGATATGACGCTTCCTTTCTTGCATCCGTATTCTTGTAACAGATTCATCGACATCACCTAACAGTCGTCAGCTCGGTCGTAGGGAAGATGTTGGATCAATCCGTGGAGGGGGTCCATCGCGGTTGTGTAAGCGGAACGCACCTAATACACACTCTCTCAAACAACCGCGGTGAGGTCTGTCTCAATGATGGCCCTTGTCTTCCACATACTGCCGTTGTTGAATAGCCAGTTGATGCTAGCTGTGATAACGAGGCTATTGCCCACTATATCCGTATGACGAGTAGTGTACAACACAGTGATGAGAACACGTGTGAAGGGGTAAATCCAGCAGTTTAGGCCCCTTTGGATTTCAAAAAAAACCATCAAAACGGAACGAAATGAAGCCGGCCTCACAGAGTTGAACTCGGAGATTCTCAGCAACGAGGCGGAACCGCGACGGGTGTGGGGTCCCGCCTAGAGCGCTGACGACTTGCTCAAGAATCAACGCGTCTGCATCCCAGCGGAATTGGCGCAGTCCAGTCATTCGGATCCAAATACATGGGCGAGGAGATTGACGACGATGGTGGGGAATCTGGTTGGACAGTGGGGCCATGGTCTTTCGAGGGAGTTGCTAAAGCACAAAGTCGTTACGATTAGGAAAAAGAATGGTAGCTTTCAGGAAACAAGATGAGAAAGTCTAGGGGATACTTCTACGAGAATTATGAGAGTGAGGGAGCGAGAGCGGCTGATATTTATGCTCAGACTTGGCTATGGACAACACCTTATTAAAATTAACAAAACAGCAAGTATAGGAAAAAACAGGCTCTGGAGCTAGAAAGTGGAGTTTTGTGAGCTCTTGAAGGAGAGCCCAGCGCCTCGTGATGGCTCAAGAACGGATCATTTTTAAAGCCGTGAGCTGCATGTGAGTTGGGATGGGGGTGTAAGCGACCAGGGTATGGCCCAAGACACACGCTTCCTTGCTCATCTACTCTGAGCGAAGGGCTAACCATCGACAGAAAGTTAGACTTGCATTTGAAAGATGTGATCTAAAACATGCTGAGGGCGGGCTCCTTGCAGGCAATAGGTGCAATACCGGCAAACCAAAGTAAGACTGGACCAGCTATGCGGCAAAATCTCCAAGGTGCCTTCCCACAAAGACTACCTTACCAAGTTGATTGGTCCGGGGCCACCTCACAGGCCGCCTCTTAAGGTAGGGAGGTTTAGCATCTACATCCCCTCATCGACCTCCCGTATCTTCCGCCTCCCCTCCACGATCAGTGTCTTGCACGAGAACAAATCAGACGCGTCTACAAGACACGCCGCTGCAGCATGCGAAAATAAACATCAATTTACTCTAATCTTGGAGATCACACTCACAGCTACCAGGTAGCATGCGGCGCTCACAAAATACGGAAAGCCAAGGGCCATACCGCCGATGCCGATGCCACCGACCCAGAGCGTCGCCATGAGGGGCGCGCCAAGCAGTGAACCAACAGTCTTGACAAGCATCACAATTGAGTATATATGCGTATCATTGCCAGAGGAAGGAGGGCAGATAGCAGGCGACTTGAGCAATGACAGCGTGAATATCGGCAAGGCACTTCCGAGAGCGTAAACCAACAGCGAAGGCACGAGCATCAAAAAGTTTGCCGACAGCGCGATGCCCAGTGCACCTAGCACGGAGACGAACAAGCAGTACTTGGCACAGCCGACGTTGGCCCTGTCCACACTCTCCTGATCTGGCGTGTTCAAACTGCGGAGAAATCGCGGTACAACCACAGTAAGAAGAACAAAATTGACCACGGCCTTGCCGGAGAGTAGGTAACCAGCAGAGGCGAATGTCCAGCGATACTTGGCAGAGATGTACTGCACCAGCAGCTTGGTGTCGGAGCTGGCGAGCGATGTGAGGAAGAAGCTGAATAGGAGGAGGGAGAAGTTTCGCGGGTGGCTGGAAACAATTGAATAGAGCTCTTGGATGTGCTCGCCGACGAGGCGTACGATGGAGCGGTCAAATGCAACGGCTTGCGCTTTCAAGGTTGGGGAAGATAAGAGACGCTGCGTCTGTTCTTCCGGATCGGAGTCGACGGGCTCGGCTCGCTCATCCTGCGCACCGTGGTTCGAGGAGGGCAGTCGGGAGATGGCCGAGGCTGCCACGAGGAGGAGGCCAACCCCCAAGAAGAAGGGTAACCACAGCATGACAGACATAGTAACGGATGCCAGGGCTGGTCCGAGCAGGCTGACGACGTAGGATACAGAGCTCATGTACCCAAAGTACAGGGCGCGGCGAAGTGGGTCGTCCGTCAGCTCTGCGACCAACGCGTAGGTGATGGAGTTGAGCACGCAGTCGCCTCCCAGCATCGACAGCATCGGCCCGACGATGATGGCTCTGGTAGGCAGCAGGCTGTTAAAGTAGCCCACGACGACTGCCCAGGAAACCATGAAGGACCGTGACACGAGGTTCAGTAGCAAGACGGCTCGACGTGATTTCCTCTGCGCAATGAAGCTAAGCGGCAGTGTCATGGCGAAATCTGTCCAAGTCCGAGTCAGCAGCGGCCATCGTTTTTGCGGTTGGACCGAATCTTACCGCCAACTATCCAAATGGTTTCCATAGCCCCCTGGATTGATCCCAGGCGCTGTTGGACCAGTTCAATCTTGCAGAGCTCCTCATTAACGTTCCCACCGGGGGTTAGCTTTGTGGGATCATGGTCGGCGTAGTACTCCTTGCATACGCGTCGCTCGATGACCCGGTTGAGGGGGAGTTGGTAGAGGCTCATGGCCAAGTTGACGAGAAGTAACAGAAACAGCACCGGACGAATGGCCATGTCCGATCGCTTCCTGTATGCCGGGGTCGCCGTCGCCGTCGCATTGCCAGGTTCCAGCGAAGTTGCACGGCTGGCTTGCAAGTCTTGGTCGGCCATGCTTCTATTTAGGCGAGGCCCTCACCCCCCCTTCAACAGTCAGAGGCCTCTTTGTCGTGCTTTCAAGCCAGGCTTGGAGCTCTGTAATTCGGATGGCTCCTCTTCGTAGTACTGAACTTCATTTTGCGTCGAAAAGATCCCGCTGGTGTCAACGCAGCCGTAAGAGCCCTCGCTTCGTCACCCAAGACGTGGCAGAGATAACGAGGGCTTTGAAAGCGCCCACTCTTTACGTGTTTCGGTGGGGAACATCCTACCCTATACTTGCACTTGAGCGCCGCGTGGTCGCACGAAACACGCTTAGCGGCTGACTAAGTCTTTTCGTGATTGTTCTCTCAGCTCAAGGGGCTGAGCTGAGTCGAATCAAAATCCCAAGGCGCGTGCGCTTTCACCACCGTCTTGGTGAGAACCCCAGACCTGCACCTGTCGACCTTGAATCCGTGAGAGGCCGTACTATTCCTTGAGTGCTCAATATGTCAGACTCAGAAGGCGAGAAGCAGCGCAAGCGGGACAAGACCGCGGAGTTTCTGTATGGACCCCTGCCCCTCCGCACCATGGACCCTGAAGGGACGACTCTGCCTGCGCCCCCATAAATCTCCAGGACACTCGCCTCCTCCTCCATCCGGCTAACGGCTTTGCATTGTAGACGTAAAAACCTCATCAAAGGCGAGCTGGCCCTCAAGCATGCCATCGGTTTGGGCCAACAGCCTAATGTGATCCCCCTGGCACAACCGGTTCTCAATGGGCCAACTCGTCCGGTCGAGGTGGGCTGGCACCCGGTTGGAGGCTTGGCTGGGAAATGGTTCGCTGAGGAGACTGGCCTGGGAAAATTGATCACGGAGAAAATCAACAAGTATCCTGACCCTACGCAGCATTGGGCTGTGCTTGTCGGCGATTACGCACACCAGTTATGGATGGTAGGTTCGACAATAAACGTGGTGAGGATCACGAGTCGCGCTGATACATCTGCCAAAGGATGAGAATTTCCATGTCATCTACAACAACGAGAAAATCAACCGGGAAGAGTGGCGTACCTTCCCAGTGGGAGAGACCCGTTTTAATGACGATGCTGTTCGACGAGCGGGTGAGTTCTCTTGGTTACCAATTTACCCATCAGGGATCCTTGCTCTTGAATTGAAGCTCACAGGCTACCAGGCGAGTCCGTCATTCAAACAATACGAGATGATAAGCCGGCGTACAACCTCATCACCAATAACTGCCAGACCTACGCCTTGCACCTCCTAGATGCTATCAAGGTTGGCGCGAGGAAAGATTTCGGCACTACACTGGCGGTATACGAAAGAGTTCTTGGCCCTGGAAAAATTGCCGATCTGTTCCCCGCACCGGATGGCCAGCAGCTACAGATTGAACACTCCCAACCCTCTCCCGGAAGCCACGATACCGTTTCAGTCGCGCAGGAGGTCATGAAACAGAACACTACAGTGCTGGACACGCATACAGAGATGGCTAAGCAGAACACAGAGAGGGGATTGGAGGCAGACGGGAGCGAGAAGAAGAACCTATTCTCACGATTCACGAAAGCGTGGCGGTAGCATGTATGAGCGAGGCGGACTGATGAAGACAATGATGAAGATGATATTTTACAGGTTCACATTAGAGGATTAGCATGAGTACTTGACAATGCGAGCATGTCGCTGCACAACTCCAGTTGGGAGTTACTGATGCGATCGAGCGACAACCGTTTTCCGACGTGCTATACCAAGTTTACAAGTCATCTGCTTATTTCGTGCCACTACTTTGGGACAGGCATAGATGGTACTGTCTTCTGCAGCACTCATTACGCACTTGAAGATTTGCATTGTGACATTGTGAAAGATGTAAGTAATGTTCGCTCAAGGAGTTTCCTTAACTTGGACCTAATATCAATAAAAAGCTGCCTACTCTCAGAAGAACCTCCATCCTGATTCGCCCGACTAGCCTTCATGTTTTGTGCGTCCTACAAGCAGATTCCACCACAATCTGAACCGCCATTTCGCGGATCACAGTCATCGCTCGGGTCATCGTAGCACTCTAGTCCATCCGGGCAGGGAAAGCCCGCGAAGCCCCCGCAGAACTGGGCCTCAAGAGGGATGCAAATGCCAGGCATGTCGCATGCCATTCCACAGCTTTCAGGGTACCGAGGGTCGTCGGCGCAGTAAGTCCCCATAGGGCATTGAGGCGTTGGGAAGGGCGTCAAGCCGCCGCAGTACCTATACTCATTCTGGATCGGCTCCAATGGCTCGAGAGGCGTTGGCTCCGGCCAGAGCGGTGGGGTCAGCGTAGGGTCCACTGAAACCGAGGGAACCGAGGGTATGGTGAGCGTTGACAGGACTTCCGGTGGTCTGACCGTTGTCGGCGCCGTCGGAAGTATAAGCGGCGGGAATGAGAAAGGAAATGGCAAGGTGAATGGAAGAGGCTGAGGATTGCCTAGCAGGCTGAGCTGGCAGGTTCCTGGGCAGAAGATGCCGGAGCAAAAGGGGTTCGGAACACAGGTAAAGCCGGCTGGGCATGGGGCCTGGAAGAGGCCGCAGGACTTGCCGAACGTGCTTGGTGCAGCCGAGGCCAGACTTGCCAGGCCCAGGAGCGATGTGATTGCAAGAGTGCTTTGTTGCATGATTTCGATGATCGAGCAAACAGTGGAGAATTGGGTTTTTTCCTTGATGTGACTAGCGATGAACAACAAATTTGGAGGTTATGGTTACGATCACTTTATAGTTGGAAAGGTGAGTCCTCGTGTCTCACCCTTTTGCACGACTAGCACAAACCGTTCATTCCATGTGGAACTCTGACAAAGCAACGCATGGCTGATTGATTCTCACTTAAAAGTTCGAGGAGATCTGATAAGCTGAGCCGTATGGATAGAGACAATAATCGGCTCCGTGCCTCACATTCCATCCAGTTAACCTCCCCCTTTCTGAACCACGCGCCCTTCGGGAGTTCCCTTCCCAGCCACCCCTCCGTCATCCGTCGGCTCATCGGCCTCATAAAATCCCGACTCGTGTCTCGCAGGGCTTAGTGTTCTTCGGAATGACGCATTTCACTCCTTTGACTCAACACGAGGTTTGGCCTTTTACGTTCCACACCCGTCAGCTTCAAGTCGTAATGTCATGAACTTATGTGACGTCGGAGAGACAAAGTTGTTTCATGCAGCTCTGGAGTACAAAGAACCTGCGATAGACTCACCCCGGAGCTCCTTAGACAGAGCTTACTCGTCCTCGAGAGCAGCCGACTTGGTGGGCTTGGGAGGAACAACCTTGGTCGAGGACGGCTTCGGGGGAGGGGCGGGCTTGGTCCAGGTCGGCTTGGGGGGAACGGGAATGGTAAAAGTGGGCTTGGGCGGAACGGGAGCCGTTGCGCTTGGCTTGGGAGGCAGAGGAGGGCCGCCAGTCGGCTTGGGAGGGAGGACAATGGACGAAGAGGGCGGGGCCACAACGGGAACGGCCGCAACAAAGGTTGCTAGGCCGAGGGCCGTAGAGACGATGAGAGTCTTGAGCTGCATGATTTCCGGCTGGGGATGGTGGTCTTTGAGATACTGCTTGTTCTGCTTGCTGGCGGAAGGGAAAGCAGTCACTCAGATGGGGCCAGTCACCGCTATTTATCATGAATCGTCTTCTACATGTTTTATGGCTCGATATTGAGGGAAGGGATCATTCGTGGAATAAACCCAAGAAGCTTTCAGGTAGGCACTCCTCAAGACGAAACATTGCTAGAGATTCGTTTGCTGGCAATCATGAAAATACCGGGTGAAAACATCATTTCTCGCCCAATTGCATACTGCCGCTATCCCCTCTCAGCCACTTCCTCCGTGCTCATCTACATGAGAAGGAGGAACTGCGACGCCATCGTCATTTAATTTCTGGCTTGGGAATCTCCCTTCATCATGAAAACGCTCTCTTCTACCAGCCCAGGCCAATGGATGATGCCAGGACTTAGCCAGACCTCCGGCTCGGGGAAATTAACAATCGCTCTAATTCATTGTGTATTATCGTCTCGGCACATACCCCAATGGCGGAACGGCGTTACTCCGTCAGCGATCGAGCATGCAAGGCACCAGGGTAGTGCGCGCGCCCACGGATGGTGCCGGCGGCTGCAGATGTCCGAAGTTCCTCATTCGTACAGCGACCCCGATGCAGGGTTGGATCGTCGCCCCGATCGGGCGGGTCGTATATCCGAAGACGACTGCCGAGATCAACTCCCTCTGTTGACGAACGAAAATTTTGTAGGACGGCTAGGATTATATGAATGATGCCATTGTCGCGGCATGTTGCGTTGAACATTAGCGACTGGGCCATTCGCCCACACCCTACGTGAAGGGATGTTACCGCAGAGTCTCTCTAGAGACTTTTGAGTTCTTTTCAGAGGCTCAAAGTACTCTACTTGGGCTCAGAAAATTGGAGTTTCTTTCGTCGTAAATTCGTTTGAAATGAGCATGAGCTCGATAATCTTTGAAACTTGACGCGCGTCAAGAAGTGACGAAAGGAATGATCTAGAGGATGTTCAGAATCTATGCTTTTCTATGGTCATCAATGCATAAATGAAGCCACCCGGGCCTCTCGTAACGTTAAATGGGATCTCATGGCACACGATGATGCTCCTGTTTCCCTACGGTTGCTGCACTCTCATACTCCGTCAAAGCACCTTAGCAGAAACCCCTTCATCTCATCCGGCTCTGAAGCCCAACGGTAGGTCCCTTCCATAGTTTGCGCCGACATCAAGTCCACCTCCATGAGCAACTTGTCTCTATTCAAGACCCCTCTCTCGGCTAGCCAACGCCAAAACTGCTGCACCACAACAAGACGCGTCTCCCAACAAGTGGTGCTGTTTACATCCTCAGGCAGGGAGAGAGAAGGATGCCTTTGCGCGAACAGGTCTGCAAAGTATAACCACCCGCGTGGGGTGAGGCTGAAGCCAGCATCAAATAGCAGGTTAGCCATTTGCGTGTCGCCCCTACACGCGCACACACGTAACGGCTCGGTTCCCACTTTGGCCTGAGACCTCCCTGAAGGCAGTGAGGGATACAGTTGTGTGTCGCCCTTCAAGTAGTACAGCTCCGCATGGGGGTTGGCTCCGTGGTCGAGGAGGAGCTTCAGGATGTCCATATCTCGGTTGTTTGCGGCTATCATGACCGGCAAGAGGTCGTCGTATTTCAGGCCTCTGCGGCTTCGGGCTTCCCACTGGCTCTGGATCCTGGAAAGACTCCAGTCGTTCCAATCCCCCACAAACTCTGGGGCTTTCGAGGTGGCTTGGCAGGAGAGCAGAGCGGATACGCAGGCGGCGTCCCGATGATGGCATGCCTCTATGAGAGCCCAACCAAGCACCTTGGCGCATTTCTTCTCGTGAAAATCGTAGAAATATTCAGCTGTTGATTTCTGCCTCGAATATCCGTACTCTGTCACCGTAAAGTACTCAGAGTTGAGTCGCTCGTCCGCGGGGAAACAATGATTGAGTAGCTGCCAAGCAACCTTTGCGTGGCCAAGGCAAACGGCGTCCAGAATCAGTGGTTGGAGCTTCACGCCCTTTCCGAAATGTCGCTCAAGAAAAGTCTCGACGATGTCGGGATCACCAACTTGCACAGCCAGCTCGAGAAAATAACGGTCGTAGGTCGGATCTTTAGCCTTCCGATTTTCATCGTCTTCCTTTGTTTTGTAGCCAGTGATGTCGACATCGTGCGATAACAGAAAACAAACAAGGTCCACGTTTCGAGATCTAATGGCAGCTTCAAGAAACCCGCCCAGCAACGGCCGCTTCTTGTGGCTAGACAAGGCTTTGGGGCCCTTTTCCAACAACATCGAGCGCAGCGTGCTGTCGACGGTTGGGTCCCGGAGGAGTATGCGGGCGACGAGCACATGCCTCTCAAAAGGGCCCTCGGTGATGTGTTTGTCGGGGGGAAACAGTAATGCCTGGGTTGCCGGACACAGTATGTCCCAGATGGTTACATCACGGGTGACGGGAGTTTTGACTTCATTCCTGTCGCATCGAAGATACCTGCCGCTGCTGAGATCCAGCTCGACTGTGTCACAGGCTCGGGGTAGTGCCGCGCGGCACAGCAACGCAAGAAACTCCAGCTGCAGATTGTCGCTGGTTTGGACTTTCATGTCGGCCATGATTTTGTCGACAATGTCGCGCAGGCAAGTGAAGAGATTCGCATTCCAGGGCAAGTGGTCGTTCAACGAGCGCTGCATCAGGATGCATCGTGCCAGGAAAGAGGCTGCATCTCCTTTTCTTGGTAGCATGCAGCGTGCTGACCGCGGGTGTCTCCCCGTCCGCGTGCATGCGCTGTACGGGGACTCGCTTCTCATCTTCCAGAGTAAGCCGCGGAGGCAAAGGAGACTCATTATTTCATTGTCAAAGGTGCCTGACGCACGCATTCAGTACTGGGCAGAGCAGAGCAGTATGGCGGCCCGCGACAGGACTTACGGCAAACAAGCCGCAGCTTCGTGAGATGACAAAGATTCGTGGCGTGGCCGTCTCCATCATACTCAACGTACTTCTCGAGAATAAGGCCCACGCAATCTGGCGGGACTCTCGCGAACGTAGTTTGGGGCATTTCGACAGATGGTTGATGTTTGACCTTCACGGGAGTGCGCAGACAGACAGGGTATTTCGATTCTCGCTTCCCCGCTATTGAGGGACAGGCTGATTACGCTATCGGAGCAGAGGGTCCAGAGGGAAGAGATCAACGGGAAAAGGGCCGCACCCGCGGATCCTTCAGTGGCCAGGCCATGGGTGAATTCGTGCACGTGAGGATCGAGGTCTGCTGCCAGAGAAAGGATTGACACTCGTCTGCATTGCTACGTGACTCACGCCCAAAAGGAGTGTTCGCTTCTAGGATAACAATGCAGCTCAGCCCCGATGCGGAGAATGATCCATTCCGTTTGGGCCTCGATGCGTGCGCAAACAGCATCGCAGACCGCGCTGTACAAACAGCAGGCTGCGAGTTTCCCATGCTGGATTGCGGGGGCCCCAGTGGCGAAAGTGGTCAAGGATCCCGGTCATTATCCCAAAACGCATAACAATTACATGGTATTCTGTGGTACGACCTTGTCGCGCCATAGGTCCAGAAATACTCTAGGCTACTGTACTGTGCTGTGCTGTGCTCCACACACCCAAGACGTTGAGAGTGCAACCATCGTCTAAATACGCTTCTTGTGTCGGTTGTGTGTGCTGTAACAAAGGCTGCCACAATCCCTACGCCAGCACTGTAGTCTCGTCCCTTGACTGCTTCAAAAACGGTATCAGCGCTGAGCCAGCCGTGCCCTGAAGCTCCTCCCCGTCCGCAGCCTCGAAATCTGTCGTTCCAGGGGTTGCGCCATCGCTGTGCCGTTGAGTCTGCGCTGCCTGCCTCGCCGGTCGGACAACATACTTGGATACCACGGCGATGTGAGTGCTGCGCCAGGTCCGAAGTTGTTTCAGGGCCGCATCGAATGCTTGGCACAGTTCAGCATTGGAAGAATGGCGTTGGACAAACGAGCGTATTGAGGGCAGCTGAGACGCAGCACTGAGAAAGTCGCGATGACTCCTCGGCATGTATTTTCGCATTTCCTGTGATTGATCATTAGCTTTCCCTGGCCGACGACCGCTCCGCACCACTAACCTGGAATATCGACGTTGAACCGTCGTTTGGCCCCTTGTGCTCAACACCGAGAACCATGTCGAGGAAGTGAAACACACTGCTCTGCGCCGCGCTTCCGCCAATGTGCTTGAATGCCAGCTCTGACCCGTCACTCTTCTGGAAGACGAACCCACGTGGTAGCCCTTTGTCTTCCATGCCCTTGCCGCCAGCAAGATACGGGCGCAACTGGTGGTAGAACATGTCTGCATCGAGCGGGGTATATAGCTTAGGTAGGTGCTTCACCATCCTCTCAAAAACCACTGCCGTGTGGGACAATGCTTTTGTGACACCATTGATGTCTTCCTTGGCTGCATCATCGACAGCCCTGAGCAGCTCGCTGACCAGGGGCCCAGCTTCAGCTTCGATCAGCACAGGAACGTGATAGAAAGCATTTTCACCCCGAGAGTTCATGAAGGACCCAATTGAGTCGAGCTGTGGAAGCTCGTAGAAGCCATCTTTGGGCCTTTCCTCGCCTGCACGTGCCTTCCAGTTCCACAGACAGAGACCGGCGTAGCTGAGCACTTGTTGCATCCCAAGTCTTTCACAAACCGACAGATAAGGCTCTGCAAGTTGTGGTGGAATAAGCTCCGTTGCCTTGCCATCGTCTCGGCCGCCCCAAATAAGCGCATGCATCAAGTAAGAGAGCACCACATACGCCCGCTGGAACTCCGCTTCAGAGACCAGCTTCTCAGTGGATAGTAGCGGTAGTGCTGCGATCTTTTGGTTCAATGTCCGTGAACTGACAAGTTGCGGTAGATCTACTATGAGTTCGTCCCATGGTCCGTAGTACTTTTCTTCGAAAGACTCGAGTGGGGGATGCTCAGGAAGGAAGCCGTATGTCTCGGAAAGCCCATACCGCTCTATAAGCTCACGAGCGGAAGACATGGTGGTTTGGGGCTGCGGTAACTCGATAGCAATGTGTGCGAAAATGCAGAATAAAAAATGGGATGTAAACGGTAACCAAAACTCGCTACGAGTGGCATTTTATAGTTGGCATTGCGCGACGTTTGCCGGAGTTTGGGCATGTTCAAAGCGCCCTTTGCGTGGTCCAAGTCAAGAATGCGCCCTTTCGATGATTGACGCCCACTTAGCTAGACAAGTGGCGCACAAAACCGGCTGTAAATGGGTCCCGGAAGTTGACGCCGTCGCCGTCCCTGGTGGGTCTGCGGGCCGGGCCGTCTGTCGCGACGGCACAAAGCCAAACTCCTCAATCTTAGCCTCTTCGTATTACCAACCGTCCGACGTGGGTAGCCAGAATTTAATCAGCAACAATCACGGCGTGGGACTTTTCAACGGTGAACTTGACGGGCGGAGCTGAAACGCACGGCATATGGCGGTTTGCCGACATGACTCGCCGGTATCAGAAACGGAGCAACGAACATGCAAATCTCACTCACATTGTCACGACATGTCAATCAGGCCCTTCGATTCCGGACTTCATAGAAATCTTTTTGGCGGCCTATTCAATGCAATGTATTATGTTTTTTATCCAGTAATTTGCTTGCGTTTTATCGCTTGAAATCTTAATACTTATCTTAGTTCCTACTTTTTAATGACCATACTTAATTATGTTTCTTTCTTCTATTTTTCTTTCTATTTTTCTTCTATTTCCCTTCTATTTTCCTTATTTTTTCCTCTTGAGTCTACTTGCTATTGGCTTCATAGGGCGAATGTTGACTGTGCCTGGCATATTCATTACCTAGTGCTCCGTCCCAATCTTACAGTTTTACTCTTGTTAGAAATGTAATGCATGTCCTCGGGCTTCCCAATCGCATAGTTAGCTACTTGGGTAAGTTTGCATTCTATCACTAATTATTGCCGTGGTTTCTATGTTAGTGGCTGATTAGACCATTTGACCCCTTCTTGTTGGCGGCTAGTGCGGGAGGATCTGGAAGGCTTTGCATGGCAGCGTGGGGATGGCCCTCGCAAGGCATGTCTAGTATCCTTGCCTTCTGCTGTACCGAAGAACCAGATGTAACTAAGCGGCATCTGGTGGCACAAGAACTTATGTTGATGTTAGAGCTGTTGATTGGTGCTCGTGCTTGATTCAGTTGCATCGACTAACTTGCCCCACAAAGTCAATCAGACAACATTTCATTTCAGTCAGCTTCTGCGCGCACAAATGCCTCTTCTGCTAATTAACATGCACGAGGTGTGATTGCTTGTATGGCCCCGCCTCTAGTGGTATTATACTAATGCTTAGTCCAGCTTGGCTGCGTTTGAGCTAACAGGATTCATCATAGCAGCCCACAATGCATCTTACTTGCATCCGGACTTAATAACTCCATAGGTTTGATCAATAAAGGGAGCACCCACTCCCCATATTTTGGCATGAGCCTATCCATCGTCCTTCTTTCAAGTCCATCTATGCACTTCATGAAAGGAAAATCTGCCAGCCTACCACTTGTTGTCAGCTTCCTGGTGACTGCAGTTTCAGTAACAATGGGCAGTGGAATCTACACCCAGATCCCCAATGACCTTCTCGAGGTGGACGTGATTATCGCTGGAGGTTAGTAGCACTACAGTCCGCTCTCGATTGCAGATGCTAAAAAACTATCCAGGTGGCACTGCTGGGTCTGTGGTAGCGGCGCGACTCAGTGACACAGTTCCCAGTCTCTCCATCCTAGTTGTGGAGAGAGGCCCTAATAATTGGCAAGACCCAACCGTGACAAATCCGCTGTTTTTCATGGAGAACATTCTCAACATGGGAACGACAAATCCTAGGATGATGACATATCAAGGAAAGCCCGAGCCTAATATAGCTGATAGGGCTCAGATTGTCCCGGCTGGAAGTATTCTAGGCGGCGGTTCTTCAATCAATATGTTAACCTATACTCGACCTCAACGGGAAGATCTTGATGGGTGGTCAATGCCAGGATGGTCCGCCGAAGAGATATTGCCGTACATGAATAAGGTATAGTGAGGTTCGTTGTTTTGCAGAGTCGATTGCTCATTTGCGCTAGTTTGAAACGTACAATGGCCCAGGTCTGTCGGAAGTCCATGGTTACGATGGGCCCATCATCATCTCAAACAGCTCATACGGCCCAACCCAGCTTCAAGATCAATTTATCAAGGCAGCCTCCAAGGTCGGCATACCCGAATCGATCGACCTTCAGGACCTCGACTCCAACCATGCTGTGCAAAAGAACCTGCGCTACATTAGTCCTGAAGGTATACGCTCGGATGCTGCACATGCCTACTTACACCCTCGACTTCAAGACGGTCAGCACACTAACCTCCACGTGCTTGTTGAGCATGAGGTGCTCCGAGTCCTTGTGGAAGAGGGGCGGGCCGTTGGTGTAGAGATTCGTGGAACACCTAGGTTCCACAACAGGACCGAGAGCCAAACAATCAGAGCAAAGAAGCTGGTTGTTGTAGCTAGCGGCACTCTGGGTTCACCATTGATGCTTGAGCGGTCTGGGTTGGGTAGCCAGGAAGTTCTGAGCGCTGCTGGTGTTGATGTCATTGCTGATATACCCGGGGTTGGCAACGGCTTCCAAGATCACAACACCATGCTTGCCTCATATTACACTAGCCTACAGCCCAATGAGACCTACGATGATATACTTAGTGGGGCCGTCACGTTTCAGCAGTTGCTGGAGCAGAAATCTCCCATGCTGGCTTGGAACTCAGCCGAAATTACATCCAAGGTTCGCCCAACTGATGACGAAGTCAACGCGATTTTAGGACCTAGGGCGATGGAGCTTTGGGAGCGTGACTTTAAAAATGTCAAGAACAGGCCAATCGGTACTATATCGACTGCCAATGGGTTAGTGATTCTATAACCGTCATGAATGTCACTGATGAATTTCAGGTTCATCGCTCCCCTATCTGGAGAAAACAAGGATGGGCGATTCTTAAGCACTGGGAACTTTCTCCTTTATCCATACGCGCGCGGGCATGTCCATATTTCAGGATCGACTCCTGAAGATGAGATCGACTTGATTACCGGAATCTTGACTGACGAAGCTGACTTCGACCTCTCAATGGCCAAATGGCTATATAAGAAGCAGCGGGAAGTTGTACGTCGCCTGGAGGTGTACCGAGGAGAGCTCCCTTTCATGCACCCTCCCTTTGATGCCGACTCGGATGCTGTCGCCAAGAAAAGGGAAGCTCATTTGCCAACAGACGTCAAAGACATTATTTACACGCCCGAAGACGAGAAAGTGCTCACAGACTGGGTTCGAAGAAGCCTTGCACAGAATTGGCACGGAATCGGGACCTGCAAGATGGCGCCGCAGGATGAAGGAGGCGTTGTTGACCATGCACTCGGTGTCTACGGAGTGGAATCCCTCAAGATTGCGGACCTCAGTGTTGTGCCCGTTAACATGGCCGCGAATACGGTAGTAATGGCTTTCACTATTGGTGAGAAGGCTGCTGATATCTTCGCCAGAGAGTTGAAATGTCATCAGTGAGAATTCTAGAAGCCAGTTAGGCTGAGCCGTTTCATTGTGCGTGATGGTAGAGCTATAGTAGTCCTGGTTGTCCTGGAGTCTCGAGGTGATGATTGGCTTTTTTTTCTTCCTTTTTTTTCGGTTAGTTTGATATCAGGACTCCGCTGTTACAGACTCCATGGGAGGTTCTTGCACCCTGGGGAGACAATTTATGAATTTTTATACTAAATCTATGGTTGCCTCTTCGTAGGCATCGAAAAACAGCTCACCAGCGCCCCTAGTCTCCAAGTCATGTTTAGCTACTCCTGGACATAGCCGAGAATCTGTGAGAAACAGCCCGGCTCTTCTAAAACATCGCGTTGCTTCGTTCTGAATGTTTCCGCTTGACACTTCATTATCGACCTCTATAAGAAGCAGCCCGATGCTAGCGAAGTGCCTCTTGTAATCATCATCGTAATTCAAATTGTCGAAGTCGACTGACAATATCTCAAGAAAGAAAACCTCCATGGACTCATTCAATGATGAAGACTGTCCCCCTAGGGTCACCATTTTGGGCTTTTCGGACACCACTTTCTTGCTCATGATCTCAGGTTCTCGGATATTCGGGACTGCCAGCGCCTCGATTCCTTCAAAGGTGAGCTTCTCGAAGCCATCTCTGGTGCCGCGACCAAGGCGTCGCCGGACATGTAGTTTACCTACCGAGACAGCCCCGTAAGGGGCCTGAGGATCGGCGAGTTGAATGAAGGACTCGACAAGCTCCAAATATCGCCGTACTGGTAAGCCGCGTACAATCTCGTAGTAATAGCCGGCTACTTGGCCGTTCATGGACGCCCATGACCATGATGGGCCCTGGTACTGAGTCGGGCGTGGAAAGTGTTCAGTGTAAGCCTTGACATGCCAAATTAAGGCCATTGGAAAGTCAGACATCTATAGTCCAGCAAAATAGTCATCCTGCAACTTCTCACCACAAAGTTCGGCTACACCAGATATTGCAAGGATGCGATCGGCGGGGTGAGTTAGATTCAGCGGCGTGTAATATTCCATTATTTGTCTCCAGACTAGGAGCTTAGTCTGCTTAGGATCTTTGTAAAGAGCACCAATGATGGGTTCCCAGAGGTGCCTCACATCCGGCTTCGCAAAGCAAACCCCTGGGAACTCCTTTATGAGTTTCTCTTCTTGTCTTAGAATCTGGCCAATGCTACTGTGGGCGTAGGTCTCACTCCAGCCTTTGAACATGCTGTGGTTGTGGACGGAGGAACGACATACCCAGCCAACATCAACGTTGGTGTATTGCAGGTATGACAAGCATCTTTCCTGAAAGGCCCGCGCTCTGCTGAAAAGTGTCGGGGTCTCAAGCCATGTCGAAACCGGCTGTGTAATCACGAAGATGTCTCCCGTGATTCCCTTGTAGTCGCATGATAAGCGAACAGTAGATGCATCCAATGTGGAAGTGTCAAAATTGTGTAAGAAACCATGGTTCACGTGAGTTGCCTGTGCCGCAGCTATCGTCACAGCGGCTTGTCCATATATGGATGGCATCTTGGCCATGTCTTTTGCTAGGTCAGCATATCGGATGATGCACAAGAGTCAACCCAAAGATAGTCAAGCCTAGCCGCCAAGCCACTTTGACAGCGTCTTGTGTTGTCCGAGGCAGAGCTCTCCATTCTATGGATTTGCAGCAGCGCTTATAGTTCTTCATTGTCGTCTTTTGCAGCTTGTCTCCACCCCACACGTAGCTCAGAGCAGCATAGGACACCGGTGCAAGTTTGCTGATGAGCCTCAATTGATAGAGACCATCAGCCATGTTGCTAACTAATAAACAAAAAGTTCAGAAATATTAATAATCTTTGCGCCGCCCACAACAATATGACACATGACTACTTCAAGGCTTTGAACAAGAGTGGCCACCGAGGAACTTTATCGGCCTTCGCCTCGCGTTAGAGAATCTTGACAAGGACGAAGAGAAGCAGTCTAATGTGATTTTTGCTGGATATGCTCATGTGACATGTCGCAGGAAGACACTTTAATGAACTAGTCCCTCCTCGAAAGATACATATAAGGTTAAACCAACATATATGACGTCCTTATCCTAGATCAAGCAGGCTTCAGCCAGTCCAGATAGCGGGACCTGGCCCACGGTAACCATCCAGAGGTTTACCCCAAATGTCGACCACAATGCCTGGATCATTGTTGCTGTAAGCTCCGGGTAGGGAGACTAGAGGGCTAGGTGTGCCACTTCCACCTCCTGTAATCTTGATCTGTGAACATGCTAGGTAAAATTGGGCTCCTCCTGGCTGCTGAGCCATATGCAACGCGATTTGCTCTACCCTCAAAAGATATTCACCGTTGGCAATGCTCGCTGGGATCTTGACGTCAACGGTTCTGTAGAGGTCTGTCAAGTTCACAATTGTCAGCCAGGATACTTCTCAACTTCATCTGACGGTATGTAGTACTTACTCTCGCCGGGCCAGTGCTGTTGCTTGTTCTGGTCAACAGTTGGGGTCGTTGTTGACAGCCTAGCCCACACTGCGCCACTACCATCCCATGATGTAGCACTTTGTCCAGAAGGTACCTTTGCGATCCAATACTGAGTGGGGCCGGGGTGGTTGACCTGAAGGAGTAATATAAGAATCATGATACGCAGCTGGGCCTCCAGACCTTACCTGCTGGGAGGAGATGTACGAGACAGTGGCACCGGCAGGAACAGTCAAAACGTTCGCGGCCCTCTGAGTTGAGTAACAGCGGAGGTCGGAGCTGCTTGGGCTCAAAACACCCTCTTTGCTTTGGGCGTTCTTTGTCATCCGGGTTGCATACCAGTCGGAGGGCTCTGACTGTCCGTTGACCACGAGGCGTGGGAACGTATCTTCGAGGCATTAGCTAAGAGCAGCGTCGGTTGCAAATCGAATACGTACAATGCGCGTCAGCCGCAGTGGCCGCGAGAATCAAGGCTGTGAGAAGCTTCATTTTCATTTACCTGGCGTGAAAGTCCCAGGCCCAACACCAATTGCCTGAAGGAAGGCGAGATTGGTCTATATATTGGCTGGTGTGGTGATCTGGTGTTCGCCCATAAATCCTTCCCGAATTAATGCAAGGCATCAAACCTGACTTTTTGTCATTTCTTTTCTAAATAGGAAAAGTGCATCCCTAACCCAGATCATGAATGGTAGTGCCGAATCAATTCTCCGAGCTCGTCATCTCCCAACCTATCAGCATCAACTGGGAAGTATGACGTTTTTACCAAGAGTTGCGGCATGACCACCTTAATTTCGGCTTAATTACTGAAATGTAAGAGACAATCATACTAACCAATAAGACTCGAAAATTTCGGTGCGGACGGAAATGGTACGGAATGTGAGCTCCATGCGTGATATCTGTGTGCAGCAAATGACTACGGCGTTGCACTTCCGTCCCTCGATCTGGCAAGAAACCACATTACCACAACTTCTTATTTATGGTTCTCCTATAGAATTATTTGAGGATGAATGAATTGACAACACTCTGGTCATGTATCGTGCGACGCCCCTGAATGCTGTTTCGTGGTAGGCACCTTGTGACCTGAGCTGGCTGGAATTGGGCATTACTCCTAGGCTCCGGTAACTCTTCTCTGAAAGATAGCTTAAAAAGGTACAATGGTATACTTTCCTTTTGGCTTCTGTAGAAAGTAGTTTTCAAATTCCAGTGTTGTTGCACATTCCGATGAAAGCTTTGCACCCCTGCAACGGCGGAAGAATAGTGCTGTAGCGAACCGCATTTCCATCTCGGCTAGGTGTAGACCTATACAGATCCGAGAACCTGCTCCAAATGGCATGAACGCTTTCCTTGATGCAACTTCCGCGGCTCCATCGAGCCATCTGTAGGGGTCAAACCTGCATGCCATCATTTGTATTAGTGATTGAAGGTTGCGAAGGTCCTGGAACGTGGAGAACAGCATATAATTTAGAGGGCCCAATCAACTTACTTTTCAGGGCGAGGCCAGATATCTCCATTTCGATGCAATGTCCAAGCTTGTGTAGACACTGTCGTACTCTCGGGAATGAAATATCCTCCCAAAACCGCGCCACTTTTGGGAACTATTCTTGGAAGACTAGCTGAGGCCGGACCGTAAAGTCTCAAAGTCTCTTGAATCACAGCGTTGAGCAATGGTAGTGCTTCCACCTCGCTGTCGGTGAAGCTGCTACCGAGCCCTGCCACCTCCTCCTCCAAGGCAGACTGCAGAGTGGGCTGGCGTAAAACAGCCCAAACGAGGCATGTGAGAGTAAATGCTGTAGTATCCGTGCCGGCAAGTATGAAGTTCCCTGCTTCAACACTCAAATCAAGACTAGTTAGCGTTCGAGAGCCTTTTTCGTCAAGGGTTGGCTCGTCAGTCGTTTCAAGTTGTGTGAATATGCTAGTGCCATCCTTTCCTCGATCTATGCTGTTCTGAATGGCCCGCTCACCGAACACAGCAAGATAGTCATTTGATGTAAAAAGGTCTTTCAAACTGGAGTAAGGGATGCGACGGCCCAGAAACGCGACAAGAGGAAGCTCGTCCGCGATAGCCGTGCCTTTACCAGCCGTCTGTAAGATGCGGATGTAGTCATTGACCTGAGAAAGTGCTTTAGTAATAGTCATTAGATAGAGTTGGTACTCACTTCTCCTGTCTCTAAAGTTCGAAAAGACTCTCCGAACATCAGGTGAGCACTTATGTCAGTGGCCATGAAGAGCCACCACTTGAGAATATCCGCTTTACCGCCTGCTAACTCTTGCGTAATTTTGTCCAAAGCGACTTCGACAGTATCCTTAACCATCGGCTCCCATCTCATTCGGATCTCGCTTTTAGAGAAAGCTCGGCTGAACAATTTTCTCCGGTTGCCATGCTGTATGGAGTTTGTCATGGAGAAGAGTTGAGGAACCGGCTTGTCAGTGAAGCGTTCATACCAGTCGGACTTTTCGAATCCAGAACCAGCTTTATGAATCGTCTTGGATGCTTCTGGGTCCACAATGCTGACCTCACCTGGTGAGATGCGGACGACGGGGCCAAACTTCTCATGGAGATCATGGATATAGGCTGTGCGCCGACCTGTAATTATTGCATATTTGAGACGAAGATTGGTGAATGAAGCGTAATATGGGCCAGGTATCTTGCGCAATGCTGCATTCGTCTTCGAGAAGAAATGCTAGCGGGTATTGTCAGAATCCACAACCCAACGGTTCAGTCGAAGATCATTACCAAGATCAAGAATGCGAAAGCTGTACCAGTAGCTAATAAGAATGGAACCAAGAGACTTTTGCGCGATGCATTCAACTCCATAATGTCTCAGTTTTTGAATAAGTAATGGGCCTACTATTTCTGATATCTGGAACGTGAGGAACCGGAGTCAACAGCTCAGAGAAAGACGGAAAATAGTTTCTTAAATACTTGAGAGCTGTAGCTCGCAACAGCTACAAGACCAAACTTCGATTTGCTTCCGATCAACCGATTACTTGTTCCTACATCTGATATCATGCATCGCTGCAAACCTGGAACTTGACCGGTCAATAATTCCTCAGTAACATCGGCAGATGTAGGACGGATGGCTCATACCTTGCAGCATCCTTTACGGCGGACATCTCACCGGCATCTCCGAACCCCGAAGTCGCTTATTCTTATGTTTTAACCAAGATTGTTCAAGAATCCCTGGTCGAATACTACGTGGCCATCGTAATGCATCGCGACCGGGAAGGTCGCAATTCCGCGCGGACTTCTCGGACTATTGCTACAAATCCGAGGAGTGAGCCAAGGCACGAAATCAATGCCCAACCCACACAAATAATCTCCTGCGCCCTATGCTTCCTTGAATATTGCATTATGAATGTGTAATGTGTAGATGGATGACCATTACACCTACCGCAGTGCTACAAAAGGATTCTTACATATTTACTAAATCTTTTCTTTATTCTTTTTTTTATTCTTTTTAACTAAGTAGTTAGATTTTTACTCTATTTGCTGAAGTTAAATATTAGGCATTCCAGTACAGCGAAACCTACCTTTTGGTGATGTCTTTTGAAGGTGTGAAATCTGGCGCTTGAGATAAAATCGCATCGTGACGTAATGGTATCGCGAGCAACCGGCCACCCTAGATCCAAACTCAGACGAGTAACAAACTTCCAGTCGCTCCAAGATTGCTGTTGCCAATTGCGAACACCAATTCGCTGCATTAATGCTTGGGCAAAGAGCAGTGTCTGTGGCAATGAAATCTTCATTTCCAGGCAAGCGCCTACGTGAGAGCTCTGTGCCAGGCTTTGCATCAACATCCCGGGGCATCTCGCCTCCTCCCCTGAAACGTCCACGCAAGGAAGAGGCCGGCGCAGTTGCGCCGACTCTGCCCACTAGACCGATCACTGCGCTCGAGGACTACCAGTTTCGTGTGTTCACTTGGAACCTGAATGGCATACAGCCGTTCCTGCAACGCTCCATTCAAACTTTTTTCAAGCCATCCAAGGCTTCTTCGGCCTCAACTACTGCAGTCAGGGCAACTGCTAACCTCCGAGATTGTCTCCGAAGGTGGCACTGGCCACAGGTTGTCTGTTTGCAGGAAGTCAAGATAGCGCCAGGAGATACTGGTACTCAAGACTCTGTCAGAGCAGCCGTAAAGGCGCCCGTCAACTCAATTGAGCCATCTTACGAGGCTTACTTCAGCCTTCCAAGGGATAAATTCAATGCTCGAGGTTTCGGAGGCAGAGTTTATGGAGTATGCACATTGGTTCGTCGTGACCTAGGTGCGCAACAGCAGCTGCCAGCTGAGCCTTGCGCTACCCCGGTCGACTGGGACCTTGAGGGTAGAGTCCTAGCATTGCGATTGCACAAGTCAAAGCTCTTGCTTCTCAATGTTTACGCGGTTAACGGCACGGACAATCCGTATAAGGATCCCAAATCAGGGATTGTAGTGGGGACCAGACACAGTCACAAACGGGAATTCCATTCACGACTTCGAGACATGGTTGCTGGAAAGGAGAAAGAAGGTTGGGATGTCGTCGTGGCAGGAGACATAAACATCGCTCGTGGACCGATCGATGGTTTTCCTGGAATACGCCTTGGCCCTTCCCATGTAGAAAACAGGTGCGATTTCGAAAACAAGTTCATGAAGCCAACAATGGCTGGCGGGTTAGGAATGGTGGACTCCTTTCGCCATTTTCGTGGACAAGAGAGAAAATACACATATCGATCGCCAGGCATCCCGTGGGGTGTTTCTTGCGACAGGGTGGATCTTATTCTGCTATCATCAAGTATAATGCTGAAGCCAGGGATGTTGATTGACGCAGATATACTGGATGATGAGAATGAAAGGGCGACTAGCGACCACCTTCCATCTTACGTCACACTAAAGCTAGATACTGATGCCGCTCAGGGCCCGGGAAGTGCGGCAGAAGAACTCAACGCAAGGAAATGAGCCACAGTTGAAGTTGATGGGCTCCTAAGTACATGCATTAATACCGCATTTTACAGTTGCCTCGCCAAATATTTTTGCATGGTGATTAAACATTCGACGAGGCCCTGCTCATATCAAGGCTACTTGCTTGAATATTCTGCATGTGCTGGGGACAACGCAGTTTCTAAATGGTATATTTTTCGCAACTGGAATAGTGCCAATCCTTCCATCACATGTTAGATTCAAGTTTGAACGAAGATAGAAAGGGCTATTGAGTCACATAGATCTGTTAGACTTGTGACTCAGTACTCCGGCTTTGGTGGATAGGATGAGGACATGAGAATGGTGTCTTGTCTCTGAAGACCAAACAAGATCGATTGTATTTGACAGCTTAACTTCCATTACTTCATACGGCCATCGGGCTTTCCATTTTCCTTAAGACCACCATGTTCAGATGGCTTGTACTTGTCGCCGCTGCTCTTGCTGCCTCCAGTGCTACTATCACTGGTCTGGCCACCCTGACGTCCGGCCTCATGGGGGTCAACCTTGCCGTGAGCAAACTCGCCAGTGCCAACACGTCCGTCGGGCTTGCCATCCTCGCGAAGGCCTTCGTGCTCTGGTCATATTCTGTTAGCCCTTGGAGTTAATAATTTGAGTTATCTGTGTTAGATTCGTACCACTGGGCTTGTAGTTAGACATGGTGATGGTTTTGATTTTGTGCTTGAATCGATTATCTGTGTGGAGGTCTCTTTGTTGGCTTTGAGATTGTGTTGTCGACAAGGATTGGATCATTTGCCAGGGAAATGCTCACAACTTATATTCGCAAAATCATCGCAACATCTAAAAAGTAGCTTTGATGTGAGGCGCACATTGCCTCATTAATGTTAGTATTGATTGGGGTCGCCGTACGTGACGAGTGTTTATGTCATGGACTTTACTTTTCCCCTGCCGCCAAACATTGAAGCCTCTCGGTCTCGGACAATATAAGTGATCACTGTGCAGTCATTCCATGTTAAGTTAGACTGTGGATCCTAGCAGAAGAATGAATTTCTTCGTAACATCTCAATGGCCGAGCAACCAGGAGGATGACGCTACGAATGCAAAATGAACGAGGATAGTTTGACGAAGTGGAGCCTGGGGGTTGAGATTACGCCTACTCATTAACGGGATGCCATTCCGATCCAATGCGGGGATTTAGTGGCCCAAAGATCTGGAACCACCTTGGGGTAACTTAACTTAAGTGACTTCAGAGGCTAGGCTCTCGATCTTCGCCGATGTCATTAATGCACGCTTATGCCAGGTACAGGTTCTAGTATGGCGATCTTCGTAGCAAAAGAGGGCAAGGGTCTGATTGATCATGTGGGAAATCAACCGTTTCAACTGACCGGGAAGTTCAGATCTCATGACCTAGCTTTTGGAGGCCCCTTCTCAGCATCTATGACGACCTTTCAGAGCGGGACTCACAAGTGGTGCGTGGTCGCCAGCCGTGTGGTTGCAATGCCAGTCTGAAATCATATTAGAGCATTCCCCACTCTCATTACTGCTTGATTAAAAATTATGGAGAGAATTCTGACTCCTGGTGTCGAGATGTTTTGCTGTGTCTGGAGATGGACCAATCTAACAGTGATGGAACTTCCAGGCCGCAGCAACGAAATGTCTACCCTAGTGGTGCACAGAGGCAAACGACACTGCAACAATCTCGAAATTTGAACCCAACTGAATGCATAAACAAGAATTTTTACTGGCTAGGGAGAAACATCATGGACGCCCAGATAGCCCTACATTATAACTGTGCTTAGCCCTTCTGCTACCGTGATTCCAAACAATGTTCTAGAACCTACAAGCATGGTTAACACAGCCACGTACAGTTCTTTCAGCCCTTCTTTGTTCTATCATATCACATTTGTCATTGAAGTGAGATAGAAACCAAAGCATCGTGCACGTGTGCAAATACTCCATTGTGACTGGTGTACGTGACGCCGCCAGCGAGGCTAAAAGCTGCATGCAAGGTAGGCATAGTTAGTCAGACTGGCCGTAGGTATGTAAAGGTGTACCACAAGTAGCCCAAGAAAACAATACTGATTTAAATAAAGGATTTTGCGGCCTGCTTCACAAACGAGGCAGCCGCTGCTGCAGATAATGTAAGTTGAAGCTCATAATCCTGGGCGTGTATTCGATCGACCAACAGAATGTCTCTGTAAGAAGAGCTACGCACAACTTTTGAATCTTTAGAGATCATACACTACACTCCAGAATGCATCTGCACTCTGCTGTTTCGTGTACGGGATTTCTTCAAATCCTAGTGTCCACAGTCAACGTTGCGGCAGCCGATTTCAGCCCGATATTTCAGTTCCAGCCTGGCGTGGACTGCTCAAACCAGACCTCTTGTGAAGATGTACACCCAGGTCATTGGGATCGACAGACATGCGTCGTCAAGATTCGTGCCCGGCAGAGGCTGGACAGCAATTTTGTCAGGCAATTTGCAAACTCGGAATACTTCAAGCCACTGGGTGACAGCAGACTTGCAAATACATCCGATAATATGATCCTGACGAGAAAAGGATGCAACGAATTCTGCGGCGGGTGGACTTTCTACTGGGATGCGGTGCCTCGGTTGACAACGTGGATCATTCCGGTCGTTCTTCTCCTAAGCAATATTGAACTCAGTCCCATCGACAAACGACGCTTTACGACTGTAATACATGCTATGGGCGATCCGATAGATAGCTTCTGGAGCATTTTACACAAGATATATGTATGGCGCCGCCTGTACTCCATTAGTCTAAACAAGTGCTTGAGGCAGTCTGGTCAAGAACCAGGCTGGTCCTCGTATCTCGCCAGGCAACAAGAGCTACTACGACGATGGAAGCGGGGATGGACACTTTGGTTCCGAAGTCTACACAAGCATCTCCGATGCATGAAGCGTTGGGGGCAGCAGTGGATGTATCAGCGGTTCCGAAATCAATGGGAAGCTGCTGCAGAGTCGTGGTTCTTGTCCTTGATAGTGCGATTGCTTGGCATCCGCACAGCTTCTATGACGTCCGTTCAGCAGGAAGACCATGATAATGACTCCGACAGCGACACGGACGACGGGGATGATGGATTCGACAGCCCGCATGATAGAGCTCGCGTGGTCGCCACAGTACTGGCTGGCTTTGAGGAAATCAATGGAGCAAACATCACGTCTGAGACGCATTATCATATGATCCTGGATCATCTGGGCCACATTGGTCAAGGTGATCCTGTAACAGATGGTCAAGCCGCGTGGAGTGAATGGCGTCAATGCGCACGAGTGCTAGCTGATGCTCGAACCAATGAGTTCCTCCGCACGCTACTGGCTATATTTATCTACGTCTTCGGTGTCACCGCTGCTCTCTACGATGATGTAGGTGGTGGCAACACGAGCAAGCCAGGCGGCCGCATTGGCAGCGCTGTTTTCCTCATGTGGCTGGTTCCCTTGGCATTGTTGAGCAATACCGTAGGGAGCTTCACAAGTCGCCGGACATGCCTCACTATCATGCACCTATTCGTGGACAGGGTTACTGCAGCTATGGCAAGAGAAGCGGAAATATCACAGGGGCATCATCGCGATGGACTGTCACCAGACATTCCAAGCCCAAGGGGCCGTCATCGTCGAGACACGAACCTGTCCCCTGAAACCAGACTACCATCTGCCCGTCTCAGTGCAGACAGTAGTGCCGGCATGAGTCCCCGAAGATCTGACGGGGAGACTTCGAGTTTGATGCCACCTCAACCGTCTCATCCGCCGATTTTTCGCCGTCCGGAATGGAGTTTGCAGGATGGCAGCCCTAAGCCCAGAGATTCTGGTTCTGTCGTTGTCATCGAGCACCACATAAATCGTGTTGATGAAGACGATGATGTACTACCACTACTCCCAGAAACTTCATGGGATCATTACTTCTCTTGGTTACAGCCTTTAGGGGCTATTTACACCTACCGTCCGTGGAAAATTGGTTACAGATCGGTTTCGACGAAATCTCACGCTCATTACACGTCAAACTGGTTATTATTCATGCTTGCCCTGTTCCCAGTGCTTATTAGTGTCGTCGGGGCCTTTATCATTATCTGGTACGCTGTCCCAGAGGGTTGGAGCTGTCGACATGTCTGGGTTCTCGGGGTTGGCTTGGCTTGGTTCGTGAGCGCAGGATGCACTACCTGGTTGCACATTAAGCAACCCTTCGGGCTGAATGGTCAAGCCCTCTGGGTGCTAATCGTGCTCAAGGACGCGTTGATTGGTATCACCAGCCTGGGTATGGTCTTTCTTTCCACTAGCGGTATTTTCAACAACTGCTATTGTTGGAGTGCTTTTATGTGGCATCGATATATCCCGGGCGATTGGGGACAAGAAGCCTATATTCCGTTAAATGCAAGCGATGACTACGATCAATTCGCCAAACAGGTCTATTCGCCAGTGGTCTTTGGCTGCCTCGCAGCCCAACTCGCTTTCTTCGTGTTCGTGATATTTCTTTGGTGGGACGGCATCAATGTCGTGCGGTGGAACGAGGATCGATGTCGTCGCGAATGGCGGCATGAGATTGGAGATGGCGGACGAAACATAATTTATGACCGAAGCACCAAGTTTCTCTTTTGGTGTAGCAAAAGGGATTTGGACAGACACGAGTCAGTCAGGAGACAAAGCCATGACGCATATCGGAGACATGGGAGTTAGATAGACTGTTCGGTGTTTCGCAATCACCACAGAGCTGTTCTTCTAAGATTTTCTTTTATGGCACTTACCTTGAATTGGCATCGATTCCAGAAGCTATTTTTTGACTGATAATTTTGGCTCAATTCAGAAATGCTCTTTGGTCCCAATATCAGTGAGCTGCATTCCGGAAAAGTGTTGTGGCGAAGGCTGAGTTCAAATGAACATGCACAGCCATCATCTATGAAGCGAGGTGAGTTCTAGTAAAGTATAACCCTTGGATGTCCCAGTGAAGTTTGTCCTAATTCAAGTCATGGGGCTGTCGACCGACAGGCTTGCCCAAGAGTGAGATGCACACATGTTTGCTCTCCAACACATCGATTCCCTGTACACAATCAGCAAAAAGGCCCAGGCTACGAAGTTTTGGATGTAATAATAAAAACATAATGAGCGGTACCTTTTATTATCATTATATTTCTAAATAATTCAAAACACATATTTGAAAATATTACCTCTTTTGAAGAATTATTATTATTTTCTATTACATGAATGGGTCAAGTGAACTCTTTGATTCCTAAAAGTAACAAGCCCTCCACTATATTTTTGCATTTCTCTAACCTTTTCTTATGGAGTTAGAATCTCATAAAAGGTAGATCTCAGCAATAAACGTTGCAAACGAAGTAAATTTCATGACTGGTAGGCGCCACTCTGTGACTCACACCAGAAATGGGCATTTAACAAGACAGGCGAAGGGCCTCCAGCGTCCTGGACCTTCCCGGCTTCTGATCATCAACTCGAATTCCGGTTTCGCCTCTGCGAAAATCCTCCGAATTTGGCAAGCAGTTTGATTGCTGGTTCTTTCGGCCGTTTATATCCTTTGAAGGAAAGGCGTGGCGTAATCCTTTTGCCAATCAATCACGAGATCCAGGCGTTCCCCTACTACAGAGGGATCAAAGGCAAGTCCCAGATGGATCCTTACAACAATCTGCCGCAAGAGATCCGCCTGGAAATATTCGCTCACATCCGGTCCAAGCGCTTCATATTGCAGCTCATCGCGGCCTCACCAACAATGCTACGCCAGTACGTGAATGACAAGACGTACATTGCACGAACTCTGCTGGCCGCTGACCTTGACGATGCTATGGTACAGGATGCCGTGGGTATCATTTTGTTTCCTCATCAAAATGGGCATTTGGTCTCTTCTGGTGCCTTTATCAAGAAAGTTCAGCGCCATATGGGCTTGTGGGCAGCACAACGGCTTCCCCAGCCGCTTCATGAACCGGACAGCGAGCTACTAGACCAGCTCGACCGACTACACAATCGCCTCCTATTTTTCATCGAAGACTACATGACCAAATCTACGGCCGTTTTTCCTCCTCGGGAGTATCTTTGCCTTTGCGAGAGGTCTTTGCGGGGTTACTTGACGTTCAAGGGTGAGATGATCACTCCGAGACTCGACGCAGCTTACCTCACAAATACAGAGAGACAGCGATTTCTTCGAGCATTTCTGCGGTATGAACTTATATGCAAAATCAGAGTCTTTGAGGAAAACAACAGCTCAAGAATCTACATCGAACACGAAAATCTGTACCGATATGAAGGACGCCGTTTTCGGCTATTTGAGCAAGAGGCTCTTGAGTGTGTCCGCATTTATGTCGAGTCTCTTTATGCAGCCGTATTTGCTCACAGTGGCGACTCGTGGTTACCATGCGTCCCTAATGAAGACTCCCCCTCTCATATTAATGGCCTGCTATATCCAGATACCTTTTTGGTCAATCTCGATGACTACGCCGATGATCTTGATCCAGAGAGTGGTTTCCGCTCGGCCTTTTACCATCTTGCAAACTTTGGCTTCGATCTCGCTATGGTCTTTGTACAAGCTGCAACATCGGGATGGCACGGCAGAAACCTTCTGCGAGATCGCCTCCGGGGCTATTCTTTCCTGAGTTTCAGGGCCTTCTCGTATTTCGAACCACCTATACGTCATAGACGTTATTCTTCGAATAGTGGCGCAGCTAAGACAGGAAAAAGATTTGCTAGAGAGGCTCCTGGATTGTACCGATTACTAAAGCCCCGAATCTCGTCCTCTCAGACTCTGTGTTACGAGATCTATCGACAGCATGCCTGGGCTTTTTTTTGAGGATATCCGATTCTATCCAAATGACAGTCCGTTCCCACCATTTCCCACATGGGATGAGCTCTGGAACTATCATAGCGAGAATCAGCATGCCGAGGGTTGGTTTATGAGACCGACACTTACCAGGGCACTGCGCCGGTCTCAAAAATGGCACAATGAACGACTAAGGGCTCCAAACTCTCCCTGCTCGGTGGTCGATGATCACTATGAGACTGACCTGCATGTTGAGCGAGAACTTGGGGTCCATGCTCGGACAATCGCGTTCCCCGCGAGTTTAGAGGAATGTTGCAGAAATATGGCACCGTTTTGGCAATCAACAAGTAAGAGTTGAACATGTGAGTATGTAATTGCCATTGGCCTCTAGGCATTCTGATTGTTAGTTTCGTCTTTACTTTCTAAGCTAGTCCGAATATTTTTATGGCTCCTTGAAATGATCTTTCCTCGGCACGGGTTTGCATCTTGCAGCAGTGTCAGTTTTATAGCTCGCAGTCTTAGGAGATTTGAAGAAGTAGTTGGCTACTTTTCCTCGCACTAACTTACCATGTGTTTGCAAATTCTATGAACCGTTTATAGCCTTAAGAATTACACGCTTCCTCCTCACGTAAAGCGGCCTCGAAACGTGACCATGAGGCAGACGGTGAACTATGGGCACAGGCCGGAGAGAGTTATCGTGACCATGGCAACAAAAGGACAGCGATAGGCGAGCATGACTCTGTAGCCTATGACGAAGCTGTTTCCAGCCTTTTAGCTTGACTCAATTCTATGCCAACTCCCTTCAAACCTAGACACATCGAATAAACGGAGAAGTGAAAACTTTGCTCTATACCAACAGCGCTTGCAACATGCATGTGGCCACCCAAATCTACAAGGTTTGAAAATTTCGACACCCATCACTTATCTCGACCGAGGCGCTCCTCTTCGTCGGCCGTTAACTCATAGGCAGGCCTGAACCCGTTGCCCTTTTCCCCATCCTTTTTAAGTTGAGGGTTCGGATGCGTATCCTCGGTGCCGCCGAGACTCGTGTATCCCTAGAACTATTAGCAAAGACCGTTTCGAGTGAGTGATTGGAGATCTACCTGGTCGTATAGTGGGCAATAAGCAATACCTAGATGTCGTATGAACTGTCAATAAGTCAGCGACGGCTCGTTCGAAGTACACGTAAAGATGGTCTCGGCTATCAAGGCCATCTCATAGCGGTCTGTGACTCACTGCCCAAATTTCCGCTGTTGCAAGTTCATGTCAGCAAATGATCACCCGGAATGGGGCTTTGAGGCTTACTGTAATGCCAATCAATGACCGGGTGTACCCGCATGAAGGCGGGCCAGCCCCCGTCCGTTGGGTCGAAATGCTTCAGATTCTCTCCATGCGGGTCGGTTCTCCTTGTGCCAACAAAGATGGCTCGTACACTTGGACGATCTCCCAGGTAGACCTCAAGTCCTTTCCTCATCGGCAACACATAGCGGGCGACTTCTAGCTGGTATTCGGCAGCTGACGAGGCGACAAAGGAGTCCACCTCGGGGAAAGCGTCGGGCGCAACAATATACACGGCCTGGAATTTCTCTGGGAAGTCTGCAGCAGCAGAGCCGTTGACTGTGCCAGCGTCGGTGTTCTCGGTAGTCGTGGAGGGAGACTCGTATGTTCGGGCGAAGCAAGCGAGGACTGCTATTAGTAATACCAGGCCTACAAACGTCATAATAAGCACCAAAGAAATCACACTGATGCGCCGTAGGTCTGCTTACAGTCTTTGCCCCCGTTGTACGATATCGAGATCTGGTCGGGCCTGGCGCACTCGTCAGGGCATGTTGCGAACAGTCGTAGCGACATGACAAGCGAATACACACCTGTACTTTTGCAGGGCCTCCTCTATCACCCCTATCGAAACACGAAGCTGTGCCTGGACATCACGAAGCAATTGCGACTCGGGCTCCTCGGCAAGGAATCCGTTGACCTTTGCGCTTAGCTCCAGGCAAACGTCGCGCAAGGGTCTGGCGGGGTATCCGTTGGTTGCCGGACCCGCATCGTTGTGGCCATTATGGTTGTGCGCCATTGTGCATCATATCCTGCCTGGTGCCGTCGGTGTTGTGTCGTTCGCGGCGCGATGGGACGGCTGAAGAAAAGGATGCTGCGGTTGCGGGCTGCGATTGGTGGTGGTGTGTCCAGCAGACATTCACATGGGATCAGGATGACTCGCGGTTAGTTGGACTCGGGAGTTATGGCGGGGGACCTGCGCAGGGGCGTCATGGTGGCCGATTCTGCCGGATCTATCCCTGACCGCCCGCCGAGAAAGGCGGTCCGCGCAACCCAACTTGAATGTCCCGGCCTCGAGGAGGCACCGCTGGGACAGCCGTAGATGCGGCTTGTGAGCGATATCTCAGCCAGGCTATGCGGTGCATGTGGTGGTGGGCCACTTGTATGCAAAATAGCGTCATTTTTCCCAGATACCATTCTTCTAGCACAAGCAAAAATGATATATCTGCGGACGTTGTTACTCCATGCATGCGCCGGGCTGGCGGCTCCGGGGGAGTAAGACACTGGCTGCCGAGCGCCTGCTCGTTTCAGTGGCCTTGGCGCCGCTTCATGGCCCGGAGTTCCCAACATGGCGGGCCGGTAACTTGGGTACTCGATGACACAGGCTTCGTGCTCGACACTGACGACCTAAAGTTTTGAGGATCTTCAAAGTTTGAAAATAATGAAGCAAAGAGCTACTACGATTAATTAGTATTTTATTTTAGAAAAATCACTTTGTTTCTTCGTTCCCAGTTCGAGATGAGTATTGCATTCATGGACAGGGTGGGGCCCACCTCCAACCTTTCGGTTCCAGAGTTCAGGATCCTGGCAAGCCTGGTAAAGCTCAACTTCCCGTTCGAGCATCGCCGTTCTCTCGCATCTAGCTCTTCACAGTTGTTCACTTGCATTTACTCGCGCGGCCACCCCTGCTCACACGGATCCAGCCATGGTCAACCAGATCGAACCTCGGCGTGCTGCCGAAATCATGCTTGATTGGCTAGACCTCAGGCTCGTCACCTTCACTGAGCTTCAGTCGCTGTGGGCGGGCTATGGGCACATCTGCGCCCTCACTGCACAGGCACCCAGCAAAGAGGTCGCTGCTCGCATACGCACTGCTTCCGGGATGGCAGAGGAGGATGGTGGTGAGGATTTCCAGCTCATACTGAAGCTCATCTCACCGCCCCTCGCTACGACCAGTGACGAAGGTCACCTCCGCAAAATGCTCAGCTACGAAGTCGAGCAAGTATTTTACACGGAGATCGCTCCAAGTCTTGGGGACGTTGCTCCTGTAGCAAAATGTCTGGCATCAACCCTGCATCGACCGAAGGGAGTGCCCCCCGCTCCTGAGCTGGAGGGCTTGATAGCGACACTGATGACCGATCTTCGCCCAGGATTTCCCGTGTCCGGAGAGAAACGATCAGTCCTAACATCACGCCAAGTGCGCGCTGCTCTCAAATGGCTCGCCAATTTTCACCGCAGCTCCTGGGGGCTGATACCAGAGAGTCGAAGCAAATTCTTGCTGCCGCCGCTCGAGGAATCCAAGCGGAGGAAACGTGATCCCAATGAGGGGGGGAACAAGCTCTGGCTTAATGGTGGTTACACGTATCTCGCAACTAGGAGAAAAGAATACTCCAACCTAGCGAGGCGCTCACGCTCCGAATGGTGCCAAGCCTTTTGCACGCCGCAACGAGGCTCGTCATTGTCAGTCGCTGAGATGGCCGCACAAGCGCTGTCCCCTCGCTCCAGGCCAGTGGAGTCGTACATACATGGCGATGTAAAGTCCGAGAATCTGTTTACCACAGAATCAGGCGACCTCGTTGCTTTCTTTGACTTTCAGTACGTCGGCCTTGGCCTGGGCACATGCGACCTTGCCAAGTTGTTTACGTGCTCAGTGCCACTGGAAGCGCTTACGAATGAGGGCTCCATACCAGACGAGCTATCAATGACTGAAGGCGAGATGGCGCTGCTAAAGGTATATCGCGACGCTCTTTTGAACCACCATCCGGAGGGCGGAAAGATGGTTGACTACCCGTGGGATCTTTTCGTTCGGCATTGGGAGACCGCGCTGGTGGACTGGTGTCGCTTTCAAGCATCGTGGGGATTTTGGGGGAATACGGAGTGGCTGGAGTCCAGGGTCAGATTTATCATGAATGACCGAGGCTGGCATGACTGGCTACGAAATGATATTGAGGGTGTTGTCGAAGGACGATGAGATTGGAATGCAAGGCCGCAAACGACCAGATGCGCAGGAATCGGATGAGGGTGGTTGGTGATCGACAGACCGATCACAGCATGCAGTGCAATGCAACAGTATCGAGCACCTCAACTAATGTCTCGAACCATTTCAATGAGCAGCACAAGGCTCCATACCTTCTGGAAGACTTCTTAGGTAGGGATTAGTAGCAGTCATGGCTGTGGTCGGCGCATTGGGGGGAACTCAATTACGTCAACATTCTGTATTACGGCATGAAGGTGTCATGGGCAGCGAACCGTATAAAATAATACAAAGCAACCTTCCGCCAAAATGCCTTTACCAATTGGAACCAGAGATCCGAGCTGAATCACATTTTAAGAACGAAAAAAGAACTATCCTCCTACTCTCAAAATGCTGAGCCAGACCCTTCGCGCTTCCCCCATCCGCACACTGCGCACGCTACGCCCACTGGGCGTGCAGCCAGTGCGACGTGCCTACGCTACTGGCGGGGATGACCCAGCGGAGTTCAAGGCCAACACAAACAGAGTCGACCGAAGCAATACGAGCATGTTGTAAGTTGCGACCACGTCATGGCTGACCGGTCAATGGGCCTTTGCACTAGACAATCTTCCCTACCTACACGCGTGGCTAACGATCTTGAATAGTCTAGTGGGTGGTCTTACCCTAGCTGTTGCTTTGACATACTTCCTGGGAATTGCAAACAGGAGGACGGCGACGGAGATTACCCACAGGGTTGATCCCGGTGCTGTTGAGCATATGAAGCCCCAGGCTGGCGAGAAAGACCCGACCTACGCTCCCCGACCGGACAAATTTGGAAAATAAGGAAGGGCGATTGATGAGCGACTCAACACGCGGATGATACCTGTATGACTGGCACAAGATGGAGAAGAAAAAAAAGCCATTGGTTGTGGTACACAACATGAATCGTGGCCTCATTCTTTTTAATTACTAGCAATTGACCAAAAAATAATGATTAAAAAAATTGTGAAAGTTATCGCGACAGACTCGGGATTTTATCACTTTCACTGGTATTTTGGCGATGGATATATATAAAATGGAAGGTCTCGTGTTGTCGTGTCGCGAGCCGATTGCTTCGAGGTAGATGTGAACTTGGACCCTCGAAAAGGGTTTAGCTTGAATTATGTAACAATGGTGGGGAGATTCACCGCCAAAAGTTTCCAGCAATTCTGCCGTGCACTTTTCAACCACCACGTCCACGGATCCCACCGTCTCGCCGTCTCTTATCGTGGTGATTTTCAGCATACTGTTCCCTTCCAACCCGCCAACCTACCCGACCAGGCATTAACAGCAGACCGCAAACATGTCTTCCATGCGCAATGCCGTTCAACGGCGCCCTCACCGAGAGCGAGCCCAGCCTCTCGAGCGGCGCCGCCTTGGCCTTCTTGAAAAGCACAAGGTTCGTCGCTATGGTTTATGTGCGGGAGCCATGTATGCTGATTGATATAGGACTACTCTCTTCGTGCGAAAGATTTCAACAAGAAAAAGACACAGCTCAAGTCTCTCCGACAAAAGGCGGCCGACCGCAACGAAGATGAATTTTACTTCGGCATGATGTCCCGCAAGGGTGCCGGCTCTAGGATCAAGGACGGACGCAGCTGGACTGGAACGATTGAGGGCGACCGTGGAAACACCAGCCTAGACGTGGACACCGTGCGCCTGCTGAAGACGCAAGACATGGGCTACATCAGGACTATGCGACAGGTCGCTGCCAAGCAGGTCGCCCAGCTGGAGGAGCAGGTTGTGATTACGAGGGGATTTGACCGCTTGGATGAGGACGAGGACGAGGGCGAGGATGACTTTGACGATGACGACGACTTGATGCCTATGCCGACAAAACCCAAACCCGCCAGGAAGATTGTCTTCTTTGACGACGAGCAGGAGCAGGAGGATGCAGTACAAGAACACATTGAGCAAGAGGATGCAGAAGACGACGACGACGGACCAGATGATGTGGATGACGACAAGAAGACTGAAGATTCAAAGTTTGAAAGAGAAAAATCTCTGCGCAGGCTGCAGAAGCAACTCGACAACGCACGCAAGCGGCTCAAAGCGCTAACGGACGCAGAGGAGCAGCTTGGGCTGCAGCGTGCCAAGATGGCCAAGACGGCTACGTCTGGAGGCATGACAAGGAGAGGCAAGAAGATCATGGTCCGCACGCGGAAGAGGTAGATTAGCATCAACGACTCTTGCGGAAACCCATTTCATGACGATACCCCCCCTCCTTTGTTCAGACTTGGCTAGGTAGGCCACAGGGAAAACGCCTGACAAAGGCCGTTGCTACGGTTGATCACGACAATCATTTACTTGTTCTTTCTTGTTCATCATTAATCGATATCTGGATTTCGTGCCCATGCCGTGCCATGCCATGCCATACCCCATCATCTAGCCCCGTGTCTCGTTCAATACTTTGATCCCACGCATCTGTACAAGCATTTGAAAAGCCCCCCGAAGCACTTAACGCCGACCGTCAGCAAGAAAAGGAAAAACTTGAAGAGCCCCTTGGCCAGCTTGACCACGGCGCGGATCAGGAAGGGCAGCTTGTCCTCGCTGTCCTTGGCCTTGCCGCTCTTGCCGAGGCTGCTGTCCTGGCTCTCGACGTCGATCTCGAACTCCTCCATCTTGCGCCTCTTCTGCTGCTTCTTGTCCTCGCGCCGGCCGAGCATGTTGCTCAGCCGGCGCCCGTCGCCGCCGCCCTCGAGGGCGTCGGGCGGGGCGAGCGCCGGCGGCGGCGGGTCGAACGCCTCGGCCGTGGCGGGCATGTTCTTCTCGTCGGCCGCCGCGACGAGCAGCAGCGCCGTCACGGCCACGTCGATGATGAAGAAGGACTCGATCTTGGACGCCAGGCCCGTGTCCAGCTCCAGCCAGCCGCCGCCCGTGCCGTCGCGCGTCAGCTTGGCTAGGTGATGCGGCGACTCGTGGTGCTCGAGCGTGTACTCGACGCGGGACCACGCGGGCGAGCGCTCGATGGTCACGCAGAACGGCGTCGCCAGCGCTGGGTGTACCAGGAAGTGGTTGGCACTGTCCTCGTCCCAGACGAGGCGCGCGCATTCCCGCTCGGCGAGCATAACGGCCGTCGGGTCGTCCTGCTTATCCAGCGCCATCTTGGTCGCTGCCGCGGGCATCAGGAGCGCCACCAGGCCATCATTTGGCGGGTGCTTCCGGGACTCCTCCTCCATCGTGGTTGTCAGGGCCTCGTGCCAATTTTTGCTGTCCGAGCTCTTGCTGCTGCTGCTGCCGCTGCCGCCGCCACCGATACTGATACCCGCGATGCCACTGCGGACGCTGCTCGACGTAGAGCTCGAGTCCGGCTTGGGGCCCTTGTATGGTTTGCTCGGGTCGAGCCGAGTCACCGTAACATACGCCGATGCCGATGTGGGGTCTATCCGGACATTGTAGAAGGGTTGAGTTGTGGAGGAGAGTGTGTAGATAGGGGCGTCTTTCTGCTGCGACATCCGCATGCAATATACACGGCCTTCCGATGGCGACGCCTTCCAACCATTCGTGACTTTCCACAGCCCTTTGAGGTGATCCGTTGTGCATGTTTGCGGGATCACAGGTGGCTCGTTGGCCGCTCTGCGTGGCCACTTATTGGTAGCAGTCTCGGCGCTGAGCGGGCTCCGCACTGGGCTACGTACTGGGCTTTGGGCATCTCCGTGGTACTCTTGCCTGCTGATGACTGCCCGAGGGATATGCGTAGGACTCATTTGCATCGGAGCGTACTGTTGCTGGTCCAGGGGTACTTCAGGGTTGTAAGTCGGGAAGATTGAGCGGATAGGCTGACTAGGGGAACCGGGATCGTCGTTGAACGGAAGCTTCGCTATCGAGCTTCTTGATCGAACACTATCTTTGCGGACCACCGTGTGTGCCTCCGCCAGGGCTGATCCTGAACGGCCGGGGATATCAGCTACCGGACGAGGCTGTTGCACTGAGCCTTCTTGCACTCGTGGCAGCGGCGACGGGCCGCTTCGCTCGGGAGAGCTGGGGCTAAAGTCCACCGGCGTCCGCGTTCTGTTCTGGGGCGTCTGCCTGCCATTCCGGGGCGGCGAGGATGGCTGAGAAGGGCCCGGAGATGAAGGCGCTCGCCATTCCTGCGGCGTCGGTGCCCTACGCTCTCGAGACTCTGAGCGGCGGGGCTGCATGCGAGGTAGAGGGGGCGGCCTCGACGTGTTCGGGCTCGGGAAGAGGGAGAGCCCTCCTGAGGGCTGCGCGGACATTGCTGGCGATCTTTCGTCTCAAATTGGTAAATCGGTAGGGGCGGGCACAGGTGAGAATGGCGAGGCGGAGGAAGAGGACTGTGAGCGAAGAAAGCACAAAGATGGCAAAGCAAACTGGAAACGGACGGGGTATCAAGCGGCAAAGACAACGCTCTTCATTCTCTCCGTGTAAGTCGTGAATGGCATCAGCACGCTCCACAGGAGGGCTACCAAGACAAGCAATTCCGGTGATATGGATAGACTCGAGAGACGAGACTTTTAAGAAGAACTCCACCGCCGCCCCAAGGCGGAAGAACAAGAGATATACATGAACCAACAATGCTGCCCCCGACCGCCGGCCGCCCATCCCAACGGGCCCTCTGATCCCTCACCTACCCAAAGGGACTGCCTCCAGCAGCAGCAGCACCCGTAAGCGCCCTCGCGGTGCAGAAGCAACGAAGAGGAGGGTGGAGGAGGGGCGAGCGCGGCATCAATCGCTCCCCAAGTGGACATGCTGCAGCGCCCGCGGCCCAATCCGCGCGCCGGACGGGGGCAGGACGGGGCAGGACAGGGGTCCGCGGGCACAGAGTGGCTCACCAATGAGCGGGCGCATCACACTGCAGGGGCCGGAGGCTGCACGGGTCCTAAGCGCCTGCGCAGGGGTAGGGACTGGTAGAAGAGCAGAGCAGAGCGGACGGCAGCGAGGGGGACGGTCGAATGAGCAGCGAATATGGCCGCCGTCGTGGAGGTCGGTCTGTGGGGGATGCCGCGCCATTGGCCAGGCGCCGTCTGTGATGGAGGAGGCTGGCAGTTGGAATGGCCTTATTTTCTGGCCGATTTGGCGCTTATTGGTTTCTCGAGTCATCAATTTGATGCGCGCGATCAGGAAACAGATTAATATCGCGGCGGGAAGCCGACACTCCACGTCAGCATGGAATCTCGACGGGCTCAGCGAGTGCCATGCTTGATTCACCGTTGATCGGATCAGATCAGACTACAAGCTGATCAATCATGGAGGTTTGTGTCTTGTACCCCGCCATGGCAAGTCAATTAATTCAAGGGCGCCGTCTTGAGGTTTATCGTAGTACCATACCATGTCGAATGCTCGAGAAAAGCAACTATATCAAACAATCTCACCCAATCTCACCCTAGTCAGATCGCCATGGCCCAGGCCGTCTCGGTGGCCGTCCAGAAGGCCACCCCAATCAGGACAGAGAAGCTCTGAAAATGCAATTTCCAGACGAGCATCGAGGTGGCCGGCGCAGGATGCGGGGATGGTGCTGGACCGTGCATATCATCTCGTCCGAATGGAGAGCCATCCAAGTTCCTGGGCCCGGCGCCGATGGTCTGGCAGCCTGGCTAGAAGACAAGACCGCCCATGGCATCCAGTTCATGAGCACTTCAATCATTCATCTGCCAGGTTGGTTGTACAAGGATGCTAGTCGTGACATACCAACCCCTCTTCCTCAGTGTGTCCGTGTCCTCAACCGCCACTTCCATGGACAGCTCTTCGTCGACAGAACTCCCATCCTTGAGTTCCATGCCCCTGCCTCCATCATCTTTCTGCTACTGTTGGTCCTCCGGCAGCCAATGATTGACCACCTCCGATGCATCATGAAGACCTTGGCAGCGGGTAGCCATCCATTCCATCCAGCCTCAGGGCTCAACCGTCAACACGGCCTTACCATTGCCTCACCATTCAGAACATGGCAAACTCAAGATCAAGGCATGGCAACCCAACAGCATGTGGAAGTAGTGTATTCTAAGGCTTTGCCGCCGTCTCCCTCAAACTTATCGTACAGGTGAAATGTTCAAGTTAGCTGTACAATCTCCGCCCCTCCACCCAAGGAGCAGCGGAGATGGATATTCCCTCCCCAAACGCCACGAGATGCATTGTACAAGACTTTATCTTCCCCCATCCCTCCCCGGCCCTTCTCGTCACCGGCCCTTGGCGGCATCGCTCACGCGCGGCCGGTCCGCCGCCGGCATCCCGCCTATCCTCTCCCCGCGCTGCTCCATCTCGCGCTTCTTGGACAGCCGCACGTCCTCCGGCAGGCCCCACCACTCGCGCATGAACTCCTCCTGCGCCGCGGCCACCTTGGCCTTGTGCTCCCGCTTCTTCTGGCGCTCCAGGCGCATGGCGAACCACTCCTCCCGCGCGGCGTCGTGCTCCTCCCGCGTCGCGCGCACCTTCATGCAGTTGTTCATGGCGCGGTGCTGGGCCTTGCAGGCAAAGGTGACGCTGAAGGTCTTTCCGAGGGCGCATTCGGCGAACTCTGAAGGATCACAAAGGTCAGCGATCGGGTCCACCGCAGCTTGGGGTTGTTCCAGTAGTCCCGGCGCAACAAAGGCCAGCTGCTCCGGGACACTTTTTGAGGGATACTCACCCTGGATCTCCTTGGCGCAAAGCTTCCGCACGCGCTTGTAGTAGACATCTCGTACCTGTGCCTCCTGCGATGCGGACAGTGGTAGAGGGTTTCGGGAGGGAACGCCGAGACGCTCGGATGAAGGATCGGGGGTCTCGGTAGCCATTGCGGCCGTGCGAGGTCGTCTGAAACGGGATAAAGTTGGAGGCAGAAATCAGGTCGAGTACGGAGCAGCGATTTTGGATTTCTGGTAGCTCGGATCAGTCGTTGAAACGGCCTCGAGCTGGAGGACCTGCCGCTTCTCTAGAATGGTGTGAGCTTCAAAGCTCGGGTCATGGGCAGAGACGGTCTGTGGCAGTATTGTCACCGCCTTCTTCAATGGGCCAGCACACCACAACCATAAGTCCCCTTATCTTATCCATCAAGAAATGGCATGTCCAGCTTGGCCATCGCCTTACCGACTTCAGCTGTTGCGTGGCAATCTCAATCAGAAACACATTTTTGACCGTCTCTTGAGTGAACCGTCATTCCCCCTAAATCCTATCGTAGATGAGAAGCTGGCGGCAATCATCATGTCCCTTGTTGCACCCTGGCCGTGCACTTGTTGCAATGCCTCTCTCAAATCCCGCGGAATCACATCTCACAATCTCTACGCTTGTGGCAAGTTGGTATTGAGTAAACATAGTGATTCAGAGAACTGTCAAGGTGGCTATATTCACGTTCATCTGGCTTCTCTCCTCGCTCTACCAATGCAGCTCTCTCGAATGGTATCAAAGCAACCCACACGCCGCGCGCCGTCAAAAAGATATCCTCCTGTCCTGCGACATCCATGCTACCTTGCAAATACTGGACCAAGCATCAGAATCAAGTGATCGTCAATTTCAGTGTTGAGGGTGCGATGGAGCAGCGCCATGTGGCTGTCCCTGGGGAGGGACGTTCTGGTAGTCCTGACCCACCGGCTCGGGCGAGGCGGGCTGCTGGTACGGCTGGGGCGGATACTGTCCGTACGCTTGCTGGTCCTGGGGAGCATACTGGCCCTGAGGAGGGTATTGCCCGTGGTCGGGCCCAGCGTAAGGCTGCTGTTCATAAGGCTGCTGCTGTTGGGGATATGCGCCCTGGGCCGGGTCGTAGGGGGCCTGGTATTGACCTTGAGGCTGCTGCTGCTGCTGCTGGACGGGCTGGAAGCCGGCAGGGGCGGCGGCAGCAGGAGCCTGGGCCTTGTTCTCGAGCTGGTAGCTGGTCGATACGCCTTCGAAGTGGAAGTGGCCGTCTTTGCGGGCCTTGAAGAACATGACGGTCGTCCAAACGCCAGAAGCGACGAAGAGAAGCCTTGGGTATCCGTTAGATGGCTGACATTCTCAAGGCACATGGGTTGATCTAAGCACTCACCAGACGACAGCGCCCATACCAGCAATGGCTGAGAGCTCGGCAAGTCCCTTGTCGGTGTAGGAAGGGGCCGTCAACCCGGCTCCGGCCTGGCCACGCAGAGCAGCGTTGGCGGCAAAGGTCGCCAGCCACATGACAAACATGAAGCCCTCCAGCGCCAGAACGGCAATGATGTGATATGCCGCTTGCAGCGCGCCAACCTTCTCGGTGAGGACCAGATAAGCAACGACGAGCCATGTGATGACGCCCTAACCCAATCACCATGTCAGATAAGAAAGTTTTCAAGGGTGGGTTGTAGTCGAATTCGACGAGACGCAGGACAAGGACATACCGTGGCGACTCCTAGGCCCGCTTCACCAGGGATCACGGCTGATGTAGCTATCACATCTCCGGAGATGGCAAGGACGATGAAGCCGACGAGGACTTGGGCACCGCGGATGATCAACAACCACAAGGGCGACACAAGGATGTGGTCGCCTCCAGACTTCTCGGTGACAGCGACAGTCGTCATTTTGTCTGTGGCGGATCTAGTTGAACCCTTTGGCTTGCTTGGCGGTGGTTAGTGGATGAACCGTAGTGGGTGAGTCCGACGATGTGACAAGACAGCAAATGGGCTTTTTCTCCCGAGGGCCTTCTCCTCCGTGGCTTATAAACACCACGGCCTCTCGTGGAGCCGCATGAACAAGCGCTGAACACGCAGCAGGTCTCGCTCGTTCGCAGCCCCCGATGCCTCTGTTTGTCAGCCCAAGGCAGACTGAGCTTCAAATTTGCTGTCAAAGACGCACATGGACCGTTGGATGCTTGCAAGCCCGGTGGACCCCTAGCCGATGTCACAAAAGCACCCGATTGCCTGTGCCGTGCCAGCATCTCAGCCGCACCGCTACTTTGGCCATTCAGCTTGAGGCTCTGTGCGCCCGTGGCTTGGTGCCGGCCCCACGGCCAACATGCCTGGTCGCGACGAGCTATCCCTCTCCAGATCGTGGGCTTGGATTAGGCCGGCTTACCAGCTCGGAATCTGGACGAGGGCGGAAGGACGGGTGGGTGTACAATAGCGCAGAGAGTGGTCTGAGGATCGGATGCATGCCTACGGAACGGGACATACATGGAAAAGCAGGGAAAGCCCACGAGCCGCGGTTGGCTTGGGTAGCCGAAATGGCAGAATCAGGGACTAGCAGACTACGGTGAGTAAGGGTTCACGTGGACGACGCGCTGGAAGATCTGAGACTGTGGTCTCATCAGGCATCGCAGGTCACCGCCGGTTCTTGGAGGATACTTGGGTGGGCCCGCCCAGCAATGCCGGCTTGGTAGAGCTGCAAATAGCGACGTGCACATGGCCCGCTCGGGAGATGAAAAGCTCGTGTGGGAGAGAGAAGGCAGACCCCTTCCAATGCTACGGTACGGATGCGTGAGGCTGAAATACTACCAAGCTCCGCCAGGCAGATCCGGCCAAGCCCTCCCCTCGTTAATAATCTGCCGGGAGACGTCAATTGTCCGCCAGCACATTGTGCACGAGGCCCATCCCTGCCAGCGACAGGGGGTCCCGCATGCGTGACAGCCAGGGGTCTCATCTTCCGTAGGTTGTTTGCGGGCTGGGCATGCGGGTTGCAGGATGCTCAAATGACGTCTTATCAGGCCCGTAATGGGTAAAATCTCGTTTATTATCAATCATAAATCTCTGCACGACATGATGGAGGATTATTGGAATCACTTTTTAGGGGTGGTAAAGTGACTGGCAGATAAGAGGGTGCCTTGGCGTCCGTGTTCTGCAGATAATGCAGCTATGAACGCCTCGTTCCGGGGTTCGTACACAACCTTGATCCTTTCCAAAAGAAACCAAAAAAAAAAACCGTTTCCTATACTTGATTAGGATAGCGGAGTCAACGTTTGGTAGCTTCAATCTCGGGGCATTTCCTTCTGCCTCAGGCGGTCTTCTCGTTGGGACCGGCAATCAAAATCTTGATGGCCTCTCCCTCCTTGACCTTCTTGAAGGCCTCCTCGGCCTGCTTGAACTCGACGACGCCGGTGACCAGCTTCTTGACGTCGACCTTGCCGGTGGCGACGAGGTCGACGGCGAGCTGGTAGTCGCCGGAGCCGTAGCGGAACGAGCCCTTGGCGGTGACCTCCTTGAGGCAGAGGGCCATGATGGGGAAGTTGATGTCGCTCTTGCCCATGCCGCCCTGGACGTAGAAGCCGCCCATGCGGACGACGTGCAGGCTGGTCTGGATGGAGGGCTCGGCGCCGCTGGCGTCGATGACGGCGTCGGCGCCCTTGGGCAGGCCGGCCAGGTCGCGGATGGCCTTTGCGTTCTCCTCGGCGGAGACGCGCTGCGACAGGTAGGTGTGGGTGGAGGCGAAGCCGCGGGCGAAGTCGAGCTTGGACTGGACAATGTCGACGCTGACGACCTTGGAGGCGCCGTACGCGCGGGCGACGGCGGCGACGAGCAGGCCGACGGGGCCGGCGCCCATGACGACGACGGACTGGCCGGGGCGGATCTCGGCCTGCTTGACGATGTGGACGGCGACGGCGAGGGGCTCGATCAGGGCGCCCTCCTGCAGCGACACGTTGTCGGGCAGCTTGTAGCAGAAGTCGGCCGGGGCGGACCACAGGCCGGTCAGGGTGCCGTGGTACGGGGGCGTGGCGGCAAAGGCCATCTTGTGGCACAGGTTGTAGTGGCCGTCGCGGCAGTCGGAGCAGCGGCGGCACGGGTATCCGGGCTCGAGGGCGACGCGGTCGCCGACCTGGAGGCTGTCGACCTCGGCGCCGACCTCGACGACGGTGCCGGCGGACTCGTGGCCCAGGACCATGGGGTCCTTGACGACGAAGTGGCCGATGGCGCCGTGCACCCAGTAGTGCACGTCGGAGCCGCAGATGCCCGTGTAGTTGACGGCGACGAGGACGTCGTGCGGCGAGCTGAGCTCGGGCTTGGGCCGCTCAGCGAACGTGACATCGTTGGGCTTGTTGAGGATGAAGGAGAGGTTCTGGTCAAAAAAACGTCACAATGTTAATCTCGCTGTTCCTTTCCGTCGTCGCGCGTCACGCTCCCCGAAGCAACCATTCTGTTCCGGCGATCAAGACTGGGTTGGTAAGAGAACGTACGCTGAGCTCCTCCTTGTTGAGTGTTTGCGTCGCCATTGTGAATTTTGTGGTAGTTTGGACGCTTCGTTACGTCACTTTTTGGCGGGGAGGTTTCTGGCGGGAAAAGGTGGGTGGATTGGGAATTTGGGGGTGAATGAGGGGAAAGCTTTCAGCTACTCCAGCTCTTTCGACAGCAACAAGTCCAAGACGATCCCGGTCGGCGTCGGTGGGCTACAGTCTCTCGTAGTCTCGAGGAGCGAACAAAGCAGTTGAGGATCGTGAGAAAAGGAGAACAGCGAGCATGCGAGTCGCAGGAAAACAAGCAGTGCTATCGTCATCTAAATACTCTCCTCCCCGTCCCCTCTCCCCCTCCCTCCCCAGTGGCTTCGAGGGACGCCCCCCCCTCTCCCCACTCTTGGTCTCAATTTTACCTTCCATTATACCCTCACCAATTGAAGCCGTCTCCCACCGACTCACGAGGACAGCAGAAAAAAAAAGGGAAAATAAAGGTAGCTCACGAGCTAAGATGCGTCGGAGGATTGGACCAGGGGGGAGGGGCTGCTTTGGTTGGTGCTGCTGCTGCTATTTTCCCCTCGGGTTAGCTCAAACGTCTTCGGCTCGCGGTTGAGTTTCCAGGGCGCCGGTTCCCCTGGTTCCTAGTGGGAAGCGTTTCCACCTAAAAACGACTTTACCCGGCGCTTTAGCCGCGCCAATGGCCGCGTTGCCTGCCGCCGCTTCGACTTGGGGGGAACGTGCCTCGTGGTGGGGGGGCGGCAGCGGGGAGCGTCGGGTTTTATGGAAGTTCGGCCGTGGTTTAGGGTAGCGATCGCGATATCGGCAGCTTCCGAGCAGTGCGTCCCAAGCGGCGCATTGACAATCCGCAAGATGGTTGGGCTGCCATTTGATTAAGGGCAGAGTCTCGCGTTGAAAGGGTAGGGTGAGTTTAGCAAGTTCAACATCAGCCCAACGCGGGGGAAAAAAGGACAGCGCATTCTGTGATCAGAAAATTTCGTTGCACATTGTCGATTGCATGAGCCCCAAGATCCAATTCCTAGTAGTGTACAAGCATGGGGATTTGCCATGCTTATATACTTTTGCTCTTTGGGGTATTTGAGACACCTCGATGGACAACTGATACCAATGCCGGCATTGGTCTAACTATCTAGAATGCCGCAGTTCACGCGACCCCAGAAATACTGGGCTTTTATGCTCGTGGCAATCAATGACGCCCACCAGCGCACGAAAGCCAATGCAAAATCTCAAACAAGTCACGGCACAACAACGTCGACAGCGAACGATGTACAAGCTCATAAGTCATTGCTAATTACTCATAACTATACAGTCCTCATATCATACAAGCCACCCTCATCAATTCCTCGCTCAACCCAGGATGTGCTTCTCCTGGTGGCTGACGGAATGCCGCCTCACCGTGCTGTCCTCCGGGTAGTCGTGCTCAATCCGCGGCTCGCCCGAGTGCTGCATGAAGGTGGACGGAGGGTGCTGCGTAACATCCGGGGGACCGACGTCGATGCTGTTGGTGGGAGCGTCGCGCGGGTCGAGGTTGCCGTGGAGCGTCTGTCGGCCGCTCGCGGTGGTGGTCTTGACGCCGCCGACGCTGCCGATGCGCGGTTGCTGAGTACCAGCCCCAGCCATGCCGGAGCCGCCAATGCTGCCGTGGGTGTGGCTGTTTTCACTCGGTGGGGGACCGCCGGCCATGGTGATCATGTCGGGGCCGACCCGGTTGTCCTCAATGCTGCCGCTCCTGCGGTCACTGGCCAGATTTTCCCCAGTGCTGCTCAGGTTGCCAGTCCGGCCCGAGTAGCCCCCAGTGTTGCCCGTGACGGTATTCTGGTTCCTGAGCTCGTCGGACCGCACCTGCTGGCCGCCAGCGGCAACGTTGCTCGACGCGTTCTCGCCAGTGATGTTGAGGCCGTGGCCGGCGTGCATGCCACCGTTCCGCGATTGCCGGCTGTCGAAGCCGTTGTTCTGTGTGTTGGAGGCGTTAAAGCCGCCAGTGAGGTTCTCGCCAGCCAAGTTGTTGCTACAGTAAGGTTAGTATTGTCGATAACATGGCGGCGTAGACCAATTGAACTTACTTGGCTCGGTTGGAAGTTGTGCTTCCGGTCAAGTTCTCCAGACCGCCCTGCTGGCGAGGAGCTTCGTTAGGGTATGTGTTGCTGCTACCAGACATGGTGTTTGCGCCGCCGACCATGCCGTGGGAGTCCTTGTTAAAGAGATTGGCCATTGTGAAGAATGTGGTGTTGTGAGATTGTTGTGGGTATCAAGTGTTTGTTGATGTGGTGAAGAACAGTTCCATCTGCGTCCCCGGAGAAGCCTTTATGTACTCGCAAGCTCGATGTCGACGTCAACCACTTGGCCACACTGAAACAAGGTTATCTGCTGCGAGTCGACGTCGATTTCGTCCGCCAAGATTGGGCGGTGCATGGAGACCAGCTCATGAAGCCTACCCCAGCAGTTACCTCATCATCGTCATAGCGGATCCGGCGGTTGGGCCCACGCTGCCCTGACAGTCTTGGCGACGCTTTTAGCCTTTGCCTTGATGATTCGCACATGTTCGCCGCGCTGCGTTCATTGCTGCCCGCTCCGTGGCGATTTGCTTTGGCTGTCACTACCCGTCGTGGAATAGCCACAGGGACAGTGAATGGCGGATGTGTTTCCGGCTCGAATCACCATCTCTCTAGACGTGCCGTCGCCCACGCGTTTGTGCATTCTCGTTGTCGACAGGATTCCCCGTACCCAGCACGAACAAGCTCGGACGCGCAATTTGGACCCCTAAGGGACCCAGTTGTTTGCGGTTTTGCGTGGGGCCATGACGCCTGCATCCCACCCTCAGCGGCCTGGTTGCAAACCTCCGGTTCCACGTCGGCGGCAGTGCTCCATTTAAGCATGTTTCCTAGCGTCGATTTTCCAGTGACAGGGCGAGCATCCTCGGTGGGATCACCTGCGGCATGACATTTGTGCCATCATAACGGAGACGACTCGGCGTTTTTGTATGAGATTTGCGGTCGACGACTCTTGGCAGTCCATTATCAAGCAAGTGCATTGTGAATCTCTAACAGCCTGAGTCAAAATCGATTTGGTCTACTTCTCGTCTTTTCTACAGTCAGAACTACGTGTACACACATGCATCCCGCCCAAGTGGCAAGTAAAATACCCGAACTGCAAAACGGTCTATTACTGAGAGTACCTTGTAGGATTAAAACAAAAATAAACAAATATATAATAGTTTTCAATTTAAATTAATATTTATTTCCAAGACTTTTTAAACATTTATCTTAGGTAACTCATAGAGATTTATTTGTAATAAAAGCTAATACTTATGACCTATTCTACCTGTGATTTCGCGGTCCGGGTTTTTTTGCCAACTTCTTGCCGCCGTCCAACACGTGTGCGTGGCCGAATTCTGGAATCTCAAGAAAAATCGCAGAAGGTCAAGATGGCAGAAAAGGCTTAAAGGAAACGTGGATTGCACTCCGACTAATCCTTTCCTGCCCGCTCTACATCGAGCTTCGGAGTCGATGACAGACGATGCCGGCAGGAAGATGACGCTCGCGAGCTGGCGTTTGCCCGCCAACTGAAAGAGGATGACAAGGAACGATATTCGTTGGGAATGTTTCCATTATGAGCCTGGTGCTGGAAATTTTAGTTTATCGCTGACGGGCGACGCGAACAGTGAAGTTCGCTTACTTCCTGAGCACCTTAGATAGGTCCAAGAGTCTGCTCGCAGTCGTGAACCATGCTACGACAGCCTTTCGTCTCACTCCCCGTTCAAATGTCGCTGCTAGTGGCAGCGAGCTCCTTCAAAACCTCCACCGCATTTCCCGCAATGATCTGGACAGTCCTCCTCTCCTTCTCCCATCGGACCTTCTTTGTCTCAAACTCCAATTTCTCCCCCTCAAGCCTCGACTCTCTTTCCCGTAGGCTTTGGTCTCGACCTGCAAGCCGGATCTCTTTTTGTCCTTGCTGCTTGACCTTCTCTGCAACATGGACATCTTTTTGACGAATGGCTTCTTCTAGGTTTTCGACTTCCTTCAGCCGTAAAGCTAATAGGGAGTTGGCTTGGTCATTCTCGCGGCGTCTTTCGTCCTCTGTGCGCCTGCTTCTTCTAACGTCTCCTTCGTCAGCAACAAGCTTTGCTTCCCTCTGATCGAGTATCGCAGCCTTCTCTCGAAGCGCCTCTTGTCTGGTCTTGATATCGTCACGATCAATATCGATCTGGCTCTTCTTGGAGTTCAATGTAGCCTGGAACCTCATGAGGCTTTGTTCGTCATGTTTGAGTTGTTCCAGATCCCTGACATTTTGTTTGGCTCTGCTTAGGGAAGCAGCAAAGCTTTCTGTAGTGTGTGTAGGGGCATGCAGGGCACTGAGGTCAGGGCTTGCCGCCGGGGGCTCCATGATTGGCGAAGACCGGTGAGTTGAGCTGGGATTCAAATATATCACAGGAGGATCGATCTCTGTGTCAAAAGCGTCTACCGATTCTTGCGCCAATCTCTTTCGAACTTTCTTTCGGCTTGGCAGTCTCTCGTCGGAGCTCTCGGCATGAGTTAAGATCGGGCATTGCTGTAGCCGCCGATTATGAAGCTCGGCCACAGTCCCATTTTTGTCCTCCTCCCCTGCCTTGTAGCAAATGAGACGGTAAAGGTTGTCCGCTGGACGTGAAGCTCGGTGCCATGACTCCTCTTGCTCTTCCTCTGAAAGGATTACGTCAAGCTCTTCTACTGTGATGAACAAGACGCTATATAGGGGGTCGTCGATTAAAGGCGAAGAAGGAATCATGGCTAGATTTTTATGAGCCTGGCCACAAACACTCGCAATGTTGAGTCGGAGGCCAATGAAACTTACATATACTCAGCGCGTGGCCAAGAGCTCCGGAGAGCTGATAAAATTTACATGCACTTTCCGGATGGATCCTAAGCTGTTTCTTGAGTAAATCACTGATGATTTGATCGATACCGGCAGCATCTCTTGAGTAGAGTGAGCACATCATGTTGCGGAAGCATAGAAGAAGGATGCTCCTCTTGTCGCCAGATGGTAGCTCCATCGGAGCGATGATGGTGGAGCTGGCCATTGGGAGCGCGGGATGAAAGTCAACTTTGGCGGTGCTCTCACATCTCAGATCTCCGAGTTCAAAGAAAAAACAAGAATTTCTGTCAGGAAGGAAGATGTTTCGATCCAGGAATGGTGCTGTTGTGCGTAGCTGTGTATGAAAATGTTCAAAACTGGAAGCTGAGCTGCAGAGGAAACGAACAAGGCGTAACTTTGAGGATGGGAAGAGGCAACGAGACAGCCGGCAACGGTTGCGCAGAACAATTCACTCCGGTGATAAGTCCTGCCAATACTAAAAAGGGCTGTGTCAGGTATTATGGGAGGTCATGCCACTTAATATGCTTTACGAAGTAAATCTTTATGAAACAAGTGAAATGAATGTCCTAACAGTAGCTCGTATCTAAACGTAAAAATCTCAATTTCAGCCGTTCATGTATGTGAGATCAACATGCGTTTCCCGGGGCTCCTCTCTGCTCGTCGACAGCATTCCTCGTGCTCTCGGAACACACTTCTTGTTTTCCTTCCTACCGGTCACGCATAGTTTCTGGCAAGAGGGTATCCAGTAGGCTTCAACGTCCCTCATCCTCCTGTTTGACCCTCCGTGTCTCATCTGGGCGACTCTTTTTGTTTCTAATTTGGCTCTCATACTCCTTGGTCGTCGAAAATCTCCTCTTCGCAGGCAGAGTTCTCTCGACTTGAGGATCGGCCTTTGCTCTCTCTCGGTCACCTTTCTCTGCCAGGAGCTGGTTTGATTGCTTCTTTAGATCGGCCACCGCCTTCTCGAAATCGGCCTTCAGTTGGCAAAGGTTTCTTTCGTGCTCTGTAAGACGCGAGGAGAGCCTCTCTAGCTCGGTGTTTGTCGTCGGAGTCTCGCCTGTACTTCTCCGTGGCACGGACTGGGTGGCCGCAGACCCCGGGAAATGGCCCTCAACTGCTATGCCTGGTGGCTGCAAGATATTCGGCGCCATTTCCCTAACCTCCGGCAGATCTGTGTTCCGAATCTGGATACTCCGTTCCTTGTAGAGCGCAGCAACGGTCTTGCCCTTCCACTGCTGGCCATGTTTCTAAAGAGCGACGCGGTAGAGGTTCTCGGCAGGTTGGTCTGGCTTGTAGAGATCGATCCAAGCAGTTTCAGGTTCGTCAAAGGATCCGATTTTCAGAAGGATCTGGCTGCTTAGCCTGACATCGGGATTCTGATCAGTCAGAAGCTCCATCCCAGGGTGTCGAACTACTTGAGGTCAGCGTACTTCACTTCAAGATCTGATAGCTACAGCAGTGGGAGAAGAGCCTTAATGGCATTAGCACTCCAGTGCCTTATACATACCTTCGCAGAAGTGTTTGTAGATTATTTGTATTATGGTGCTCAAAGCACAACTCTTCCCACACTGACTCTCGAAAACTGTCATGTGGTGCGACCAAACATCGCGAATGGCTTTTCTGACCAGATGATCCTGGAAGCGAGTGCCATGGGCGTGAAGCACGCAAAGCAGGTTTTCCAGTTGCGCAAGGTGTGACGGTTGGGCTTTGGTGAACGCGACTCGAGCAATGACTAGGGTGTCAGCCATGGCAGCGAGCAAGGAACAGTCCCTCGCGATCTCCTGGGACGAGTCTGCCACGGTGTTAGAAACAAAGATGCTGGATAGAAGTGCATATGCCAGATGCAAGGTGAGCCTAGAGAATTCGCAGCTGAAGTAGAGGGCGCAGAGGAACTTAGACGGCTGGTGGAGCTGTTAACTGCCGCGGCCCGCAGAATGTGCGAAGTCGGGCACGCAATGAAGAGAAGGGCAAAAATAGCAAGACTTTCTTATGCAAGTAAACTATAGGCCTGCGTTACACCTGGCAGCCTTAGAAAATCTCGCAGCCACTTGGCAGAGATTGTGTTCGTTCTGTCTCTAAGGTAGTCAGTCGGATCGACCAGCTCGCCCTCTCTCCGCGCGCCCCATTGGACGACCAACCCAACCCGACTCGCATCTCATATCCCTTAGTTCCATTGATAGTCCTCATGCCTATCGTTCAGCTTCTGCTGTAGATACGCAACCCTCTCGGCCAGCTCCCAGTTTCTCTTGAGTAGGTCCTCGCGCCGACGCTCGCATTCGTCGAGTGCGTTCTGGAGAATGTCTTGTCTTAACTGATCCAAGCTTTGTACCCGCGACGAAGACGACTTCTTGTGCCTCCCTCTCCTGTGCCTTTCACTGCTGGAATCGCCTTGAGGATAATAACGATCTGGTGGTTCATCATCGTCCACAGCCTGGCTCTCAGCGGCTCGGATCACTCCAGTGTAAGCCATTGTGTCGTGGACACGGCCAGTGAACTCAGTGCACCCTGCGCAGCCTTATTGATCCGTCAGCCTCCTAAGAAACTTCTAGGGTGCTTTGTCTTACATTTTCTCTGGATCACGGGACCCTGACAGACTCCATGTGCTTCGAGTATGTCCAGGAACGATAGCTGGGGAAGGCCCGCGGCAAATCGAATTGTGTCGTAGACTTTCTCTGCAGATTTGGCACAAAGAGCCCAGGGGTTGTCTTGGGTCGTTTCCCGCATGTTCCCAAACGACGACAGAATCTCCCGCGGCAGCTTCGGAAGCAGCTCATCGCTTGGGCGAGGGTAAGTTGGGGCAGACTCGATTAGTCCTACCGAGCATGAAAAGGTCAGCGATGGCCGACACAGGCAGCATGGTTCTTTCAGGGCTCACCTCCAAGATGGTAGACACTCAGCAAGTCCCAGATAAAGGACTGCGCGCTCCAGTACTGCGCGTCGCCGTCGAGGACCACGTTGGCCATGGTTGTCAACTCGAGGCAAAATGCTACGGGCCCGACGCCGAGGACGCGGTCACACAAGAGTTCTTCCAACTCATTGAGCCATTTGCCGAATGATTGGCGTGGAGTATCGTCGACCGGCAGTAGGTCGGACATGTTTGTCGGGATTGGCTGTAGAGCTGAATGCAAAAATACTGAATGCGTCCTCAAATCAATAGTCAAGGTCAACAAGCAAAACATGCGCAGCAAAGTCCTCTGTAATGTGGCCGGTTTGTAGTCTATATACCATGGATGTACCCATGATTGAGGTATGGTCGCATCGTAACTCACATCTCTTGGACACAACAGCGCAGTGACGCCGTCCATCAATAGCAGCGACAAAGGCCCGGTGAGCAGACAATCACAGGGTGTTTGCCGTATCATGGCTGCGAAATTCTGCTGGTAGTCCAACCCTCATTTGAGCAGTGCTACTGTCTTACCGGACATGAATCTGGTCGAGTGGGAGAGTGAATGCATCTGTATGTGGCTACCCGCACCGCCAGCAGATAAATGACAAACAGCACCCTGCATCACGGTTGGCCTCAGTCCGGACATGACGGTTAAGGCCTGGATTCATTGTCCTTGAGGAAACCGATACCAAGACTCATTCTTCAACTAAACCAATTCAGTTGTTCAAACTTATACGACTGCGGATTTCATTTGGGTTCACAAATCCCGTTTTGGAGGCGGAACGACATGTCGGAGACTGGTGTCGTTGCAAGCAATCTACGACCACCAGAAGTGGACTCAAGAATGCGCCCTGTGCTGCTTCTTGTTCGGATGCCAGAGAGGACGTTGGTCGCGGTCAAGAGAACTGTCGGAGTGCACCCGACTCATCTTATACACCACTTCTGCTTCGGTGGCAATGACTCACCCCAAGCATGAAAAGGCTTTCCATGATCCGCGTTACGCTCTGCAGTCATTTGAATCTCGATGAAGGCCACGTATTCCACGACGAGGACGTCCTCGCTTTCATCGTTCTCGACTAACGATACCAAGGCTGCTCTCTCAGGGCGGAAAAATTCCTCAGGGAGACGAGAAAGGATCACCATCAAACGGCTCGACGCCGTCGGCGAGTGCGCAGACCACGGGTTGAATCTAGTTTGCGCAGCCATGTCGTTCGCGAGCCAGGCTGTTAGTCCCAAAAGCACCCTCCCGCACGACACGACTAACGAGGCACCCCACTCCAGCGGCGTCGATTTGATAGTGAGAAGCATGCCTGGTGATCTCATCAAGAGACCTAGATCGCTAAGGCGGGCGGTAGTCGACCGGCCCAGGTCGAGGTAGTGGCCCATGTTCAAGAAGCTCTTCGGGGCCCAACGAAAGCCAGCTTCATCCATCCGCGGGTAGCAGTTGAAAATGATCCGGCTAGGTATGACCTTCATGGTCTGCAACAGAACCTTCATCCGCTCGTTTGGGCCGGAAGCTTTCACGATGGGTAGAGGGTCTAGCCACATTAAGGTCGCAACGCAGATAGCTTCATCGTCACGTCTGCTCGTGGTGCGGCCTTGCAGTCCCGTGAGTACAGCGGCGCAGCGGATTTTCGGTACGCTCATCTCGGCGTTCAGTCTTGTATCAACGCGGATGTATGGATCTATGGCCACCTGGCTCGGGCGGCTGGCCGTTCCCAAGAGCCCGATATTAGCCACCGGCCCCACGAGGTCAACAAGCACTGGGTCAGCGTCGATCCATTGGTTCATCCAGTCATAGAGCTGATAGTCCGCAGCGTCTGGAAAGCTGGCGTCGAGCTCAGTGTAGTATGTGAACGAATGCGACGTGTCAACTTTGAGATCCCATCCATTTATTGCGAGAGCCCGCGAGAGGTTGGAAGTGAAGCGACGGTGTTCGCTATGAGTATTTTCGGTACCCATCCCGTTCAATATGTGCTTTGTGTCTGGTCTCAACAAATGGTCTTCCGCAACGCATTGGGTAACTAGATCATGCCCATTGCGAGGCACGTCCTCGAAATCGAAGTAAAGCTGTTTTGCCAGGCAAGCCTCCTGAAACGTCCACAGTCTTCTAATCCACGGACTAATCCCCACCGCAAACAGAAGTTCGAATGGGGTTGATGATTGAGCAGAGAGGCATTGGACCGACTTGTCAATGACCAGCACCTTTTGAGCGTCTCTGTACACCCGCGTCAGGCCCCGAATTCCTACATCCCGCAGATCCCTTTGGCGAGGTATGCACACGGTGTCGATCCAGAAAGGCATGGGCTCAGATTGTTCTGGGTAAAGTCTCTGCACCCTACTTTGCAGTTCAAGCCAGAGGCAACATGGGAGTGTGTTGCCGAGGGTATTTCCCATCCCATCGGACCATACATGCGATATTGCGACATATGCCTTGGTTCAAGAAACTGGTCAGTCATCAACTGATCGAGGCTGCATGTGCTATACTGTATTAGGATGAATCCGAGACTCAGAATACTCACAGGAATGGTCGAGGTATCTACTATGTCTACTCGAAAGTCTGGCATGAATCCATCCCCAATACTTTCTATCTCGGATGCATCGCCATCCCGATTCACATTAACGACACACGCAGGTATTCCACCCTGCCGGAGAATCCTCTCAACTTGAGTCCCGATGTCACCTTGGTCACGATGAGTGCAGCAACAGCCTTCGCGAACATGGGACGTTTGATAGGTCTTCTCATCCAGCTGATACGCGACGCAGCTAGAACCGACGCATCTACCATGGTCCTTGCCATCTGGCCTTTTTGGCCGAAGAGACAAAAGATATAGTGATGGTGTGCTGAGGTGAGCAACTGACAATGTCTGAACCTCGCCAGGACACCATCCAGCATTCACAACCCGAGTGGTCAAGGCGTTTGGGACCTCCCATCGCGACGGCTGAACTCCGAAGAGGTGATATTTTACTACGTCCAGAGTCCTTCCAATAACGCTGAACAGGATCAGGAGTGGATGACCTTGTTGAACTCGCAATTCCGATTCCCGCGCAATCAGATAACAGACTCCCGACAGCTGTTGCGCCACCAGGAGGTTCAATCTCTCCTTGCGTCGCAGCGCCGACACACGATCAAGACCTGCATGGGCCTCCGACGCGGCCCAGTACCAGATGTATCGGCCCAGGTTCCTGGTCGTGATGAGTCTCTGGCCTGATGCGTCTTCCCGGACGAAGTCATCCTTGAGAAACGGCACTCCAAAGACATTGGAGAAAGAGCTGAGGAAACCGAAGAAATACGTAGCCTGGAAATAGTCCGCATGTTTAGCAAAATTGGCAGTCCATTCCTCATGACTATGACTTCGATTGCCACATTCCGCACACTTGGTAGAGCTAGGGAAACCATGAATGTTTGGTTCGACTTCCCGATAATATATCAATGGAAATTGAAGCACGTTTGAAGCATCATGAGGAGAATGTGGCAGATGCTCCATTACGAATGACAAGACAAAAACAATACTGGGAAGTTCTGCTGAGGACAAGGTCGCACCTGTTGGTGAGTATTGAACAGTGAGTGAGCCCTTGCATTGAGGCTCTGCAAATTGTACCACTTTGCAGGTTCTGCGGTCTAGGCCATGACAAGGAGCCCTTGTGCCTGTGCATCAGGATCCAGAATGGCTGAACAAGCACAAGCGAATGCTGTCGACCTTATAGGTCGCCTGATTGCAGGCCCTGCTGCGGGCCGCATTAGGAACTGACCCAGCTGAACATCCTTGAGCACCATGTTCAACCTTATAGGCCAACTGATCTTGGCGCCCCATGCTTTCTCAATCACCCAGTTGCTTACCTTACTGGATGAGGACGAGAGTGATCCTTCATGTAAGCGACTCGGACGAACAAACACTGACAGGAGCTCGAGACGTAACAAGGATCACACTCCTCATTTTGGCGAAGGCTCCAAAGCGATTGCCTATATGCAGATGACAGGCCTGCGCCATGTTGTTTCCGGCGATTGGCATCACTTCTAGGAGCGCAAGGAACCTCTTAAAGGCCACGCTCACTCTCCCACATTGATGGGCACATCGCATTTTTATATATCGTTACTGGAGTTTGGCATACTCTCAAACTCCCTGATTCACTTTTGACTGGCCACGCCCAACAAAAAAGCGACATTACTAGACGATATTAATCACCATGGCCACCAAGGAGTAAGTGTAGGGTCCTGCCCATATATACTCACGTCACTGACCTTTTCAGCCCACTCGGGGTCCTCGAGGCTCGCAAGAAAGAGATCATAGCCGTTCTTGATAGTTTCGTCAAATCCACCAAAACTACGGAAAATGAGCTGGCTCAGCTCAACCAGCATCATCGGCAACTCAGCAGCCAGATAGCGCAACTGGAAAGCCACGCCAACAAGCAAATGCGCACGTATGACCAAGGGCTGGCCCGCGGGCTGGAATCCAGAATCCCCCAGCAGGCAAACCATGCTCAGGCAGTTGCAGCCGCCGCGCAGCAGGCGATAGCCGAAGTTCAGAAACAAACGCAGCGGGGAAGGGAACGGCTGCAAGAGATTCGGCACCTGCAAAACAAGCTCGAGAACACACTCGCGGAATCTCGAGCCGGTGAGCAAGGGGCACTGCGAAAGTTGGACAAGGTCAACCGCGAGATAGCCGAGGCGAAGCAGGCTCCTAGGCTTGCGCAGACGAGTCATACGCCAGCGAGGAGAGTTGACCCCCGTCAGGCCGTAGCACCGGCACCTCTAATGGCCGGACGGCAAATGCAACCTCCTTCACAGCAATTTACCAGGCGGCCTGTACCGGGAGGGACGGTCGGTCCTGTTGCGCATCGGGAAACTCGACCCAACGCCATGGGACCGGCAATGTCGATGCCACAAAGACCGATAAATACCATCACCCAACCGCCGCAGCAGCTAGCCTATAGACCCAACCCTTCGGGTCCTGCTATGACGTCCCAGTATGTCCAACAAGGACGGGGTCATCCAGCACCCTCTACCATCATGTATCCGCCACAGCACAACAATTATCCTGTACCTAGACCTACGGGACCCCCGGGGTTCGCTCCACAGGCGACCGGCAGACCCCCGCCTGTTGCTCTGGGGGGTCAGGTGCAACATCCGCCTCGTGGAGGAATGCAGACGAACAACGTACAGCATTGGCCGGCAGCGGGGAAGCAGAAGCCCAAGACACTTACAAAGCCCCATCCTTCGGAGGCTAAAAAGTCCAGGATGTCCTTGTCAAGGCTGACCAAGTCTTCATATTGAGAGTATGGCAGGTGACTGACTTTTCATTCTGCCTTCTCCGGGAGAAATGCGGCATTGGCATTCATCGGTACATCGCCGAGTGTGATGTAGCGAAAGGAGGAAATGGGACTGGGCGGATAGTTTCGTCCCAAACAACAGCCGGCGGCATGAATGTACTGCCGAATTCCTGGAGGCATTTGACAACGGGACTACGGAAGGAAGCATTGCATGGTCTCGGCTTTCGGACGACGGGCGAAGAATTTTATCACAGGTTCGGGCTGCTTAGGCTAGCCAAGAGTTTCTAACCTCCACTCCCGAGCTTCGGAAGCGAGTTCAGATGGGAATCAGGTTTGCTACTTGCAGAGGGGACATGTTCTCATTTAACTCTTCATCTACGCCATGAGATTACAATTTTCCAGACTTCATGTACCTCGAGGTGCTATCCAGGTGGTGGTGCCTGGACTTCTTCCCCATACCGTACCTACCTTCGTGTCTCATGCTATTGCAAAAGATTGTGCTGGGCAGAGCTACAGAAGTGCTGTAAATATACAATCAGGGAATCCATAGTATAAGGATTATATTCATGCCTTTAAGCTTAGTATGTTTACACCACAATTGTAGATACGCATTCGCGATTTCCATTGTATCCACACCACCGGCCGCGAACCTTGAGAGAAGCCCTCTCCATTCGACCAACTTAGCTTCCGCAACCGCCAAGGTCAAAGGAGAGCCCAGGGTACGAGTGGGGAACAAAATCTTTTAATTTTCCAAAGATTATGGTCGATTCATCACCACAATTGTGTCGAAAGGCAACAAGATGCAGCATCACCTAGAGTATTTACGCAGCAGAGCATGGAATTTGCGTTGTAGATTATCAAGTAGACGTAGATACAGAGGCCATTGACACTAGGAGAGTCTATTTGTGCTTTCCCCATTGCCCTTCAGATGCACGAAACCCTGTTCTAGAAGAGGCGCTATCTCGGATTAGCCTCGTCCAGGTCCCCCCGACGTCCCGATAGCCGAGAGCCCGCCCGGGGGGGGCTAGCAAGGAATGATGAGAACCTGGGCGAGGGAGGAAAGGATTTCATCGAGCTGACCGCTACAAAGCAAGCAGCAGCAGCACGAACAAAGCCCGAGAGCCGCAGTCAAGATGTCGCAAATTGAGAAGAAGACTCCCCGGGAGATGAAGGTCCTAGCACTAGGGCCGTTCCGCACAGGCACGGCATCCATGGCGGAGGCACTTGAGGTCCTCGGCTACGAGGGAGTCCACCATGGCGTCAAGGCCATCGACACCCCAGAAGACTGGAAAGTTCTCAATCGCGCGGCTGACGCAACCTTCCCAGTGCTGCCAACATACACAGGCAAGCCTTTCACGCGTGAGCAATGGGACGAGCTATACGGACCTTACGAAGCTACCACCGATGTTGCGTCTTGCTTTGCCATGCAGCTCGTGGCCACGTATCCGGAGGCCAAGGTGGTTCTTGTGGAGCGAGACTTTGATAAGTGGTACAAAAGCGTGGACGAAGCAGTCTTCCAGAACCTCTGGGGCGGAGTAGCGTCGTTCTCGGTGAACTATGTCGAGCCCATCCTCGGCTCCGAGGCGGGCATGGCCTCACGCAAGATGGTCCTTGGCTGGGCCGAGGCCCACGACGTGGACGAGGCGCGACGCAACGCCCGCAAAGCCTTTGAGAGGCACTACCGGGAGCTGAAGGAGACGGTCCCGGCAGACAAGCTATTGCTGTACCGTCTGGGCGATGGCTGGGAGCCTCTGTGCACGTTCCTGGGAAAGCCGGTGCCGGATGTCGAGTTCCCCTGGGTGAACGAGACGGCTGCTCTGACTAGGAAGATCAAGGACAAGGCGAAGAGGGATGCGGTGGCGGCGGCGAAGAAGCTGCTGCCATGGTTCGGAGCTGCGGCAGCGGTTGGTGTTGGATTCTGGGCACTGGCTGGACGATGAACGGATCAAGGTTGCATTTGTCTGTTATGATAGGATGTCCCAGCTGCTGTGCCATCAGGTCTCGTTGGTAAACTGGGCATCGGCCAAGGTTGCGATACTCCTGTGGAAGTGGTCAATTGATGAATAGGCTTCACCCTAGGAGGGAGATTCAGGCGGCGTTTGTGATTGTGCAAAATGCTGAGTTCCAGAGGGAGGTCTTCTGCTTGCTTTGGTGGTATCAAGTTGATGTGTTCAGGTCGAGGTGCACCTGACGAGAGGGCCAGCTGCGAGTTGCTTTGTCACCTGCCTTACCTTACCTTCCCTCCTCTACACCTCCCGCCTGCCTTCGCCTACCTTACCTTACCTTATCACCTCCTTCCCAAAGGACCCCTTCCTTCCACCTCACCACAGGCTTTTCATCCCATTATCTAATCTCACGCTCCTCTCTTCAGTCCCTCCCACTTGCCATCCTTGATGACTCTTTTCATTGGACGGTCTCAAAGTCACAGCAGCTTCCCGTCTCCAGTTGTCTATCTATTCTATCCTTCTTGTCCTCCGCAAACATCTCCGGTCGAAGTCGCAAGGCCCTGCCGCATGTTTTCCACCGCCATATAATCACATACAAGAGGAGGCTGGAGAGCTCGTTCCACTTCTATCGCCCTCATCCGCGCAGCAGCTTCTTTCACTCGGGGTTACGAGCTGGTGGCCCCAGTGCTTAGTGCTCTTCCCTCTTGCCAGAAGCACCACTGTTAGGCTGGCAAGTCCAAGGCATCTGAGCGACTATACCTTTACCTTCAATCCAAAACCACCCTCTCCTTCTCCTTCTCCTTGCCTCTGTCGTCGACTGTGGTCCAGACACAATGACGCAAACTACGCAAAGCATCTTGGCTGAGCCTCGAGCCCAGCCCGGCTACGATCTCGCCAAGAATACGCCAGCCCATCGGCACCGCGCGACCTCGTCCATCTTCGACAACCCGGCTCCGTTCAAGTTCACGTTTCCCGACGTGCCCCAGCCTCACGTCCTAGACACCCCCTCGTTCAGTACATCCTCCGACTCGGAAGAGGAGATGGCTGCCCTCAAGACATTAATGCGGAAAAGGATCGAGCTGACTCGACTGCGGGAACAGTCGAGGACCAAATCTGAAGCAGAGGATGGCTCAGCGCTTGAAGCACGAGTATTCAATCCTATCACGTCAGAGGACGTCAACCGCGCGGCCAGTGGAAGCCCCGCGAGTAAAGCTTACATTCTTGACGAGATTACTCGCCTCATTGCCAATGAGGCCAGGAACGAAAAAGCTCTGGCCGACTTGCGTTGTCAGCTCGCAGCCAATGCCAAGGCTCACAAGGAAAAACGAGACATTATGCGATCAGAAGTCGACGCCCAGAGAAACACCATCAACATCCTCCAATCAGAGAAAGAGTCTCTTTGCAAGGAGATAACCGACCTCAAAATCCAAACAGGCAAGATCATGGCCGAGGTGCACATGCAAAAGTCCAGCGTCGCCGACGACGAAGCCCAGGGCCTGCAACAGCGGCAGAAACTACAGATTCGCCTGTCTGCCGTGCAGCAGCAGAACGCGGATCTGCTTAATGAGAACAAGAAACTGAGGAAGGAAATTAGCTCGCTGCAGCAGAAAGCGGCAATTCCCACCATGGCAAGCGGCACCGTTAACATCTCAGGTGCGCAGGGCGACACCGGTGCTGCCCAGACGCCCAATGTGGACGAGACATTGCGGCAGAAAATGAATGACTTGGCAGTCAGCGTGGAGCAGCTCGGGAGACGCACGCGCGACGTTTGCAAGGTGATCGGATTGGATGTGGAGCATCCTAACCTCGAGAACCTTATGGATTAAAGCAAAGATCGAAGATATAGATCGTCACGTCGGGGTTTAGGGGAATTATCTCGCTACTGGGGGCAGCATTGGGCGAACTGGTTATGTACGGTTAGGCGCGTCACGGTCAGGTGGCACATACAGCAAATCTGTTGTTCAATTATTGTACACATTATCTCACAGGCTTCGAGCCCACGTCATGAGCTGACGTCTAGATTACCTCCTGCTATCTAGGACGAATGCCCTTGTCCTCAAGTCAGTAATCAAATCGGACATGCCACATTACCATCATTATAATAGTCCCCAGACGCCGAATTCAAAGTGCAAGCCTTGCCTGGAACTCAAAATCAGGGAGAGACAATGCAGACATCTCGTCAATGCAGCCTCTCCTTCACGTACACCATGGCCGCCAGCCCCGCGCAGCACTTGGTGCTCATGTCGTGCCGGCACCACGGGCACCTCACCGTCATGGGTCTAGAACCCCGGTGCGCCACGACGTCGTCCCCGCCCGCGGCCGCCGCCGCCTTCGGGTTCGCCATGGTCTCGTACAGCCGGCTCGGCATGTCGTGGTAGTACCTGCAGCCGCAGCACTCCACGAACATCTTGGCGACGGGTGCGCCGCCGCCCACGGCGATGTCGGCGCCGCCGCTGCTGCGGTGGCTGTCCATGCTGGGCCGGGAGGCGCGCGGCAGGAGCGGCTTGCCGAGCGATTCCGGCGCGGACGCGGCGGGCTGCGGCGCGAGGTGGAACGTGGGCGTGGGGAGGCTCATGGGGCTGAGCGCCGGCGAGGAGGGCGCGAGCTGCGACTTGGTGGCCTGCGGGAGGTGCACGGCGGACTTTGCCTTGCCGGTCACGCCCAGCAGGTGCGCCCTCGCCGCGCTGTTCTGCTCCGCCTCCGGTGACGCGGAGAGCTGGCCGAGCTTCGCCCTGTCCCTGCGGAGCTTCAGCTTCGGCAGGAAGCCAGCGCTGGTGGCAACGTCGGGATCCGACTGCGACCGACGGTCCGCTGAGCTCCGCAGGGGCGACGGCGAGGGGAAGGCGGCCCTGACCCTGCGCGCCGCCTCCTGGATCCGGTCGAGCTCGATCTCGTCCTCGATCTCGCTGTGTTGGCTGGGCTTCCGCTGGTGGTGCCGGCTGTACGCCGGCGGCGGGGGTACGTCGTCCTGCGCGCCGTGCTGCTTGAGGTGCGTCGACCTCCGGGGCTCGCCGAGCGGCGGCCCGAGTTCGGTGTCGGTCAGGACGGGGGTCGATCCCTTCTCGGATTGCGGTCGTGAGGTGCCGGGCGTGCTCAGGGGCGAATGGAACTGCAGCTCGTCGGACGAGAATTCCTCGGAAGAGGTTGACCGCGAGCGGCCGGAAATAATCATGTTGCTCAACGCAATGCCGCTCTGTCTGGCTTGCCGTTGATTCGCTTGCCTCTCCCCTCCGTCGCCGGAAGATGAGGTCACCAACTTCCCAAGAGTCGGCCGAGCGGTGTCTCTTGACCTTCGCTCGATGGAAGACCTCCCTGAAGCCTCGTCCAGCGAAGACTTGGGCGCCAAGTTGCTTGCTGATGACGTGATACCAAGAGAGTTTGATTGAAAGGAACGACTGGTGAAGAGCACTGAATCCTCGCTAGCACGTGGTTTCGAAGCCACGGCAGGAGTGTTATCCTCAGGAACCCTCAATTCTAGAGAAGGCGGTGAATAAGTGCCGTCAAACAGCTCAAAGAAGTCCTGCGGCGTGTCGGGCGTCGCAGAAGAGCTGGGTGCCACTGGCTTGCGGGCTATCGCCGTCGCAGGGGACGACGCGTTCGAGTCAGTGGCCAAGGTCCTTTTGGAGCTTTTCCTAGGAGGTCGAAGCGGGGGCAGGAGTAAGACCGGCTCCTGTCCATCCATCCTGTCTTGTGCCATCAGATCCGACAAGGTAGGCTCATCTTCTTTCGGTTTCGTTGCCGGCTGGGTGGCGTGGTCCTTTGGCGTTCGTGGTGACGATTTTGCAGAAACCTCCGGACTATACGTTTCGTCCTTGTGCGGAATCCTGATATTGAGAGATTTCTCGTTGACATTGCGTCTCCCGGTTCCCGTCTTGTCGGTTTTCAGTCGGAGCGGTTCTGGTGCGAGACTAGGCAACATGAGGGGCACGGATTCTTTACTCTGCCGCGGCTGCGTCTTCTCCGCCTCGCTATCATAGGGAGGCAGCGAGCTGTCACTATTTGCTGTGGCCGTTGGTTCAGCGGTAGGGTCGTTGGCGGGCTGTCCGTCAATCTTCTCATTCTTTGGTGCAGTCTTGAGGCCAACACGGGCTCGTAACTTGTCCATCCTGCTAAGGTCCGGCGCGGGGAGTGAGCGGTTTTTGTTTGACGCATTGAGAATGGTGATGGGCGGGTAAGCCCGTCGTTGGCCCGGGTCGTTGCCGTTGCTGTTGCGACCAGCGATTTTGTTTGGAGATCGCGGAGGCGACGACGACCTGGACTCGGGCCTTGATTTTCGGAGCGCGGGGTGAATGTTGGCCTCGTCTGCTCGTTGCTGTGCGTCAAACCGTTCCTGCTCCAGCTTGATGCCGCCTATAAAGCCACCGTCACCGGCATGGTCGAAGGAAGCACGCCTTGCTTCGAAGGGTGCTCTGATGAGAGAGGTGAAGGATCCGGCTCGTTTACGGTTGGCGCGTTCGGGGCCATCGTCATGGCTTGCGAAGGTTATGCCGAGGACGCTGGCCGGCCTGGCCTTTTGCGTACGAGGCACAGTCAGTCCGTCCTGGGAGGCAGCTTTGATTTGGTCCTGGGTCTGCCCGGAAACGGGTGGTGGTTTGCTGAGGCGCCTCGGTTTCCGCGATGCGTTCTGCTGCTCTCTCTTTTCCGCCTCCCTCCTGCGCTCTTCGTCTCTCTTCTTCTCTCTCCGTTCCTCTTCCCTCCTCTTTTCTTCCTTCTTCTCGTCCTTTCGCTCCCTTTTGCGCCTGTCATATGCCTCCCAGCTGGGCGACTGGCAAACGGACTCTCGATCCTCAAATTCTGGCGGGAACTGGAACGCGACCACTTTTGGGCTAGGCTTGTCCGAAGCGGCAGATACCTCGGGCAGGTGAATTTCGTCAACCATGACAGCAAGGCTAGCGTACAGGTCGGCAGCGCTGCTCACGGAAGGCTTGGGAGGTTCGGCATGGGTGACGAGCGGTGGTGGGTGTGATGAGAAGGACGATTTCCGAGGCGACCTGCTACTCGGCCTGGAGCCGCTAATGGGAGGGAGATCGTGTCGTCGAGGTTGAGCGTTTGTTCGTGCAGCAGGGGGTTGGCTGCGCTGTGTGGTTGCTGTATCATTTGGCGAGATGGCCTGTAGCCGTTGAAGCTGGTGCAAGCAGGCACGTTAGCATGAATGTAAGCCTGCGGTAGGTAATCGAGCTGGCAACAATACCATGAACTGCTTCTCGAGCTCCAGCATGCGCTGCAAGCTGTTGGACCTGCCCGGCCGGTTTTGCGGCTTGTGATCCAACATGGTGGGCGATGCGACGCGATGTAATGGGATATGGCGAAGGGATCGTGGGGTGGTACAAGTCGGTGAAGGGTGCCCACAAAAGCGGTTTGTGAGCGCCGAGCAGGCGATGAAGAGTGAAGAAATGGATATTACGGGAGAGTTGCCGGTGTGTTCAAGAAGATGCAGCAAATGTAATGACAGAACATAAAGTTTGACTGTTGTCGGATTGACTGGCCGTTGGTACCATGTAACACCAGGGCAATCAGGACCTGCGGGAGCAGCTGCGCACAGCCGCGGCTTGGGCCTCTACCGGGACGGACCCTGTTGCTGCTTGCGCACGTACACGTACGGCAGAGGAAGAGCGCAATACGACGGGCAATGAGAGCAAGCGGCTACCTCAGATATACAGGGCACCAGCAGTGGACCATTGCGCATTGGCGTCTGCGCTGCGTGTGGGCTGTTTTCAAGACATGGAGAGGGGACGCTGCAGAAGAAGAAACGAATGACTGCAGATCTCACGCCGAGATGGGAGCAACCAGCTGCGCGTAGGTGTTGGAATGAGAAGAAGAAAGACAGAGGGGGAAAAGCGAATGTAATGTAAGTGGAACCAACAATTGGCAACGGGGGAGAGATGACGGGACGGGACTGGGTTATGTGTAAGACGAGAAGAGAAGAGAATGGGCAACGAAATTCAAGGGACAGGATGGGATGGGACTGGGGGGGGTCGCAGTAACACGACATATACCTTACTTTAGGATACAGGACGAAGGCAGAACAACAGCCGACCCGAACCATGCCATTGCTATTGCCATTGCCGTATCCAGAACCATGGCGTGGCCGTCCCTCCAAGGGCTGTCCATGGTGTGGGGAGCATCTGCGACGATGAACTGGCCGCGACCCTTTTTTTTTTTCGCCTGGAATACGAGCTGGCAGGATGACGATGCAGCTGCAAACGGGGGGGAACCATTCACTAGAGAGCTGGAGACGGAACCTCCCCCCCCTTCTTCCCCCCCCCCCCCATCCCCACAATCGAAAAGCCACAAGCCCGTTAAGGCGGAAAGCAAAAGCCTCCCACCAACGGCAACCTTCATCAGCAAACGCAAGGGCGATAAAAAGCTAGACTAAACCAAAAAGTCGCCAAAGACGAGGGACCATCCGCTTGCGTGCCGCTCGCTCCAAGCGCCCCAGCACCTAAACTTGTCCAGGCGGCGCCAGGCTCCCTGCCCGCGAACAAATGTGCCCGGGACGATAACCCGCCAAGCGCCCCCCCCTTGCCCGACCGCAACCCTTCCGTCGACTTCGTGTTTTGCCTTCCATGGAAATGGACATGGTTGGCGCAAAGTCTTCTACAATCGTCCCATCAGCCCAGCGCCAACCGCGCTCCCCTCTTCTCCTCCTCCTTCGTAAAGGCACATCATAGCTTCTTCAGGTCTGGGAAGCCAAGACATACAGACAAGCAAAGAGAGACGGCGACGAGTAAAAAGAACATCATCGATGCAGGGGCACCGAAGCAACACGAAAAGAAAGAGACAAAAAACATGATCGCCCAAACGATAATTGAGTGCATATCAACGAATCACAGACAGCCTGCGCCCTGCGGCATATGCGCGTGCTTTTCCCGTCTAACATTTTACCCTGCCTTAATGCACTTTACCTTACCTCTTCCCACTCTTCCTGCTTCTGCCCATCATCATGCATGCAGGTTCCAGCCCAGCATGGTCCTTGCGGCGTCCCCCCCCATTGCTGAAATACGAAGTTGTGGCGCCGCCTTAGCCTCTGCCAAAACTTGCCCCTGTCCATCCGTTTCCCTCTTCTGCTATGCCGCTTCCGCCGAACCCGGGCAGGGCTAGCATGGGGAGGGGATGGGAGTGGGGAGTGGGGAGGCCTGGAACCGGATCGTTCACCCTACAGGGGCTATTTTTTCCTCTCAACGTGTGTTCGGCACTCCCAGCGCCTTGGCATAGTCGCTTCCCACTAAGGTACTGGTAGGGTGGGTGGCTTCCTGTCAGAAACGGGTGTAGGGTAGCATCGCAGGCTTCGGTGCGTTCTGGTCCATGACGTGATTCATCTGGCTTACTGAAGTCCCGGTTGCAGTCATCGTCAGACCTAGAGTGTTAGGTCGATGATCAGTCATGATGCTAGGGGCAGATGGTGTAGTCTAGGAAAGTGTGCTTTACGAGCATTCGTACTTATGGTTTGTGGTAGTGTAATGTGTGTTGATAAAAAAAGGAAGCTTTGGAACCAAAGCAGTGTCGTTCACGTCAGTCTCAACACCACAACACAGTCTCGTAGCGTTAAGAATAAAAAATTAAAAAGGAAAACTAAAAAAAGAATGAAAAATAATCTTGCTTAATTCATGGTTCATTAGTCTATGAACAGAAACAGTAACAGAGTGGTATCTCTAATTCGACAAGGCCCGATCAACCTCAAACAAAAATATATCGACATCTTCTATGCAAGACCTGAACGCTCAGCTGCTGACTCCTCCTGTGACGTCTCATGTTCCGCAGACGCCGATTGATCCACGGTGGCACCACCCAGTCCCGGCTCTCCAGCATCCAGCTGCCCAACGTCCGCCTGACTCGAGCCTCTCGACTTGAACTGGTCCAAGTACGCATTCAGCTGGGATGGAACCGGGCAGAAATGTGTCCATACCTCTTCCTCCTCGCCCAAGTCCAGAAGTCCGTTGTCCGGCACCTCACCCTCTGCCACGAGGCACAGCAGCCTCCGCCACTGCCGTTTGAACCACGCCCGGAGCCGGGTGGAGAATTCGTTGGGGATCCGCAGGCGCGTGGCAACGTACTTGTCTTCCGGCGCGTGGTCCAACCGCACCGGCTCGTCCGGCTCCGACGGCGGCTCCGCAGATCGCAGCAGCTGGTCGTCCGGCCACTGGTTGTATTTGGTCTGCTCCGGCGGCAAGGTGTACTTGAGGAACTCGAGCGCCGCCGTCATCGTGAGGTAGAACGCCCTCTGCGGGTTGACCATGGTCTTCGCGAAGAGCGACAGCCAATGCGGGTAGAGCACGGCAAAGTCGGACATGGACAGGTGCGTTGATCCCACAATCGTTATCATCCAGCAAAGTGAGTTCGAATCCTGCACCTCGTTGCAAATGTCGACGAGCGCATCGAAATTACCCTTCCAATGCATGAAGGCTTCAGAACACACCGACACGATAGGCTTGGCTACCCTGCCCTCAGGTTCGTTCCCCGCAGGCGGTGTGCCTTGGCCCCAGGCATCAAGCACAACGCCTTGGCCGATCCACTCAAATGCGTGCCCTCGGCATATCTGCACGGTTGTAGCGCCGCCGAAGGAGTGCCCCATGGCCGTCATGTTGTGCATGAACATGCGATCTTTCCAATCAGCCCACTTGATGCCCTTCAGTCCCAATGAGCTAGAGCCAATATTGCCCTTCTTACGAAGATTCATTGCCGCAACCTCCTCGCCCCTTCCACTGTTGATCAAGTGGAGGACGTAGTACGCCTCCCGCACTTCCTCCAGCCGCAGTTCGATCTGCGCTGATCTGAGTTTCTTGTCGACCCCGCGGGGGTTGTTCGGCGACGTGTCTTGTGCGTTGTCCTTGGGCAGGATGTAATCCACCACGTAGTAGGGGTTGCCATCAAGCTTCCCACGGCCTTTGACCTTCTTCTTCTTCTTGCCCTTGTCGGCAGCATTGGGCTCACGTGCGTGCAAAACCGCCGTCGAGGACTCGATGTCGGATGGATCGATTTGTTTTGGGAGGTTAACGTACGTCCTCGCACCACTACCGTCTCTGTGTTCCACGGCAACGACGATGAAGCCGAAGCTGGCCAACTCCCCGCAGATGGCGCTATAGCATAGCCTCGAGCCGCCAAGCCCGTGGCTAAATATGATGACTGGAAACTGGGTCTTTTCTGCCGGTCGGTGTTCGTCCTCGCGTGCGGCGTCACCGGTCGGGCCCTTGTCGTCAAGTAAGTCTTCAGGCCAGTGAGATGCTAAGTTTGCGTTTCGGAAAGCTGGCAGCTTGGTGAAAAGTGTTGTGCAGGCGAGGTAGCCAGTAACCGGCAGCGCTGGAACGTTGAGGAATTTGGCGTACCCTTTCGCAGTAGCCGCACGAGGCCGGGGCATCCAATCCACGCGGTGCAGTTTGTGTTTGCCATCGGGGCAGTATTCGCCGTTTTGCAGTTCGGGGTAGTATATCCCCAGTAGCACCGTGTCCAACCGCAGGACGGGCTTTCCGTTGCGTTTAAGAGGAGAGACAGGCCGTGGCTCCCGAGCAGGGACCTCGATGTCCATATAGCCCACATTGTAAGGACCTGTGTAGTTGGGGAGGCGATGTAAAAATCGTTCACGAAGCGTCTTCTTAGGCCCTTTGGCTCTGCGAAGCCGCCGTGTATCAGCCTTGGGAGGGCGTTGTGGTCGGAATGGATCTGGCATCTCATATACGCTGCCGCAATCAAAACGGTCGAAAATCGTGTATTACCAAGACGAAACTTAACAGAAGCCACGGTAGCATGCCATGCTTGGCCCCTGGGCTGTCGTGTGCCCTCTACTTATCGCGCATGGCGGTGCGCAGCAATCATGCATCAGAAAATGCAGTTGTGATCAGTGACGTCAGGATGGAGCGTTTGGCCCGGCCTGCTAGTGGCAGTGCCTGGAATCCCGGATGCCCGGGCAAGCCGGGGTCAACTAAAAGAGCCAAGTTATGAAGGCAACTCCTGTCATGTGGCATCAAGCTTTGAACTTGCAGTGATGCATTTCCACGGAAATGGAATTCCCATTCTTGCGTTGAGTAGAGTGAGGTGCTTCTGTAGGAAGTCTCGGATCCATTAAAATGGGTTTTCTGTCTCTCATCGCTAATCGCCAGCACAAGAAATTAGATCCTAGCAGAGGAAGGATTTATGTCGCACAGAAGGGGGGACAAGATCCCCAAACTCGCATCCATGCTGGCAACGCCTTCATATTGATAGAATGATCGAGCCGGTAGTCGTGCGTTGATGCCAACTCCGTGGCAGTAGCCAGCAGATTGGTCCACGATCTCATGTTAGTGTAAAATATGGATCCAATTGCTCTTCGCGGACATGGTGGGGCAGAGCGCGTTCTGCCCCGGCCCTAAGTTTCTCCGCGAGGGCATCCCCCACTCACGTGAGCTTCGCCTCCCGCCTTGCACACAACCATTTGCCAAATTCCCGAAAAATCCAGCGCCAGGCTTCCCGTCGACTCATCATCCACATCACCAACACCACAAATCCATCACCATGGGTAAAGTTCACGGATCTCTTGCCCGTGCCGGTACGTGAAGCCCAACATTTGCTCCGTGATTTTCGCTCGTACTGATTTCCTCCCAGGCAAGGTCAAGTCTCAGACCCCCAAAGTACGATGAACCACCGAACTTCACGATCGCTTCCCACGAACCCGCGAAATAACTAACCACCGTTATCCTACAGGTTGAGCCTCAGGAGAAGAGCAAGGTCCCCAAGGGCCGTGCCCTGAAGCGCCTCAAGTACACTCGTCGTTTCGTCAACGTCGCCCTGACCGGGGGCAAGCGCAAGGTGAGCCGACCCGAACACCCAAATCCAGGACGACGAATTTTCGAGAGCCACATTCTGACATGGAGACACAGATGAACCCCAACCCCGGCACCTAAAGAATGAAAATCAACAACGAGGGATGAGGGATAACGGCAACTGACGGGACACGAAGTACGGTTCTCCGAAGGTTTTGCTCGATTAAGAGTAGAGAGCATGGATTTAGGTCTGGTCGATCGATAGGCTGAGCACCTCTCATGTGATATAGTAGAGCGGTGCGACGAAGCGCGACGGCTTTACTCGGCGTCCGGTGTCGTTTGTCAATAAAACAACATTCGTCCGCGATTTGGAGTCTGCTTACGGTGGACGTGGCAATTCGTTGAATTCGAAGATCGAGGACTTCAAATACGCGGAGACTCTTTCCTGTGCTGTAGTGATGTTCACACTTGTAGCAAGCATTGTAGACTCCTGGAGAAGTATCGAATGTAGTTGATGTCGTGCAAATTGGTTAAGCAACCGCCAAAAATGCCGTCTAGATTTCCACAGACTCGTTCATGGTAGTACGACGAACCCGGACTCTGTCCATTCCAAAAACGACGAGGTGAACTCGATTTAGAACTGTGTGCAGATTGCTGCACGTTGCCTGCAATCACCTCCATTGTACCTTATACATGCTTTCGGCGCGTCGCAAAGTTGATGAACAGGACTGACCAACTCTTCGCATCACGTGACGGGCACCTCTTCCACCGAACATCGTGAAGCTTGAGAGGCTGCCCTCGACACCTCACTGGCTACCCCACGCTTCTTATCCTTACAGCACGCATTCACCATGGCGGACGTAGAAATGGATGTCGACGCCGTCGACAACGGCTCGCCGCCCCCCGTGGCCGCCAACGAGTCCGAAATGCAGACCCATGCTAAGGCCACCGCAGTCCGTTCCATCGAGGGCTGGATCATTGTGGTCACCAACGTCCACGAGGAGGCCGACGAGGAGGCGATCCAGGACAAGTTCGGCGACTACGGCGAGATCAAGAACCTACATCTCAACCTCGACCGCCGAAGCGGTTACGTCAAGGTACGAAGACGCGCTCACTCCCTCGACAGGCTGGCCCCGCCCTCGAACTCTCGAAAACAAACTGGCTGACGCATTTTCCTTTCTTGTCTCTCTAGGGCTACGCTCTGATCGAGTATGCCACGCTCGAAGAAGCGAGGGCTGCCATTGACGGCGCGCACGACACGAAACTTCTCGACCAGACGGTGCAGGTGGACTTTGCGTTCGTACGACCGCCGCCGGGCGGCAAGGGGGGACGGGGAGGACGTGCGGGCGGAGGCAGACGAGGACGCAGCCGTAGCAGGAGCCCGGAGAAGCAGGAACGCGACGAGTGAGGTGGACGAGCACAGCCCAAGCATGGCTGAGGCAGCGTTGAATACCACGGATGAGTTGGCCGACATGTAGCATCCAGCGAGGCGGATTGAGTACCATGTCGGCGGATGTGCCCATATCTTAAGAGGTATTTGCAGAAATTTTGCCTTGCGACGCATCGGGAACACGAAACTGACGATCCGCAGGACGGAAAAAGAGCCCGGAGCGCGTACAGATTGGCTATCGAACAATCCCATGAAATGATAGGAAATATGCGTAACCAGAAGCAAAAACTGGCGAGCAATACCAGCAATACAGAAGACGAAGCAGAAGATGAAGCAGAGCTCGTGGCAGATGCGTCTTGCGAGAGAAAGGACTGCTAATCGGCATCCTACGTGTCATTCTCAAGCTTCATGTCTTTGCAAACATTTCGCGTGACTGACTGACTGAACTGAACCTCTTGTCGAATTCACACACTTGATACGTTTCAGTGCTGACAAGCAAACTTCTTTTTTCTTGATCCAAAGCAAATTCGATGCAAATGCTACACTGCGACCTGTTACAGGACCTGCCCTCGGGAGCCACGTCAAGCGAACCCACAATGAGCCAAATAAACAACCTGTGCCACTTGATAGGCGCCGTTTCGAAAACGTACAACTATTTACGATCTTGGGAATGTACCGCTCGCGTCCCCATGAAACCCCGCGGAGCGGCACTGCGACTGCCCCCGCGTACATGTTCAAGTATTGAACACCTAGAAAACCCAGGTGAATGACTCCTTCACGTGGATTGTTGTTGAGCGTCTGCAGGTGCATGTTAGCTAAATCGCTTCGAGGATAACTTTAAGGCGCTAGAAACTCACCTGACGTCTGCGCTCGAAGCGCCAATCAGTACCTTGAATGCACCCTCCTCGGCAATCCAGCTGGAGATTGAATCATCGTAGTATCCAACGGCGTACTTGTCCAGGTGAATGCTGATGTGGCGCGTCTCATCGGGCTCCAGGAAGACCTTTTCGAAAGCGACGAGCTCTTTCTCAGGTCTGGGCAGCCGGCTCTTCTCGTCGTGGACGTACACCTGCACGATCTCGGCGCCTGCGCGGGTGCCCGTGTTGGAAATGGCCAGGGTGATCTTGATGGCGTCTTTGGCGGTGAGCTCTCGCGCTGACACTTCTGGACGACCATACTCGAACGTCGTGTACGAGAGACCATGTCCGAAGGGGAAGAGGGGCGCGATGCGAGCGCGCTCGTAGTGCTTGTAGCCGACGTAAAGACCCTCGCCGTAAAGGACCTTGAGATTCTCACCCGGCCAGTTGTGCCAGGCAGGGGTGTGCTCAATACGCTGAGGGAAGGTCGCCTATGCACAGTTAGTGGGCGGAACGGGTCTGACGAGACTTGAATACAGCTTACGGGGAGCTTTCCGCTGGGGCTCTCCAGGCCGAACAGCACATCGGCGAGGGCATTTCCGGCCTCCTGACCTTGATACCAGCCCTGAATAATGGCTGGGACATTACCGGCCCACGGCATGTGGACGGGGCTACCGGACTGGTTGACCACAATCGTCCGTGGATTCGCCTTGACCACGGCCTCAATGAGCCTGTCCTGACTCCCATCGACAGGCAGATCCATCGACTGGCGATCATAGCCCTCAGACTCCCACTCGGCGTCTACACCCACGATGACCACAGCGACATCCGCCTGCTTCGCTGCTTCGACAGCCTCCTGGACATAGTCGACCTTGTCTTCCTGCTTGAAGCCGATGCGGCACCCACCATACTTGTGCGTGATGCCGAACTGCTTCTGCTTAGCAATGGGGCGTAGCTCGTTGGTCATCTCTACCTTGAGCTCGACGGCCTTGCCGGCCTCCATGTCAACTTCAACTAGGTAGTCGATGGAGCCATCAAACATGGCTTCACCTTCTTCGGTCCAGTCCCACAAGTCAAGGACCAACTTTCCTCTCACGTACAATCGCCCGGGACCGACGCTCATGAAGCTGACAGTGTGCTTTCCGCTAGTTGTGGGGGTGATGTATGTCGTCGCGATGGCGGACCACTCCGGGCCAATCTGCTGCAGCGGTGCAGAGTCCCACAGGAATAGATCCGTGTTGGTACGGCGCTGCACCACAACTGGTTCGCCCTCAAACTTGTCGCCAGAGTACCAATCAATATTCACACCAGGCTTGCCCGCCTTCTCTGTGCAATAAGGCGATGCTACTGGCAGCCATTTATGGATATGGCAACCCTGCGCGAAGGTTACCTCCTTTTCAGCCACTCGTCGGATGCTTTCCAGCGGAATGGTGGTGTAGTAAGGGTTAAGACTAGCACTACCACCACCTCCAGCAATGGCTCGGTTCGCGTTTGGTCCGATCACGGCGACTTTTGTGTTCTTGGGGCACAGTGGGAGGATGTCGCCGTCGTTCTTGAGCAAGGTCAGACCTTCGTGGCCAGCAGTGCGGATCAGAGTTCTCGTAGTTTCGAGGTTATTCTCGCGTTCCGGGAGCTCGGCTGACATGTCATCACCCTTTACACGAGACACAAGCGTCAAGACGTTCTCTACAGCACGGTCAATGTCCTCTACATTGAGCTTGCCATCCTCCACAGCAGCAACAAGCTTGTCCAGCCGCCACTTGGGAGAATAAGGGAACTCGACATCGCACCCCGCCTGAAGAGATTCGATCGTCGAAGTAGTACCACCCCAGTCGGAGATGACGGCTCTGTTTGGACAGTTAGGATATTGTGGGTGGCTTAAGGTAGGACTCGACTTACCCGTCGTATCCCCATTCTCCGCGGAGAATGTCTTTCAAGGTGTGAAAGTGTTGATCGGCATGAATTCCGTTTATCAGGTTATACGAGGACATCACTGCCCATGGGTTGGCTTCTCGAATCGCGATCTCAAAAGGACGGAGATAGAGCTCCCGAAGAGGCCTCTCTCTGATGAGGGAATCTATCGTAAGTCTATGGGTCTCCTGTTCATTGCCCACAAAGTCTATCAAACATCAGCAACAGCGAACCACGACGGCTTGGACGACTTACGTTTGATAGTGGCAGCTACGCCCTTTTCCTGGAGACCTTTGACATACTGGGCAGCCAGCTTGCCCGTAAGCAGAGGATCTTCTGAAAACGATTCGAAGTTGCGGCCGCCCAACGGATGGCGGTGCATGCAGACGGTGGGAGCGAGGAGGACATTGGCAGACCTAGCCTTGGCCTCCTCGGCTAGATGTTGCCCGACCTCGTACAACAATTCCTTGTTCCAGGTCGCGGCTAAAGATATCCCGCAAGGGAACAGAGCGGCCTAGCCTTGTCAGCTTCCTCAAACCTGCGGTTGGTAGAAAAGACCTACCTTTGTGCCACCGACAAAGATACCTCCTCGAGCTCCATTAGGACCGTCTGTAGTCTTGATAGCGGGAATTCCCTTGTCCGGAATTGCTTTGGTTCTCCAGAAATCTGCTGCTGTGAGCAAAGAGACCTGATAGCGTTAGCAAGACCATCAGTCGGCCATACCAGGAGACGTAGCAAACCTTCTCTTCCAACGTCAGGTCAGCGAGCTTCTGCCTGGCGGTCAATCTCGCGTTGTTGAGCAGCTCAATCTTTCGGGGAGGGCTGCTTGGCGGAGAGAACTCCGTGTCAGGGGTGGTATTTGAGTGATTTGATTCGGTATCCATGACGCCTCAAGGTGATGAGATCTGGTTTAGAGATTGATGTGGCGTTGTGAGTTGCTTGAGACAATGTTGCAATGCTTTGGAGCAAGCATATAGAATTGTCCTTGGGCCTATGACTGCTCGATGGTCCTGGTTTTGTAGAGAAAGATGATTGGTAGGCTTCGATTATCCAACAACGGCGTTGCCTGCTAGATATTGAGACAACGTCTTGCGTAGGCAATGGACAGAAAAGAGTGTTAGGTTCGCAAGAGGAGCTTCACCCGAATATTGCAGTGAACCCGTACAATGAGAAGGGTCATACAGATACTGAAAACAGGCCTCGAAGTTTATATAGTCTGATTACTCTTCATTTGTAAATGAAGACACCTAGCAATATTCGATGTACACTTATGGCTCAAAGAGGCCCGGATGTAACAGCCAGGGAACTTGTGTGATTGACCACCCGGCATCGAGCTTGGGAGGGTCGGTATATAAACGACACCCTACCAGGTGCATGTTGGGTGGTAGCAAGCAACACGCAGATACCTCTGGAAACGGTCTGATCAACAGGAAACGGCCATGAGCGCTGCCGAGAACCCGCGACTGGGCAAGGCGTACTGAAGTGGAGCTGATACAAGAACTGGGAAACACGCCTTATCTACTGCGTAGCGGTCGGCTATTGACGAGACTTCTCGTACCGGTAGGAGCGGACCGCATGGGCGCGCTGCCTATCCTCGAGGGCAAGAGAACGGACCGCAGCGGGCCCCGTCTGCCTGGCATTGCTTGGCGAGTGCTCCTGCTTTAGGAAGCGGTCTTCCAACACGCTCCTCCGTAAGCAGGGCGAGAGACAACGTGCTCAAGTGGGGGGAGGCCATGGGCAGCATGTGGTCGAAACGCGTTTGGGAGAATGGGACAATTGGCTCCAGCTCGCATCATCCACTATACAGATTCGCCAGTGCTACCACGACAGGGAGGGTGAATGGACCAAGCAGTGAGACTAGTGGTTCTCTTTCGGGGAGATAGTGTGCGAGTTACTTGGTCCGAGAAAGGCACGCCTGCATTTTGATTGGCGCTTCTGCAGGGCACATGCCTTACCATCCGCATTCGCCAAGTTCGTTCGTGGATCGGAAGTTCAACCACGACATCGCGACTAGGAGGGACGCTTTGCGAACTCGCAGCTAGAGAGCAGATCGCTGGGACGCTCGGATTGGCAAGACGAATTTGCCAGGCTTGGGCGCGTGGCGGGCGAGGGGCGATCGGCAATGTCTGCAATATATTAAGGGCGTTTGCCAGTCTTCTGGAAGGTCCCGTGGGAGACTGTCCAATGGGTTGTCAACGTCCCGAAACCCGAAGGTCCGTGGGCCGAATGCCAGGGTCCGAGGCGGGACCACCGGGCTGGATTTGAGCAGAGAAAGCACGCCTCCAATTCTGGCACGCCCCTTGGGGTCTTTACTTATTGGCACGACCCGTCTCTATCAAAGGACACGAAGGTTCGGTGCAGCTTGTTCTAGAATGCAACTGTAAATGCACCTGCGAGGTACGCACCGCCTCAGCGTGAAATGCGATGCCACTGGGCTGCTTCCAGTCCGCAAGTCCTCCTGTCCGGGTCGGTCGATGTTTGCTTTCTCGCTCCAATGGATCCCCCCGGTGACGTGCCCAATCATAGTACTGCGACTTTTGTATACTCCCGTGGCGAAAACAAGGTGGGCGGCTCAGCGGCCCGGTCGTTCCACTATCTGGGGAAACCCCATCGAAGTAGATTCAGGTTCAGTACGAAATCGCAGCTATGATGAATCGGTCTGATTGCAGTAAGCCGATTGCAGGAAGATCTCAGCTCGAAAATCACATGTTGAAGCCGGAGATAGGAAAAAGTGTTGCCGCATCTGACCGGGTGGCACAGCAGGCTGATTGATCGATAACTCGACAGGATCAATACGCGATGGAGAGCGGTCGGCTAGCCATGGTACAGCGTTGGTTCTGTTGGCGACACACACAGGGATCAAGATAACGCAATTCTAGCCACCGCAGAGCCAGCATCTCTGCACATTCCAACCTTGACGGCAGCCCGAAGCTCAGATGTGATACGTCACTCTGATAACGTTATGTGCCACGGTACGCCGGAATGGTCTGAGTTGCAGATGTGTATCGTGCATGACCGAGCATTCGGGGAATTAGCATGGGGGTTCTTGAGTCTTTCGTGCCCTGGTTTTGTGCATGCGAGGTCACATAAGACGCCAGGATGCCCCAGCATTGCAAGCGTGCGCAGGACCGGATTTGGAAGCAACTGCATCTGAGGCCGGCGGCTGCGTGGCGCCGGGACGCGCTACCTGATCGGGATGATACACGAGGCCCACCATTTCTTAATTACTGAACAGCTCTGATGGATGTCAAAAATTGTTACCAGCGGCTCTTCTGCTCATATCTCTTCCGTGTTCGCTTCAACGATTGATGACGCTTGCGCCGCCTCGAGTCTGGTTTCATGATTGTGGAGCTCGAGGCATCTCTCTCACGCAACACTGGGCTTGAGAACCACACATTGAGTCTGGGAAACGAATTGAGCGGGAAAGCACCTGTATGCCGATAGAGTCGGGTTATCTATCCCCTGTAATCGACACAATGCGATGGCAAGGCTGCGACTCATCCCTTGAGATACCGCAAGTAGGTATTCGACCGCACTGGAGCTCGGCGCCATTTAGCCGAAGGCTGTCTCACTTAAGCACGGCTCGGAAGCTCACCTTCCATTGTCCTGGGAGAGGTTCCGAGATCCGATGATGAAGAGGTCCAACTGCAACCCTGCCCTGCAATGCGAGCTTCATTGGCTTCCAGTGGTATGCTTCATGTTGCCTGAGAGCCGAGTCACCGTAGCTGATTTGAATGTTGCCTGGTTGCGCTATCGCACCCTTCACGTATTTTGAGGCATCCCCAAGGCCAGACTAAGGATCATCAATCCTTCATGCAAAAGACCCACCATCCGACTTCCGCGATTGATGGGATGATGCCGTGCGACTGCCTCAAGATATCTTAACATAAGCTGGGATTGTCCCTGTCAAAATGGTTTCAGAATTAGGTTGTGGTCGATGGTTTCGATGGTGGTTTCTCCGTTCTGCTTTGGTTACAAGCTCCCAGTCTGCCATCACCTCGAAACCTAGCCGAGAATGGCTTCGGAATATCAATTCCGTGGTATTTCACGTTGAACAGTGTGTTGCACATGACAGAATCCGCGATTGAGTGTACCGACATTTCTGCTTTCGCACTTTGGCGCAGGGCGCAACAATGTACGGTTGCGACCGCATGGATGCCTTGTGATAAGATGTAGTTTCCTAGTCATCATGCAAGCGCTTGCGGCAGAAACAAGATGCATGTTCTCGGGGTACTTTGTCAGAATATCGAGTCTTCCGAGCCCCATGCATTGGCTCACTGTGGAAAAGTTTATCCGGCATTAGGCTCGCTACTTGACCGAACGGTGTCGATGATGAAGGAAGGAAGAGGAGCTAAGGAAGACCTGGCGCGGCGCGTCCGTCGACGTGGCCGCTTATCTGTTTCCATGGTACGATGCTTGATAGTATCACGAGGACGAGTCGACTGACCGCACGATGACAAGGCCATGACCTTTTGTGCAAACTTGTAAGCACAACCTGTCGGCAGTGGTGTTTGCAGAACGTAGGCCGCCAAACGAGGCGAACATGGGACAACCCCCCTCACCGTGCAGGCGGTGTACGATATGAAGCCATGGCTGGGATCGAGTGGCCAGGCACATTTCGGTAAGCACCCATGGTATGTCGAGAGGCTCATACTGAACAAGGATGGTTGGCTTGCCAGGCAAGCAAGCGGGTGGCGGAGATTTCGCAATGTCCAACGCTAGGTCACCGGTGATGCAAGACCGCCTGCAGAGGAACGCTTCGGAGAGCATGTAACATGAGTGATCAAAGGTCAGCCTGCGTCGTGCCGTGGCATGCAGTGCCATGTAGCCAGGGAACAGGCATCTAAGCAACCGATCCCAAGCATACTGGCCGCGACTCGTACATGATGCTGGCGAAGAGCAGCGGTGACCTGCGACGAGGCAACGCCGAAGTGAAGCTGCATCAGCTGGTCGAGTGAGCAGGCAAAGAAGTCGAGCTGCAGCTGCGGGAGTCAATTAAGATGACTGTGGGCAGCGCTGTCATCGCGTTGCTAGTACATCAAGGGGTGCTAGGATGTGATGCCGGCCGGTGCCATGGCTCTCTCCATCGTCCTGCCAAACGTTGTTTCAGATGAAGTTGAGAAGGGCGGAACCAAACGGCAACATAAGGTACATCATGTGACCGTCCACGAGATTGTTCGTGGTTCAGGGTAAGCTTGTCACGAGCCTCAAGTCGACCTCGCAAATATGACAGCATATTCACTCGAACCCCCGAGAAACCCACTGAGCTACCTCACACGGTTCACAATGAAGCGGATAAAAAAAGAGAAGGCCACATAATTCCTGTCTACGCACTCTTCTCTTACCTTCTCGGCAACGAGTTTCAACATTGCCAGCTTCACACCCATCTTCGAAGGCCAGGCGAAGCAATGATGAGCATACTGCTGGTCAAGCTTGCCACGCGCTCCTTCGGCCCGCCAGTTCAAGTTCAAGAAGGCTGAGGGTTAGCGAAATGAGACCCTCGAGTAGAGTACGACTCTAATCAGATCTAGAACCGCCTGCTTCTAAGCGTGACCCATTAGTGATGCGACCCTGTGCGCTGAACCTCAACACGAATAAGACCAGCATCCCCGTGGATCCCCTCCGTTTGTCCAAGTCAGCTTTAACTCAGCTACTTCTACCTTATCCTGGATCCTGCCGTCTGCATATGCATTTTACCGTTTCAGCAGTCGAGGCATCGGCAAGCCGGACCAGTGTCCGACTGAGGATGGGTGCCAGGCAAACGTAGCCCGTTGTGATCAGGGGCAGATATGGCTGCAGATATGCGCAGTAGACGGCGTTGTGCTCCATGCAGGACATTCAAATATTAAGTCATTATCAGGCCACCGTTACGCACAGAGTCCTTGCTTGCATCTAGAAGAAGGCCCGCGGCTGTGAAGGGCTTCACACCACGTTGCAGGGGCAGTGTCGAAGTGCGCAGTATCTCCTTAGGCGCATTGGTACATCATGAAATGCATGAAATGTCGAGCTGAACAGGGTCAGCGGACATGAGACTGCCAACTAGATCCGGCGAGCCGAGTTGTACGATAGGACGGACTTACCATCTTAGAAAGGAAAGTCTCGATGAACAGAGCTCGATGCTGGGTTGTGGGCTTCAATTGGACGTATCCATGGCCGATCATCTGACATGGAAAGTACTCAGTAAAGCTTCGTCAGCGCTGTGACGCAGTGTCGCCATTGGCATGATAATGCGTTCATCGCCAAAATGGAGATGTAGTATTTATAAGGCGCCATGCATTATCATGGCAATAGCGTGATTTATCTGAGTTGGATTACGTTGCAATTGTTCTTTAATTCATAAATTACTTGGAGAACCTTTGCTCTTTACATTTTCCTTGGGGCTTGACACTTTTCAAGGCGTTTGGATAACAACATCATTCGTCCGTTTACATTCGACCTCTGAGCTACTCGACATTAAGCAGACACGAGCTCTCTACTTGCACCGCGGTTCAAGATATCCAACTGTAGATGGGCAGTGTGTAAATATGATCCGAGGAGAAGCATAGTTTAATAATGGACGCAATGGCCAGTCTACGTGGTGAGTTCAGGTTTGTACCATGCTCACACCTTACCTACATGCTACCAAGAATTGCACGAGTTCGCGCCCAACAATGGTGTGAGACCTCCCGACTTCAAAAACAGTACACGACGGTCGGTGCCCATGAGGGTCATGTCGCGATCAGAGGCATTTGATCACTGTTTCATTTTGTTTTTGTTTTTGTTTTCTGGACAGAATAGCCATGGCCAGCACACCGGGGTCAACTCCAAGGTGATTGTGCCGAGTTGCCCTCTAAATCCCCTGGCTAGCGGAGAGAGTAGTGGGCAAAGTAGTCCCAAACCTCCCCACGTACAGGTAGGCAGCCAAATTGAAGGCTCGACCAAGACCACGTACGTTGAAAAAAATCAAGGCTACCTCACCCTGTTCGCAAAGTGGCAAACGCTTCCGTGGTCCGTGGTAGGAACTGCGTTAGAGTAGAGGAAGCAACCGAACTGCGCCAGATTCGTAGTTTCCCTTTAATTGGGCCACCAGAACTTGCGATAAATATTGAGCATATCCGTATGTCGGCGCAAATGGCTCGCCCGCTCGTCGGTATTGGGGCCATCGTGGTCCGTTCCGACAATAAGGTCCTTGTGGGGAAGCGCAAGGGCAGCCATGGCGGAGGCAAGTGAACACCATCTACAATCGAAATTAGACCTCTACGCGAATCAGAGTGGCTGAATGTGACACCACAGGAACATGGCAGCTGCCTGGCGGCCACCTCGAGTACGGTGAGGAGGTGCTGGATTGTGCAGAAAGGGAGGTCTTGGAGGAGACTGCGCTTGTCGTCAAGGGCCTGAGCACCGCCGCCGTGACCAACAGCGTGTTCGAGCGCGAGAAGAAGCACTACATCACCCTGTTCGCGTATTGCGAGATGACTGATCCGGACGCCCTGCCGCAGGTGAGTCACAACGCGATGCCTCTAGTTCCAGCCATCCGGAGCCGGTAACCGCTGACGCCCCGACCCTCTAGGTGACGGAACCCGACAAGTGCGAAGGATGGCATTGGAAGACGTGGGAGGAGCTCATTGTGTTGAAGGGAGACTCCAAGCCGGGCGAGGTCGTATTTCTGCCGCTGCACAAGCTGCTGGAGCAAACACCCAAATTCGACGACTTGAAGCCCGCTGCGAGTGGTTGAGTTGTGATATGGCTCAACTTGGTTACAACAATGTCGGAAATTGTCTTCCTTGCTTGCATGTTACTGCTCAACGTCCGAATGTGATAAGTAAGAGAAGCCCCAGGGCGGCCGGGATTGCCTGAGGGAGCTTTGGCGGTGGCGGGCACAACACAACGGCCGAGCCATGCGCATCCCATCAACAGTTCCGTCCGAGTTCGCGTTTGTTCCGAGTAATTGTACATACCCTTCAAGCAAACCATAAACCGCATGAGCACGAGATTGCTACCGAATCAGCGGTGCAAGCCATTTGCTCGAACACGACCCGACAAGCGGCGCGGCATGACAATGTCTGATAATCTAATTGGGAAATTGTCTCGCAAAGGCACCAAGGCCATGGCGGGCACTGCAACTGTTGTTTCTCTTTCTTTCAGCTACGTGGGGAGCTGCTTTGCTTTTTCGGTTTCTGGGCCCAACCTCAACACGGGCCCCTTGCAGCCGACACATGGGTTCACTCGGGCCTGCGTCAGATCATGGCCCTCGGGTGGCTTCAGAACCAAGGGCACAAGCATCTGGCGAGGTCATGTTTGCTTCTCGTGGCGTTCAACACCCAACGCCGGGTTGGGTGAGTTTGATGATGGCCAATTTGTGAGAACGCAAGCCGTGGGAAGACTTTCTGGCTGTCATGTTTTCTATCGTCGTTTGATCAGAGAGTCCTTGTCAAAGTTCACTTCTCAGTATGTAGCAGTGGCCGACAAAAGCCATGGCCCGCTGTCTCAGTGTCTCCGAAACATGCTCCAATGCTGGGACTGCGGCCTTTGGCCATCTCCTCATGGCCACAGGCTCGAGACCAGGACGAAGCGTAGAACCAACGTGCTACTTGGGGAGATCTGACCCCTTGCCACCTGCGGTTGAAACTTGTTCGTGATCAAATCCTAGCACCTCATCTGGGAGGTCTCGGAAGAGATGGGCCCAGAAGCCCAGGGCCATGAAAGGGGAGGCGAGAATGAGCGCACATCTGTCTATATAACGATACAAATCTCACACAGTGCTCTCATAATCATCACAGCAACAAGCCTTCTGGCAATTCCAACTCAGTCACTCTTTTGACACCAACACCCTAGTCACTCGTTTACTGTACGTAATAGTACAAATTTGCTCAAAATGTCTGATATCGTGGCCCGTCTTGAGGTCATCGCTCGAGAGAGCGGCTGCCACATCGACCTTGCCTCCATCCTTGACAAGGCCGTCTGCTCCAAGGTCACTATTCAGCCAGGACGCCCTTACCAGACCGAGGACAAGGAGGAGTACATTTACGTCACTCCCAGCGAGGTAAGCAGAACTGGAAAGCCAACGTGGAAGCAATCACTAATAACATTGGAACAGAACCATGACTCTGAGTACAAGCCCCCCAAGGATGACGACAAGCACGAGGACTACTCAAAGCCTACTGAACCTGAAAAGGGTAACCCGGAGCCATATGTGCCCCCAAGCCACAACGACTATGAAATCCATGAGGAGCCCAAATACAATGGTCCCAAGGAAACCTCGTACGTTGTGGAGGACAAGAGCCCTCATTATGAGGATCACAAGGACGACGCTCCTAAGGGTGATTACAATGCGCCTGACTACGAAAAGCCTGATAGTGCCCCAAAGCCGGGCTACTTTGAAGTCGGTGAGGAAGTCTGCCAGAAGTCCACCGTTTCCATCGACCTTGACCTGCTGGTCGTGAGTGGCCTTCTGTCCAAGGATGAGCTCAAGGATTACCTCAAGGCTCTGGGCGCCCTTGGCGACGAGGACTCTCTCGACGTCAATGACTACGATGTCAAGGTCGACCCTCTCCTCGGATACCAACCTCCTCATGGTGGCGAGTACGATGATGGATACGATGACAACGACGACAAGGAAAAATACCCTGTCGACGGCGGAGACCATCACGATGACGAGGAGGGCTACGATGACAACAGTGACAAGGACAAATACCCTGTTGTTGGTGGCGACCATTATGACGACGATGAGGACAACAACGGCCATGATGGAGACTACGACAATGGGGACAGTGACAACGATGAGGATGATGAAGACGAGGACGAGGACGATGAGGAAGACGAGGATGAGGATGACGATGAGGACGATGAGGATGACAACGAGGGCCCTGAAGAGGAGGATGAAGATGAAGATGAGGACGACGAGGACAATGAAGGCCCTGAGGAAGATGAGGATGATGACAAGCCACTCATTGACCTTGGCGTCCTCAAAGACGACAAAGTGCTTGACCTCGCTGTTGGAGACGATGTCCTCGATGCCGAAGTGCTCAACGGAGACTCCGTTGCCGATATTAAACTCGGAGGAGACGGTGGCCTCAACCTCGCATTGCTCAAGGATGACAAGCTTCTCTCATTGACCAATGGTGGTGATAGTATCCTCGGCCTCCGTCGTCGTGGCGCTGCTACCAAGACCCGCAAGACCAAGAAGACCAAGAACAACAAGAAGACCAGCAACAAGGGACCCCTCATCAACGCCAAGGTTAGTGGTAAGGAGCCGAAGCCTCAGGAAAAGGGCCGCCTTCTGAACGTCGAGGTTGCCACCAAGTCCAACGGTAAGCGCAGTGTCGTCTCTGTTGAAGCTCGTGGCAAGAACGGCAAGGGCAAGAATGGACCCGTGATCAATGCCAAGGTTGGTGGTAAGGAGCCCAAGCCTCAGGAAAAGGGCCGCCTTCTGAACGTCGAGGTTGCCACCAAACCCAACAAGAAGCGCAGCATCGCCAACCTCGCCCGCCGTGACCACGTCCTCTCCCACTACCAGCCCCTCTGCAAGAAGGGCTTCAAGAAGGAGCGTCACGATGTGGCCCACCATGGCCACGCCGACGACGTGAACCACTGCCTGGGTCTCTGCCATGCCGACGCCGCTCGTGAAACCCACCAAGGCAGCGAGGTCGTCGTCTGCGCCGCCATTGAGTTCACCAACTCCCACGACGGCGACAACTGCTTCTACTTCGTCGCTCCCGAGTCCAAGCCTTGCCACGATGACGAGCTGGAGGACAAGGAGGACAGCACTTGCTTCTACCGCAACTAAAGGGGCGCATTGAGGAAAGCAATGGCTGCTCAGCGCGACCGCTTCTCGAACTCTTGACCACGATAAAAAGAACATAAGGGATGGGCTTAAACATGGAATTGGAATAGAACACGGAAGTATTGATATTAGACACAAATTGTTCCGTCTACGGCCTACTTATATCTTGCAAGTTATAATGAATATAAATCTCCTTTGGCTTCTGCTTTAATGGGCCTACTTTACAGAGTTGGTTCAGGTGACCATGCTCGATAAGGAAATGTATAATCATGAATATGAAGCCATCCAAGAGGCACTTGAAGTTGCATTCCAGAGCTTCTTCAAGATTCAGCTATGACACAACTCACACAGTTTCACAGCTCAACGCCCTGAGACTGAGCACACGCCGCCATGGCCCTAACTTGATGCCAAACGTTGGTGTTGACTGCTCACTTGTGCGCATACGGCTTACCACATACAGGTCAAAAGTGTGCATGATCAGAAGAGCAAACCAGATGTAATTATTACCCAGCATGTAGGCATCGCATAGCGCAAGCAGCAAGATCTTGACTTTCGCATTGGCATGTTGGGGATATACGCCACGACTAACAAGCTGTTCGAGGTGACGTATTCCCTTATGCAGCTACTGCGTGTATCGCTATAGACGGGAGGGGCAGCTCCGTCAGGCCCATCGAGCTTCACTTCATGCCCCAACGAGCTCCTCGACCACGAAGCAATTGTCACCAACGTCCTGACAGCCATTGCGCTCGCCGCAGAGTCCCGCTTCCCGCCCTGCCAGGCGCTCGTACGCCGTCCGGCCGCCCCCGACAGCATGTCATCGGGTCTGCAATAATGTCCACCCTTTCCGAGCCACGACGCCCGCGTCTTCTCCCCCAGAACCGGAAGCTGCGTCATCTCAAGGGCCTCTCCCTGCGGAACCTCTCCTTCGAGCCGCCCTCCCACCTGCGCACCTCCGACGATGCCTCCCTCAACAAGAGCCCCAATAAGCTTGAGGCCCTCCGCGAGTCCGGCCAGCAGCTGCACTCGTCGCGATCCACGGACAGCCTGAGGAAGGATGCCCTGCGACCCGACACCCTGAAGCGCACCCGCCGGACGAGCTTGAGTTTTGTGCACGCCAGTCCTGCCACGAGGCAGAAGAACCTCGAGAGCATGCGGGACAGCCATGTTGGAGACGTCTTCTTCTCCCTGCACGTGAACAGCGACGATGACCCCATCTACATCAGCGAGGCAAGGGAAAAGTCAGCGGTACGCGAGAACATGGTATCTAAGATTTTTCTCAAGTGACGCTCTAACGCCGTCTCTAGGATTTCAATTTCCGTTTCTTCGAGCTTGGCGACAAGGGGCCCGAGGTAGCCAGATCTTGCTTGGTCACGATCAGGATATGGGCAAAGCGACCCAAAAGCGCAACTTGGAGCTTTCTGCTGGAGGAATTGATCGACCTGCGGAATCTCAACTTTATCGGCACACTCCTCGACCGCAAATTCCCTCCCAACGCGCTGATTTTCCACCTCGAGGACGGGATCTACTCGCTCGATTTCCCAACCAGAAGCTCCGAGCCCAAGCAGGCCTCGCCGATCGCGTCCTCCTCCTACGCTGCCCTGATGAAGCTAGCAAACCTCGAAAGCTCCATCGAAGACGCCATCCAGACACAGCAGCACATAATGGAGCAGATCAACAGCATCCTCGAGGAAACCTCCCACGAAAGTCCGGATACCGCGGCGGAGGAAGCTGCGTTGGCGGGGAAGTACGTGGCCACGCAGCAGCGTGCCAACAAGCTTGCCGAGAAGAAGCGCAATGAGCTGCGCGAGGCGCTGAAGAGCAGGAAGGAGATTATGGACAAGGGCAGGGAGCAGCAAGCCAAGGGCGAGGCCGACATGGTTGCCAACAAGGAGAAACTTGATTCAGCCAAAGAAATGATTGAGCAAACCGAACGGCAGATTCGTGGTCAACGACGCCGCATATGCTCCGAACTATTAGACATAATTCCCATCACCCCGGTTCCCAACGCTCCACCATTATCTTTCCAGATATGCAACATTCCGCTACCAAACTCGGTCTACGACGCTGCGACGGCGAGGACCATCAGCGAAGACGTTTTGTCTGCTGCTCTGGGCATCACCACCCTTCTTACCAGGCATCTGCAATTTTACCTCTCGACGCCTTTACCATATACTCTCAACCCCTACGGTTCTCGGTCGTGGGCGCGCGATGACATATCGCAGCTCAAGCTCGCAGAAAAAAACGCTTCTCGGCGAGAATTTCCACTCTACTTGCCCAAGGGCGGCTCCACGGCAGGCCAATGGCGCTTCGAGTACGCTTGGTTTCTGCTGAACAAGGACATCGAAGCGCTCTGCGCCACGCAGGGACTGAAGGTCGTCGATATCCGCCACACCCTGCCGAACCTCAAATACCTGCTCTACGTCTGCAGCGCCGGCAGCGAAGAGGTCCCCGAGCGCAAGAAGGGCGGCGTCCGGGGCCTGTGGGCCGGCAGGCTCCACGGCAGGATGCCGTCGCTCCAATCGACGCACCTCGACAGCGAGCTCAGCAGCACGGCCGGCAGCCGGCGCGGCAGCAACGACAGCGACGCGGCCAGCACCGCCAACGGCGCCGCCGCCGTGCGCAACGCGCTGCTCAAGGGCGTCTCCGGGGCCGAAAGGGACGGCGTGGCGGTGCTGAGCCCGAGCGAGCCGCTCTCGCTGCCCTTTGGCGAGGGCGAGACCAAGTTCACACTCAGAACCAAGGGACTGAGGGAGAATGTGTCCAGATGATGACCTGTCCAGGCTGTCATTACGTGTTTTTATGGAAGTTGGTGAAGCGTCGACTTGAGATACCCCCAGGCTCACACAGCCGCCCTGTACAGCATTCGAGTAATCACCGTGTAGTACATTACTTTAGCCAGTGCAGATAACTAGAACAAAGTGACAAACATGAATCGTTTCAAGACCCCTCGCTAATCACGCGTGCCATTGCGCATGTGTGAACATATATGCGTATATCTGTACAGTATCCGCACCGATGTAAAAATCTGCTTGAAACGCCGTCCAGAACACCAGGCGCCGAGGCCAAAAAGGAAATGCCTCCCAACGCCAATCTAAGCCGCCGTAGACCCCAGAACAATAAAACTTCCCCGGACCCGACGAAATCTGACATGCCCAACATATGGCTACCGACTGCCCGTCTGCGCAAACTTGACGCTCTTTCTGCGCTCCCGCTCGCCCGAGGCCCGCCCCGGGCTCGAACTCAGGATGCCGCCTCCCGCGACGCCGCCCTTGTTGAGCGCCTCCCGCGCCATGCCCACCGCCCTGCTCTGGGGCACGTCGTTGGCGTCGCTCTTAACGCTGCTGCGCTCCGGCTGCTGACCGGCCCACGTGCCGGCGCGGGCGACGCTGCCATTAACGCTGCCATTAACGCTGCCGCCAGGACTCGAGTTGAGGGCGGAGGCAGAGGCAGACCCCGAAGCCGCTGCGGCCGCTGCTGCGGCGGCGAGGCGCTCCTCTCGCGCTCGAGATGTTTCTACGGCGGCACGGCCTAGCTCGTCGGCGCGCGCGGTGGTCGTCTCTCCGCGGTACTTTCCGGGGAGGCATGCATGGCCGCAGCCGTCAAGAGGGCAGCAGCCTTCGCTATACTTGGCCGATGACAGGTCCACTGCGACGCTGCCCGTCATATCGAGCGTGCCGTGCCATGTTTGCAGACATGACGCGTGGCCTCCGTGGGCACAACCGGGGCAGTACCACCATCCCAGTAGAGTGGCGGCATCCGGGGAGCCGGCATTGACGACTTCGCTGGGCTCATGCTCTGCAGTCTCCAACTCCCGATGCCCACATACGGCACAAGGCGCCATGAGACTCTTGCACCGCTCACAGGTCCAGACGGCGAGATGGCCTTCGGTACGGTCAATCTCCCTCGGCTTGTGGCACGATGAGCAGGCAAAGCCGACCTTGACGTTTTGCTGGGCCGGTTCGAAGATCACGGTGTAGTTGTCACCCCAATCCGGCAGGTTCGCCGGCCACCCCTTTATGCAGAGGTTGCGCAGCGTAGCTGCTTCCACAAACAGACCCATGCGCATCAGCCGGGAATGGTGCTGTCGAAGTATGCTGCGTGCTTGGTGCTGATCAATGACCGATTCAGGAACGAGGGGTTTCAGCAGGAGGATGATGGCCGAAGCATTTAGGGCCGAGGTTCGAGTTTCGAACTCAAGAGCGCGCTTGACGAGGACATAGGGGCTGAGCGGCGGCTTGGGGAGAGGCTTGGCCTTGAGCGATGAGGAGGCTTGAGCAGGTGGAAATGGATACTCCGGATCCTCAGGCCATGGCAGATAATCAGTCTCCAGTATGTGGGGAGAAGGATCATGCTGGTTCGCCACTTCTCGCAATGCTTTGGCTACCTGAGGTGACTGGTCACCCTTGATAGTATGGTGTGAGCCTATGAGTTGGGAATTCATGGTCTGGTCGTTCGTATCCTGTTCCTCGGATATGGACGGCATGGATTGTGAAGATTGAGAGTTATATGTCTCGTCAGTAGACGCAGCGCTTTGCGAAATCATGAAGATTTCGTCAGGCGATTGCGTCACAGGTAACGCATGGTGATTCCCTCGCCTCGCCTCCCCCTCAAAGGTTGATGATCTCTTCAACTCCTCTCCTCGGATGCGACTCGCGTATTCATTATTAGCGTCTTCAACCGATTTGTCACCGTCGGAAGGCTGCCGGGCAAGTCGGGACTTCAGGTAATAGTCCGATCCAGGCGACTGCTTGTTTCCCGCAGATATCGAAAACATTTGCCCAAAGCTGTCATTGGAATCATGTCGTGGCACTTGCCTGCGCGTGTTTGGTGGGGAGGGTGCCTTGGGGGCCCATTGAGCATGAGAATCCTCTCCATGCTCCGGCACATCAATAGCTTTAGCCAGAACATCAGTGTCGTAGAAGTCATACCCTTCGGTGCTGGAGATTTGAGTTTGCTCGCTCTCCTGGCTAACGACAGATATTGGAGTAGAGTCCAAGCGCTTGCGAGGGCTTTCCCTAAACGACCCGTGCGCGGCTGGGCCTAGATTGAGGCTCTCAGGCTCTATAATTGGAGTGAGCTTTTTTCCATAGGTATACTGATGGTGTTGGAAATCAGTGGCGTGCACACTGTCAACAGGTCTGGCAATCGGAGTCGGCACATTCGATGTACTCTCGATTTCTTCGGAAAGAAGAGAACGGAGGCTGTGAGAGCGAACATCGAAGCTGCCCGCTTGACCAGGCATATAACGAGGAGTCGATGAGCCGTCACCTCGGAAGCTGCCATAGGACATGGAGGGCGTCAATCTATCCCTCGTTTTGCCTTCTTCTACCTTCAGCTTTTGAAATCGTGAGAGCCGGGTTTCCAGGTGAAACTGAGCGCGCTGATCGAGCAGCAGAGTTATGGAATATGCAAGGACTCGCCATGTCTGTGACAGGCGGAATAAGCTCGCCACCTCGGCGGCTTTGGCGAATTGTTCCAGAATCGAACGTAACCGTTCCACAAGTGGTTTGCCGCCTTCAACATATGGCAATTCCTGCTCCATTATTTCGAGGTAAGTGCTCGAGAGGTACTGATAGCCGTGGACTGTTTTGGACGAAGGGAGATGGCCCGATGCCATGCCCTGGTGTGACTTGAAAATACCGGTGACTTTAATCGCTTGCTCCAGGCTCATGGATAACTTGGAGTCATCGGACAGACCGGAGCCAGAAGGTGGTGTGGTGCTCACGTTGGAGCCAGAACGCAAACTCGGCCTCCGCCGGCGATGGGTCTTCCAACGCGGCCCAAGGAAGTTACCAACGGCCTCCTCTTCGGAATCGCTCTTGCTCACGCTAAGCATAGGCGTGCTGGTCGCGGAGCTGTAGGTGGAACGCGAAATTATTTCATGCTGGTGATGTGCGGCGGAATGACGTGGGCGTGGGGAAGAGACACGCTCGTCAAGGAAAAGCAGAGCATCGCCTCTGGGCGAAAAGGCCATGGCAGACATGGACATGCGGTCCATAACATTCGGCGCGAAGGCGATGTCGCACTGGTTGAACATTTCGTCATCGCCAACGGTCCAGAGCATATCCTGATCTTTCCACCATAACGCTGTTGGTGAACTATCAAAGGTATCGACTTCTTTGTAAGGCATGGTCGGGCGTGCCAAGTCCCAGATGTGTACGACAGATGTGCCGTATCGCTTGGTGTTATTCTCGTCGTAAGTAACGGCAACTTGAGCGGCGCGCCGGCTTTGGGTCGTTGCCGACCAGAGACCCGGTCTCCAGGCCACTGTCGTAACAGGCGCAGGTGTTGCGACAGTCCACTTGGGCTTCTGACGCTTGTCGGCAGTAGGTCCCAAGTCCCACACATGGAGCTTCGTATCCCAGCCGGCGCTAATGAGGTGGTGTCCGTCAGGATGCCACGCTATGGCTGAGCATGCTTTTTCATGTGCATTGTTGATCCTGAGGAGAGGTTTTGCTTGCTGTCGTACGTCCCATTTCAGGACGACACCATTTTCCGTGCAACATGCCATTTCATGCCCAACCCTGGGCGACCACTTCACCTGACGGACAGGATCATTACATTTTAGTGGCGCAAAACGTTGACGAAAGGTGACGAACCCCGCTCGGTTCTGGGAAGGTTTGGAGGCGTCAAATATGCGAGCGACGCCATCTTGACTACCTGAGAGAACCCAGCTCTGTAAGTGGGGGTTCACGTCGAGTGTGTTGACCTGGCGAGAGTCTTCCTGCATCTGTATGCATTCGAGGGGTTCCGAGCCGCCGGCTCCGATCCGTGCCAGGTCATACGCGAATATCCTGCCACTGGCGCAACCGGTGAAGATGGTCGAGTTGTTGTGCCATTTGACGTCGCGGATGTTCAGCTGGTCGGCGATGGCGTTGGGACGGCTGGTGGAGCCGGGCGCGTGGGCTTGCTGGGCGGTAATGGCGGCGCGCACGTCGACGCCATCACTGAAGCTGAAGCTAGAACCGGTAGGATCGTCGAGGATGACCGTCTTGAGGATGTGTGCGCCACCGAGGACAGCGGCGCGTCGGTCGGGTGAGACATCGAGGCGCGATATCGGAACGCCAGCAGAATAGACGGCGCTTTGTGATTTGGACGGTCGGAACGAAACGGACGTCGGCGCCGGGTTGCTGGTGACGGATGCGAGGTTGCCGGCATTGGAGTCGGGGGCGGATTTGCCCAGGAGCTTGCGCATAATCTTGGAGTCGCGGTTGTACATGGTTGCGGCGTTTCGGGTGCATCAGCAACCCCCCATGAGAGGCAGCTCAGGCGAGAGGGCGACACATGTCGCGACTGCGGTGCAGGGGATTCGTGATGATGGCTTTGTCGTTGGTTCTGTAATAAGGTGGTTTGATTGGGTTCGGTCGAGCGAGGCCGGTTCGTGGAGCGACAAGTATGACGGAGCTTGGGTGGGATGGAGAAGGAATGTGATGCAGTGTCAGTTGGAGTTGAGCCGCCCGACTGGGTAATCTTGGTGCAGGAAGCAGTGGCTTTAGTGGGGCCGTGTGTGGGGAAGGCCCTGGACGAGGTGCCGAATACGGGCGACTCCACCACATGAGGCATCGAGACTCACTTATACTGCATTATTTTTTTTTTCTTTGCAGATTATGTTTGATGAAGTCCACCCGGAGGGTTTATGCGACAGGGTTTTGTTAGTTTGATCGGTGTCGCATTTTTATATCCGGGCGGTATTTCAGCCTCAAGCATCTTGCGTCGATCACGACTCGGATTCGGTGTAGTGTTTTAACATGAGGGACGTAGGTAGCCAGCCGGCGAGCGAAAAGACGCTGACCGCAGATCATAATCTAGAAAACAATAGCTGATAAGAAATTATTAAAAAAGGTCTCCCAAATATAAGTAATATTCGTTTAATGAATAGAAGATTTCTTGAATATTTTTATGTTAGTTTTGTTATAAGAATCCTATCAGACTCTAGGTAAAAGTGGCTACTTGTCGTGCCTCCTTTTGGTAAATTCCTTGTTTTGCGATCTTGCTTTTTTGTCAACCGCTTGGTAGCCTAAGGTCCGGCATAGTTCGCTCATCATGACCCCGTTCTTACTCGACAGGGTCTCTCCACCCTTGAGCCTCCATAGCTTTCAGGTACTCCTCCTCCGTTTCTAGGTCGAAGTTGACTGGCCGCGTGATGGGTACCATGGGCAAGTTCATTTCTTCGAGTTTCTTCAACCGCGCTGCCGTGGACGGTTTCGACCTGTTGATGCTGTAGATCTTGATACGGTGCGCGGATGAGGTGACATGGAGACCCCAATTCCTGCGTGAATGCATGCTTAGTCTCACTGTTCATCTGTCAATGATGGGGGCCGCAACGTACCAGGCGCTTCTGACATATGTAGGCTGTGTGTTCATGGCGTTGTCCCAAGTTCTCACGCAGAATTCCAGCCACCCTTCAGCATCCACAGGCATCTCTATTTCCCACAATCTCCAGGCGTAGTAGTACTTGGTACTCAACTTCTGCCACGGCACTTCGTACCATATGGAACCCCCGTCTCCGCTCACTTCCACCCGTACTGGCCAATGTCCTCCGCCCGAGTAGGCCCAGCCTCGAAGCTTGACCTTCCCGTCGTGGATGATTTGGTCCATGTTCTTTGGCGTCATGATCGCGGAGCTGACAGGCATGTCCTGAATCGAGAAGCCATTGCTGTACATGGCATTCTGCTTGCCAATCTGGGGGGTGTAGTAAAGGTATTCCTTCATCTGTACGGGCGCTGGACTCGGCTTTCCGATTGCTTTGACTTCATAAAGCCATTTACAAGACCTGGCACCTATATAGCCAAACACCACAGTGCGGAGGGGGAAGCCGTGGATCTTTGGCAGCGGCTCGCCGTTCATTTCCCACGCAAGTAGCACCTCGTTCGCCTTGACCTTCCGCCATGGGACACTTACAACATAGTTGTAAACGTGGCCTTTCTTGAAATATGTGTCCGCTCCGTAGAATTCGATGTTCTCGGCTCCATCCTTCAGGCCTCCGCAGTACTTGATCACCTTTTTTAGGCTGACGCCGGTCCAACGCGCCGTTCCGATGGCACCTTCACCCCAAGGTGCGTTGATCAATTCGTCACCATCGCCAGGGTACTCATGGATCTGCTCGATACGGCGAGTTCCCGAGCACTGCAGCGAGACAACGGTACTTTGGCGTGGGAATTTGGTCTCATCCTGGAGATCTGCGAGCGTAAGCCGCTTCGGGTCCTTGACCAGGCCAGTGATGTCCAAAGTATACTTGTCGGCATCGATCTCTGGGATGCCTCCATGGTTGCGAACAAAGTGGTCTTTGTTGGGGGTGATTTCAGTCTCGACAATGCGATCCTAGGCGATACTCAGAAGGGTAAATAATGCACGGGAGCCTCGGTGCTTACTCGTGGCGGCTCGCCATTATAAGGGAACTGAAGAACATGAATCATGTCTTCGGACTTCTCCTTGAGAACATAGTCCCAGCTGATTTTGGGGATGTGACCCAACCCTGTTGCGTAATGATACTGCTTCCAGCGCTCTCCTGTAAGGATTGGGTTTGTGTCTGGCAACGGGACGAATTGATATTCGGGCGGCTGCAGTGACCGGATTAGTCGAGTCGCAGATCGTGAGAAACAACCCAACTGACGTCTGGAAAGTCATATTTCTTCATGATTTCTTCCACCTGCTTTTTCTTCTCGGGATACTTCTCCCACTCGATGTAACCCTTCCATCCTTGTCTCTCTTCCTCGAATTGGGGGGTCTCTCCCTTTAGTTGAAAGGGAATTGCATTGGGTTCGGCTGGTGCCATTTTGACTGTCACCTCTCGTGAGATCAGATACTAACCTGCAGAAGTTCGGGGTGAGCGTTGAGATATTGTGGGTATTCAGACTCGGGCTACAGCTTAAATATGTATTCACGCAAAACAAATGATGCCGGCCTTTACCCACCCCTCCCGCTACTCTCCGAGTCAGGATATGCTCGATTTCCATCCATTGACGTGATGGGATACGGGTAGGCCGGCAATTGCACGAAGTCATTAATCCACGACGTCATCATGAAATCGACCCGCAGAAGATAGGGCAGCTGCACGCTGCACCTTGAGGCACTTATCTAGGCGCTTAGTGGCATTGTTCTCTTGAAAAGTACACAAATTTGGTTTGCGTGCAGCCACGAGCATGATTGAAGCAGATGATGCTCGAACGGCTTCGTAGAACGTGACCGTTCTGAATAAGTAGAGAGCCAAGCCTGCACCGAACGGAATGCATCCGCCACTAGCTAGCAGTGGTCCCAATTCGCTGCTGGGGCGCCAAGCTTTGTTCTGCCCTGGATCATCCAGCCGCGGTTAATTGTGGGCCAGCATCCAGTGGGAAATGGAAGCAAAGATATCAATCTTGATGAAGTAATGATGATGACAATAAGAAAAGATGAAAAAGAAGGTGAAATATTTTTAAGAAACTTCAAGTTTTAGATTGATTATTTAATGTTTTCATTATTAACTGGCAATAAATACCATAGATACAAGTATTGAATAAATGTCATTACAACATTAACCAAGTCCACGATCAAAACCGTAAGGCTGACAGTCCGCTCAGAGGGAGACATTGTGAAAAGCCTAAGTATTATGCTTTTCAAAAGCTGATTCATTCGTTTGGACCAACTATGTGATATGCAGGCGCTCTGCGTTGTAGACAAACTCAAGCACAGAAGGATAACACGATCCACTTCAGCAAGGAACTTTACCTAAACCCTCAGATACTGTACCTCGACATCGTTGATGTGCACTGTAATAACCATATGTACCAATACGTTTGATTCAACGCCTCATATTTATTGAAGCAGTAGTCAAATTCTTGGTGCAGTACTGGCCTTTTATTATAGTTCAACCTCGCCCTGCTGGTCCCTCAAATCACCATCAGTCCAAGGCCGAGATAATGACTTCGGCTCTGGTTTGAATTCAAATTAATACATATGCTACTTATAATCATAATCTCACATTACAATCCATTTGAGAGGGCAATATATTGGTAGATGGCTTCTACAAGAGTTCTGTCGGCAAGGAGTTGTGCCAAGGAGAACTTCACCAGTCCTGTTTTTGTTACTCGAGTGCTTGACCATATCTCGGTTGCCATATCCTTGTCAGACATGGGGCGATTTTACTCCGGGTTAGGTGAGGGGCGCAGAGCTCGAGACTTTCAGGGAAAAGAGTTCATCCCTTGCACAAGTTCTTTGAACCAAGACTTGTGACCCCCCCGATGCTTCTAAGCGCACAAGGACCCCTTTGCTGTCCTTCTAGAAAGAACTTGGGACGCCATAGATTAGTGCTTAATACTCATCTCACATCAATCATCTATATACATTACCATACTGCGAATGCCCCCTCAACAGCCGCTTGCATCTTCCTATGAGCTACATCCTCCAAGGCTTGCCTTCAGTCTAAGGTTTTGTTATACTGTATCACGATTCAAAGAATTTCTGTGACGTCCTTCTCGGTTGTACTTCTGGTCTGCCAGGAATGAGTATTGATGCTTGGGTTTTGGATGTGATGGCTCTGGTGCGTGCGCAATGGAGACCCGCCTGGCGTAGCTGGATGTCCTCGTGTCAGAGAGTGCATCCCAGGGAGAGGATTGGAACAGCCCCTTGCCATGCTACCCACTACGAGGATTGCATGGAACGAAGGCTTCTGTAATTTGATGTTTGTGCCGAAAGATTTTACTGACGCTTGGTCGGAGCTCGAGCGATAATTTCCCACAATAGACGAGGTCGTTACATTTGCTTGAGCAAGAAGTACTCCTTGTTGTACTCACATGTCGGTCGAACAATAACGTATGCCACCTTATCCTCGGTAAATAAAGTAGGTGTGTTCAAGGAAAAGTGCCTGGACTTTGGGTAGGTCAGTGGCGGAATCCTTCCGTGGCCCCCCTGTCTGGAGGATGACCCTAACGTCGGACAGCATTCCGCTCGCAGGAACTCGCTCAACAAAATAATTCAAACCCTTGGCAAACCGGATCCTTGCGCCTCGCTTCGTTGGCAATACCTGTGATGAAGAATCAGTCGTCTTTCTCGGGAGAAAGGGATTGAAGGCAGGTTTTGAAGGGAATTTGAATGCCATTAAGAATGACGATTCGAGTTCTTACACCTGTGTCAGTCACAAGCACTGGACCACATCCCGAAATACGGTGGTGTTGCACTGCAGCCGAAGAATAAAAGCATAGTTTTCCACAATGAGTTAGTGGGCCACGGTCACACGGATCCTGCACGGCACTGCGTAAAGCAGATGCAGAACATCGGTCCCTCCTACAAGCGGAGCTCTTCCTTGATACTGGTCAATGAGGGACTCGCACCCTGAACTGCGAGGTATATCTTGGATGTTCGCTGCACAAGCTTGCTGGCATTGTAGAAGCTAATGGAGACAAATGAAGTGGTTCAAGCAAGATTTGTCACGTTTTCCAGGATTTGGCGATCTTCGAGGCTGCAGTCAAGACTCTGTAATCATAACACAGGATCCCTCTTTGCTATAGGAGGATGTGAAGATATGGGTCTTTTTCTCAGGCCTCGGCAGCATTTACGCTGGATGAATTGGAGGCTCAGGCGAGAACTCGTGAACAGGTTCGTCTATCCCGAGCCTCTTTTCCACCTGTTGCCGGTTTCTGATCGTCCGCGCATCAAGGAAGGTCTTACTCAGGCCGTCTGTCATCGAAACACTGGGTCGTTTGTTTTAAGACATTAATTGTTGGCTTGAACTCATTCTTTCCACAGCAATACTACTGTCTGGATAACTAGCACACGTATGCCCTCGAGACAAATCCTACTTGTGGTCATGCAGTGACCTCGGGAATTTTGACTCTTCTTGGCGTGCAGCTACCCCAGTCTCTAGTCAATGGTGGAACTGAACCGTCTGAGTATAAGCGGTATGATTCCGCATGGTCTCCACTCTTTTGTCCAAGAGCTTAAACCCCAGTGCCACGGTGGGCGACAGCTCCAGCATTGACTCTACACACTAACGGTATTAGACTTGTAGGCCTGGCGCGTGACGGAACAGATTGTGGAAGGAAGCTAGTGTGGAACGACATTCGTCCATGATATGAATGGTTATAAGGAGGCCGGAAGTTGATTCTAGATAATTTCAACCCGCCCCAATCCCTTACCTGCTTGATTCTGTACAAACGTGTTCATGATGCTTTTACCTACATCCTCTTCTTCTACGAATGGCTTCTTCCAGGAAGTACCATCATTGCCTCCCCCCTTCACTTCGCCTCGCCACCTTCCCGACTCGCCATCCAAAACGTCCATTGATCCCAGATCCGCATCAGATGATGTCGCCCTTGCCCGCATTCTCCATCTCTATATCACTCCGGGCGAGATAGAGCCTGCACGTACTATTCACAACCTTGCTCGACGCGCTCTGGACAATGATGTCTTGGCACACTCTGTCGACGCTGAAGTTAATCGTCCGATCTTGAAGCCTTTTAACACTTTTGGAAAGGAAAACAAGGCTGATTCGCTGTGGACAACCGCGGGATGGAAGGCTCTCAAACAAATAGGCCAACAAGAAGGTGTTGTCTCCGTGGGCTATGAATCCTCCGTGAAATACAATAGGAGGGTGCATCAATTTGGTTTGACACACGTCTGGGTAAACGCAAGCACCATGACTGGATGCCCGATGGCCATGGTAGACGGAGCAGCCAAATTACTTGCCACACACTATGACGACCCCGACGGAGACCAGCCTGGTCTACAGTCCGTAATCAGAGAAGCCTACCGCCGTTTCATCTCTAGAGATCCCAACGAGGCATGGACAACAGGGCAATGGATGACCGAAAGAATAGGCGGTAGTGATGTCAGTCAGACGGAGTCGGTAGCTCGACGCCTAACCATTGAAGAGTTGGAGGACGCCAGGAAATCGGAGTTTGATCGTGACGCTCACGGCCTGCCACTTGGACCCTGGAGAATCGACGGATTCAAGTGGTTCAGCAGTGCAACGGATTCGGACTCCACATTGATGCTCGCTAACACAGGTAATGGGTTGGGGTTGTTCTTTGCTCCGTTGCGGAGATTGGCGCCTCGACCCGGGATCAAACAGAACTCAGTTACCATGCCTGTTACTGAGCTAAACGGCGTCCGCATTCAAAGGCTCAAAGACAAGATTGGCACAAAGTCACTGCCGACCGCAGAGTTGGAACTAAAGGGGGTCCGAGCTTGGCTGGTTGGGGAGGAAGGAAAAGGTGTCAAAGAGATATCGACTATTCTCAATCTTACCAGGCTTCACACAGCAGCAGCTAGTGTAGGCTACTGGAGCAGAGGCCTGCAGGTATCTCGAGCCTTTGCCAAAATCCGCAAGGTCAAGGGAGGTTTCCTCCAGGACAACCCCTTGCACCTCCGTTGGATGGCAGACAATACTGTCCGGTACACAGCAGCAGCGCACCTATGCTTCTTTGGTCATGCGATGCTAGGTGCTCAAGAACAGGACTGGGACACAGTAGTTGGGCCAACTCCGGCAGCCCCGCTGATACCAAAGAGCAGTCAAGAGTTAAGCACTTTGTTCCGGTTGGTCACCCCCGTCTTGAAAGCTCAGGTCACTACCGCATCCGTCGCCGGTCTTCGCGAGCATATGGAGGGCCTCGGAGGTGTTGGATACTGCGAGAACAATGAAGACGGTGGCATCTTAAACATTTCACGTATCTATCGGGACAATCTTGTTGGTCCCATATGGGAAGGGACTGTCAGCGTCATGGCAGAAGACGTTGTCCGAGTCATCACAGACCGCCGGATTGGCAGCGGCAAAGTACTCCGCGCTATATTCGCACCTTGGGCTCAAGCGCTTCTTTCAACCCTCGCAACAAGCTTTCCACAAGAGGTAGTTATTGTGAACAGGAGGCTCGAAACACTGCTTGCCATCGAAGAAGGCCGGACCAAAGAAGAGCTACTTTTCCGGGGAAGAGAGCTTCTTGAGCACTTGGAAGCTATCATCTGTTCCATCTTGCTTATGCATGATGCCTTTGTCGATGGAGATGAAGTGGCTAGTGAGATTGCCAGGAGATGGGTCGCGTCGAAGGCATTGTTTGAGTCCGTGCCGCTGCGTGGAAACGAGAATTGGAAAGACATTTCACAGATGGATAAGAAAATCTTTCTTGGCAAAACAGCAGTAGAGCAGCAGAAAGTCTTGGGAAAGTTGTGATGTCAGTACCAAGGTTGTTTTTGTCCTGCTCAACAGTTACTAAAGGTCCATTGCTCAGGTTTAAATGATTCGCAGGGATGGCCCTGCAGGACACCCCATTGTAAGATGGGCTTGGAGATTTTAATTACTTTGTGGTCAAGGAAACCCTCCCTGCTCAATCACGTCGTGTGTTTGTAATTACCCGGTGGGCGCTGCTCGGAGGGTCGGCATTAGTAAGATGCGTTTGGAATCATCAGTATCAGCCCTCTGCACCTTAGGAGAGGTGCATTTTATCCCACCTTTACGCCGTTACAAAGCAATCACCAGTTGCTTTGCGATACTTCCTAGGTTTGTCACTATGTTAGGAATACCGAGAATAATTCCACACAGATGAGTTCATCCTGGGCAGCGAAAAGGGTCACTGCTGTCGCAAGGAAACACCCATTTCTATCACGCAACTACACCCAAAGCCTGAAGGTCAAACGGGGTTAACTATGCGTGACCTAATAAACATTTCCATATGAACGGTTTAATTAATTAGTGTAAAAAGTTTATCAGCCTCTAGAGGGGTACGACACCAGTAGTTTGCAATTTCGAACGTTTCTGTCGAGGGTTCCCTTTCGTTGTTGGCCTGCTCATAATTTTGGACAATTGACAACACCGCGGAGATGTGTTATAAGACAATGTCTAGTCGATCGGTATGCTTATAAAGAATGCCGTAGGATTAAATTGACATCCGCAGGGACCTTTCCTTTTTAAGTCAGTAAGCAGGTCGATATGACAAGCCGATTGCAGCCAGAGCCCACAATCGGGCGAGCGTGAGCGCAGTTTGCTGGATTTTTGAACTGTGTTTTGTCGCATACTACCTTGCATGGTACTCTGCAGACTCATAATATTTCCGGCTGTCGGCTTGGCCATTGAGGGGGCCAAGGCCCTTTCCATCGTTACATCGCTGGCACTGACATGGGTTGTAGAGGGTGTCGACCTTAGTATAAAGCTGCCAGGATCCCCCTCTAGTTTGACAATGGGAAAGAATATCAGCCTACCTGCAATTCAATATAGCGCACACTTCATCGTCTGATTAAATATTAATCAAGTCAATTCTTGAACCCAGTCCTTGCTTTCGGGGATTATTATAGAGCTGCGCCCAACCGAGATTATCCTTAGTCGCCTCATCATGACCACCAGCAACAAAACTTTGGTCGTCATCGGCTCAGGCCCAGGCATTGGCCGTTCGGTGACTGCACTGTTTGCCTCGAAGCGCTATAGCAACGTGGCGCTCCTCGCCAGACGCGCCGAAAAACTGAAGGAGGAGCAGGCCGCTCTGGAGGAAGCCGTTGGTCCGAGTGTTACTGTCAAGACGTTTGTTGTCGACGTCGCCGACGGCGAAGCACTCCTCCACGCCCTTGAAGAGGTTGAATCTCACTTCGGCAAGGCCGAATGCATCTTCTTCAATGCAGCTCGTGTGCTGCCATCAAAGCTACTTGAGCATGACGTCAAAGAGATTGAGTACGATTTCAAGGTAAGAGAGAGGCTGCCGAATCCTTGATATCCTACACAGTGGATAATATGTCGTACAACCACATGGCTGATGCAAAATGTCCCTAGATTAATGTCTCAGCCCTATATACCGTGGCCCAACGCCAAATACCGCAGCTTCTCGAGCTGGCAAAGAACGATTTGTCTGCTACCCCATCCATCATTGTCACTAGCTCAATGCTACCACAAGAACCCCAGCCCTTTGTCTTCGCCCTATCCTTGGTAAAGGCAGCTCAACGCAACTTGGTTCAAAGCCTGCAAATGACCTACGGTAGTCAAGGCGTTTTCATCGGTCTCATCAATGTGGGTGGCCCTGTATCGCCCGATCATAGTACTTTGAATCCCACGAACATCGCTGCTCGTGCGTGGGAATGGTTTGCTGAAGCCAAGGAGAATCCTACATTCGAGGTTAAGATTTGAATGTATATCACTTCCAGCAATCTTAGTTATACCTTTGCAGCTTCTGTTATATTTCCTGTCATATTCTATCTCAAAGTTACCGTCGTAAATTTTTGAGCACTTGATATAGGGAGTTGTTGTGTAACTGAGCACACGGCTAGCTAGGTCCATCAAGAGCTGCTCCATCGTAACTAGATCTAATCCTAGGACAACGCTCCTCACTCTACTACAGCCATTATCTACCTGTCAGGGCCATATTTTTGATTGCGTATATTGGCAAGATTTTTGTACCGCTTGTGTTGGTTAGCACGTTTACAGTAAAGAGCTCAGGCATACTTACGGCTTTGCCATGCCGTTCGAAGCTGAGGGGATGTCTTCCTTCTTTCTGGGGCATATATTATTGCATAACATCTCAGCAATTTTACATCCCGTTGGATGATGATCCTGTACATAGAATCAAAGACCTGGGACTTGAACAAAAACTAAACGAACTGATCACTTCCGTTGGGTGCCCAAATGAGCATGTATGTTATATTTATGAATCTTTCGTCTAGGATTTCCATGCACGAGGATTCTCATACCGACGGCTTGGCTATGATCCCGTCTCGGGCAAGAGGCTACATCAGTCTCAATTGATCCGTAGTGATGCAACGAAACTCCGTTAATCCGTATTTGAGTCAAGGCGTCTGCCTTGCTCACTTGTGTATTTTGGTGGTAAATGCGGCGCAAATTGGTTTCGTACTCTTTTGCTTGTCATTGAACAATTTGCCATTCAGCATTTAAGTGCTAAACAGCCATGCAAGATTGTGCAGACACTTTTGTTTTGGTGTCCGAGGCTCTCAACATCTAACACATCCAGTTCACCCCATATCGGGCGACTTGTCGGTTCCCCGTTCGTCCTTCTAATTCAAACCTATTCAAAAGAGTGCTTGTGGACACATTAAACTGCAGCTTCACGATGTTTGCAAAACATCACTTGTGGCATGCCTTACCCACTGCTTTAGGGTAGTTATGTAGGAAAGGCCCCTTCTGTTGGGTTTGTATCCTGAGCTCTAGGTATTGAACAGTTTACTTTGCTAAGCCTTCTAATATGTCGGTCAGGCTGCGAAAAAGAATGATTACAGATGAGTACAAGGTTAATTCCTAGTAGTACCGAGATGTTATTGCTGAAGTATCTGACGCGAAAGGAAAATGGGAGATAATGATGATTTGGGGCCACCTCAAATACATACGACCATAGCTGCTTGAAAACATGGGATCCCGTCCGCTCTCCCTTAATTAAGCAAGTAAGCGGCAGATTAGTAGTTGGGTCGGTGACGACCAGCGAACACCGGCTGTTGTATGTTTTTTGTCTCCCGTGTTCTTTTTGTTCTTAGTTTTCAAAGGTTTTGTGGTGCTCAACTTCTAGTAGCAAATGATATTGAAGAACCCACAGTGGGTCAATTCTGATCATCATGGATAAACTCGGCCAATGAACGAGCAGAGGGCCGGAGTGACGTTGACTTGACCAATTATTGCCCCAGAGTCCTTTATGTAATCTACCGGGATGCATTCAGCCATGATCGTAGATTATCGATAAAGGTGGAATCATCCACGCCCATGATACGACGCTGTGCGAAAGAAAACAAGATGCCGGGTAAATCATTACGTCGGCACACCTCGTTGCGTTGCATTCTGACCCCACCTCTTCCTTTGGACAACCCCAACTGCCTGTTTGTTACATACTGTACTCTTGCGAATTTCGGTCTCGTGAGGTCGCACGGTCGAGTCATGGCATCATTGGTTGCGGCGTGTTCTCCTGCTCAAGGCGGGGTGTGCTATCGGTCTGTGTGATGTGACTTGGTAGAGTGCATTGCAGGACCCTAGCTACTCTAGCTTGCCCTTCCATCCGAAAGGGTCTTATTGCGCCGGACAACGCGCAAGAGGGTGTTGAAAAGAAAAGGGACGAAACGAAGCATGTCTGGGGAAGCAGGGTGAGCTGTACAGCGGAATGAGAAAGCCATGGGAAGAGCCGGGCCACTCAACACCCTGGTCCAAGCTTGCGATTTATTGGAGGTATCGGCAGGATGGAGGGGGATGGAGACACGCGGCTAGGATGAGGGCGTGGCCACTCGGTCGTTGCGTCCCATGTCATGGGCCATGGAGATCTAGAATTTGTACCAGGGGCCTGGCTGCAGGTGGCCAGCAAGCCAATCTTCATTTGCACTGACACGGTGCCCAATAGCAGGACCCGGTCAGTTTTCAGTGAGACCTGAGGAACGGGGAGGCTGGCGGCGGCTTTACTGAGGGGGGAGACTGATGGGCTGTTGACTCAGGAGCTGTCGCTTCGTCTGCAGTTCTCCTCCATCGTGAGTTTTTGAGGCCATCGTGACATGGGGCCCATCCCCTCTCTCCATGGTCCCGTCCCCCCCCCCAGCCAAATGCAGTGGGGAAGCGGATGGCAGCACACACTCTTGATCGAATAAACATGTCCCACCTATCCCTTTCAGCCAATGCCCATCTCCCCGAAAAAGATCAGCAGGCTTGACCGTCTAGACCCTCGACGACCCTCAGCACGCTAGAGACCTTGGAATAATCTGACTAGGCTTTGTGAAAGCGGTTCGCTCGCCAGCTCAGTAACCGACCCGCAGTCGGGCCCTCCAGCAGCAGGATCTCACGATAGTGGCCCTCTGGTCGATTTTTGGAGTTTTGGGCATTGTCTGGCGCTTCCACTAGCTGGATGCAGCGTGTCCTGGTGCCCGTGCATTGCAGGGCTAGCACTAGACAAGGATACGGATGCGGCCTCACCCCCGTCCCTAGTCGTAGAGCCTGCCTGCATGCTCATCAGGCACAGACACATGCCGTGCCGTGTTGAACCGTGGGTAGGTTGTGTTCTTCTGTGTTGTGTCGTATCGTGCCATTCCCCAGGATCTGACTGGCCCGTGGCCGGCATGCCAAGCCCCCGTTATCGCCTTTTGAGCCGAACGCTATGCGCAGCCCCGGACGGCAGGCGAGCGAGCGAGCAGGAAAGGAAAGGGAAAGACGAAGAGTGCAGCACGCAAGCCAAGAGTAGCATCCCGTTGCGAACCACGGAGTAAAGTCCATGGGGTTCCGAAAAAGCTACACCTTAGCGGCCGTCGGTAGCTATCGGGATCCCTTTTCATCCCAAGAGTCTGGGTCTCATGGGCCACAAATGGGGAGGGGTGGAAAGTCTTATCAGAAACAGGAGACATGCAGAAAGCCACATACGCATGGCGTGCCGACAGCGGGAAGTTATTGAGACAGGTTGGTTGCGCAAGGCAAGGGAGCGAAGAGGGCAGAAGACAAGCCTAAACAAAAAAAGAAAAGGAGCAAGGACGGAATCCGAAGGGCTTGCTCGGAGGACGACCCGAGCGAGCTGAACAGCATCGCAACAAAAAAGTGACACCCGCGACAACCGCTCCGTATCACCCACAGCAATCAACTCAACGGCTTGGCCGTGGCATTGTGCAGTGCACATTCGGTCCAATTCTCCATTGAGGGTTTTGAGTCCCGAGAATGTGACCGTACTCACACATCATGCAGTTGTTCTCTATGCGCCGAACATTTGATCGGACATTGCTCTGGTCTCTGCCCCCAATATCGGTCTTCGGTTCTGACCCGTCTCGCCACGGGAGCGCAGACCGGACGCAATGCTGGTGCGTGTGCGTGTGTTTTTGGGTCCGTGCTTCATGCAGAAGCAGAGGCAGAAGCACCAGCAGCCGCTGCGAAAGGACCCGGCTCTGCAGAACAAGCCTGCGATGAAGGAGTTTTCCCTCGCATCACCCTTCCAGTCCAGGCGAAGGGGCAATGCGTGGACGTGGTCTCGCTCCGCTGCGACGCAGACGGCTTCAGGTTCCGGAGACCCAACCATGTGCCAATCCTTGTCCATACATCGACCAGCCCTTGTATTGGATTGCCTTCCCGCCTTTCCTTCCTCCTCTCCTTGGCTTGCGTGCACTGCCCAGGACACCAAAACATAGTTTATTTGTTTTTATTTTTATCTTTATGGCTCATTCCAAGACAAGCAGTCGGCGATCCACGATAATGGATGGGCTTGATTCAACGAAGGTGTGCACGTACCGGCTAGTGGCGTCTTGCGACAGCGAAAACCACACCTCACTCCGGCCTTGTGTCCTAATTTGGACTTTCGTCTCGCCATGGCGACAAGCGCGCACTCTCTTGAACAACTCTATTCAGTCCATGCTAAAGTCGCACTTCCTTTTCCGGCTTGCTCTACAGGCTTTTCGTCATTGTGAACCAATACTCCAGCCCCTACTCGGCTATCACATGCCATGTCTGAAAACAAGATTTCCCGAGCTTGTACTCTTCTACTTCGTACTGCGAGGAGAATCCTCTTCTCCTGATGTAGATGAGCGTGCTGGCATTTGAGGTTTTCCCCTTCATATTTTTGCTGCCCATAATTTTACAAGGGTTTGGGAGGGAGTCTCTGCTTCTGTGATGACAACCATGCTGGGCGACTTAACAGGGGCTCATAACGCACCATGTTTGCTTGAGTTTCTGAGCAGGGGGGGGTGGACGGCAATAGGCCGGGGAAGACTACTACTTCTCTGTTGGGATGAAACGAAAGCTGGTTTAATAGAGCAATCGTGGCGGCGGAGCACTATTCACGCCTTACCGGCGTCGAAAGGGAAGCAACAGGGCGCTTCGTTGGTGTGGACCACTGTGTTTCTATCAAAAGAACGTAGCATAGGGGGGTCTAGGCCTCGGCCCGGCCAGCAACCAATCTGCGCAGAAGGGAGATGCATGAGGATGGATCTGGGGCAGGATTGAGCTCATTGTCGCGGCCTGCTTCGGTACTGCCGTCACGGTAGTCACCGGAAGGTAAGGTAGCATTGCCGTTTTTTCTCGTTAAGACCGTCGTCGGAGCGACTCTCCGACAACTCAGTTCAGAAAGTTCATTTCGGTGGTACTGTTGGACGGATGATTCCATCTGTGCAGCATCAACATGTCTTCCATTATGTGTCAATGCAAAGCGTAAAGGCTTTCAGGACGCCAGCGTGTGAAACCAATCGGACCAACCACGAAGCGCCATCTGCATCGGCATCAACAAAATTGGTAATCTGCAATGTAGCCCAGCCGATAGTGAAGTCTCGGGGAGAGAGGAAGGGGTCGGAGGTCACAAAGAAAAAGAAAAAGAAAACCGTCAAAACTTAAGATAAACCAAAGTCGCACTGATGACGGCAACATCGGCGCACTTGCAGAACAAGCAAAGTGCAGCATATCGGTACATAAGAGCCGAAACGGGAAAGGCTGCTGCGGAGCCTAAACGGTACATGAGCAGCAGCACAGCACCGATCGAGACGTTGATGCAAAATGATTGCCATGCAACCACGCAACCCGGAGGTCCTAGTGCGACGCCTTGGTTGCTGATAGCGGCGACGGCGGCGGCGGCGGCGGCGGCACGGTCCCCAAGACACCAAGCAACTGGCTTGCGTCGGGGCGAGTCGCTAGTTGGTTGCAACTCTGTTGTCCTCATCACTTTCAAGCCACATCAATCCTCAGCATTCAGCATTCAGCATTCAGCACTCAGCGTTCAGCACTCAGCACTCAACCATCCGCCGCGCGCACACACACACACACACACATACACACCACCAACACACTTCCACACACCACCTTTTACATAGTACGCTCTCTTTTTTTCCCTCGCACCACCAAACGTTCGATGCTCCACTCTGTTGGTTGCCGATCACCACCTTGTTTCTCGTTTGAGTTTGTTCTCTCGCAGGCGTAGTGGCACCACACGTCCGGAGAGCATCAGGGGAAAAGGGTAGCCGGCTCGTGCTCGGGCGTTATTGTTCGCATGGCTTGACTCGAGCCGCGTACGCTGGCCTCGCCATGCGTCGAGACGCACCCGCGCAGGCCATGGTCGACGGACGGCTTGCTCCTCCGAAAAGTCTTGGGGTACATATCTTTGCCGTGGTGGTCAAAGGAAGGAAGGCAGGTAAGGTAATGCCGTTCATCTATAACGTAGCATCGAACGAATATGTGCCGCGCTTCTCCACTGTGGTGTATCTGGGACCATGGCTTGATCCCCAGAGTCGTCTTTCCCCAAACTCGATCCACCCAGCGCCACCCCTTGGCTACCTTTCTGCAATATGATCCACCTCGTCCTAACCAAGAGCCAGGACGAGCACCCATCGCCCTGGGCGATAGCCTGGGGCCCCCAGGTCATGACGGGTTTCGAGCCCCCCCCCCCCTTGCTTTGCTGCGCTCGTCTGAATCCGAGGTGGTTGCAACCGTGTCAGCAGAGGAGGGGTTTGTGTGCGTAAGAGTCAGTTGGATAAACCGAGAGGCAACGGCTTCGAGTGCAAGGCAGGCCGATATTGCAATGTAGTAGGAACCCGTGGTGAAACCAGCTTTGACACCCATCCAGAATCCAGTTAGCGCGTCAACCTCGCCATGTCCATCCTGTCGACCTCGACCTTTGCTCTTGGCTTTTCCCTCCTGCTCCCCTCCCCCCTCCACCAAGCCACAGATTCTCCCCTCTCCCACCCCAAGTCGGGTCGAGTGCGTCAATGCCATCCCTGTGGCCAAGCCGCTCTGCAGGCGATAAGCTCCCCTGCCTTGGTCCGAGCGCGACGCTGGAGCTCCACCAGCGTCTCCACCCCTCTCTCAACCTGCCCCTCCGGAGTCTGCAGTGATAGAGTACGGTAGCGGGCGCCGCTGCAGTGCCAAGTTTAGGTACCGCCCACACACCACACGACAGCCACTAGCACCACCAGCACCACACCCTCTGGCACACCTAGAGGCGACGCTAGACCACCTGCTTGCAGCGCCTTGCAGCGCGATCGGTACATCGACGTGCATCACAGGTGCGCTCATCGTTTTTGCTTGGCCTCCCGCCGGTGTCGCCCACACGGTGCGCAACTTCCACAAGCACACGGCCCTCTTGGGTCTCGCGGGATATGCCATTTGGTCCTGCTTTAATCCAAGCCGGCGTTTAGCACAGAGAGCAATGCTGTATTAATACTAAATTTAAGAAACCGGGAAAAATGGTAAAATACCTCACATGCTATTCTTGAGTCTTGAAACATTGTATCAATATCTCAAGTCAACTTCCCAATATAATCTGTATCCAAAAGAAATGGAAGAGGATGATGGATTGTGGTATCTGTCTTTTTTTTGTTTTGTTTTTTTTGCTCACCAATTGCCAACATGCCTCGTCCCTGTTTCTGGTGCTTCACTGTGTGGCCTCGACTCGACGGCGTCTTAGGCACTGGGGCCCCTGGTGTCAAGTGGGTTTCTCCGACCCTCGCTCGACGGTACGTACCGCGTTGGAATCGTCCTGCGGGCGAAAGGGCGGGACGGGCGAACCGCGCCTTCTTTGGCATGTCCAGCCCGTACCTGAGTACAGCGCGGCACTACGGTGTGAACCTATTTAGGAGAGGTACCTAGACACGTAGGATACCTAACGTGCCCTGATGGGCCCATCAAGCTCCATTGCCCACACCAGCGACCAGCAGCCCACCATCCATCCTCCACCAAGACCCAGCCCAGCCCAGCCAGCCAGCCCAGCACACTCAGCACTCCCCATCCGTCACCAGAGGCAAGTCCCAACCGTGGTGACCCATAATCCACCCACTCGCCCAAACCTTCTTTCCAAACCTCCTTTCTCTCCCCTCCCTCATCAACCGCTTTGTTCCATCTCGTCTTCCTACTTCTTTGGCTTTTTCCTTTCCACCGCTGCTATTTGTTTCTTCCTTTGTCACTTCTCCTACCCGCCCCCAGTCCTTCAACGGCCCGCGACGATGTACCGATAAAGCCCGCCGACCGGCCGCCCAGACACTGCGCGCCGCCCACATTTTGCTCACGAGCATGCCGAATCGATCGATCTGGACCCCTCGTCACCCTTGATCATGGAGTCGTCAGAGCAGCGTAACGAGCTGCCCCAGCAGCAGCAGCCTCAACAACAACAACCATACAAACACAATTCGCCTGTGCCTCACCCTTCGCTTTTTACACAAATCCCTCCACCCGCTTCTTTTCCTCTGCGCACCGCTGAGAGCACGCCCATGTCGTCACCAGGGCTCTTCAGTCCTACAGCCATCCGACACAGCGCCATCCTCCCGTACACATCCCTCTCCGAAAGCAACACTCCTGCGCCCCACGCTGGAATCCCCTATCTGCATCCTCTGCAAAACCACAAAGTCAGAGAGTAAGTCGTAGCCCTATTGAACAACCTCTCTTTTCGCCCCGAAGCTGGTTCCTTACCCCTCGTCGCGTGCACCCGTTGCCGTGCTCGGTGGGGCATCGTCGGAATTTAATGAATGCTTTTTTGTGTTGCGGCAAGCAATCGGCGTCGAGTTGTACGGCTAATAATATCCCTCACCTCTAGGACGCACAAGGCCCTCATCGACTCGGACCTCGCTACTGGCCGTAAACTCATCAACCAATATGAGGTTATCGAAGAGATCGGTCGTGGCATGCACGGCAAGGTCAAGCTGGCCCGGAACCTCGAGACTGGCGATAATGTTGCGATAAAGATCATTCCCCGCTTCTCCAAGAAACGACGTCTTGGAAAGGTCACCGCTATGTCGCCCCAGGACAAGACGAAGAAGGAGATTGCCATCTTGAAAAAGATTCGACATCCCAACGTCGTTGCCCTCCTCGAAGTCATCGATGACCCTGAACTCAAGAAGATCTACATGGTCCTCGAGCATGTCGAGCTCGGCGAAATTGTCTGGCGCAAGAAGGGCCTCCCTCATATTTGCCTCTACGAACGGAGGAGGATTGAGCGGGAAATGAGAGGCGAACCACCCAGTGCTGAGGAGGAAAAGTACGAACAAATTCTCGAACGCCGGCAGGCGATCAAGAAATTGAAACGAGCGAAGATGGCCCAGAACTACGCTGGCCCACAAGACTTTTGGAGCGTGGAGCATGGTGCTGCAGAGGATGCCAGTAGCGCCGGCCAACAGTCTCGCATTTCGTCCAAAGAAGATTTCGCCATGATGGACACCATGTCCTCGCGATCCTTCTCGCGTCCCTCTTCTCGAGCACCATCCCGTGCTCAGTCGGTTGTTTCCATGGCCGCCGCATCCATTGACCCTGACGAGTCGGTGGATTGGAACGAGGACATGGAAACTCCTGGTCCTCTCCGCTCCAATCCAGCCTCGGTCACCGCTCTCGACAGTATCATGTGGGGCTCTCACATTGATGAAGCGGCCTCTCGCGGCCGATCTCCCAGCATGGCCGATTCCATCATTTCTCACATGTCTTCTGTAGACTACAACCTCCACTCCCACGATCCCTTTGCCGATGACTATTCTTACGTGCCCTGCTTCACACTCGACCAGGCTCGCTCGACTTTCCGAGACACTGTCCTTGGGCTTGAGTATCTTCATTATCAAGGTGTCGTCCACCGAGACATCAAGCCTGCCAATCTTCTTTGGTCTAGGGACCATCGAGTCAAGATTTCCGATTTTGGTGTTTCCTATTTCGGCCGGCCGATTCGTGATGGCGAATTTGGCGATGAAACAGTATCCGAGTCCGAGGCTAAGGATTTCGACGACGACTTGGAGCTTGCCAAGACCGTTGGCACCCCGGCCTTCTTCGCTCCTGAGCTGTGCTATACGGACCCCGACAAGGAGCAGCCAAAAGTCTCGGAACAGATTGATGTGTGGTCTCTCGGCGTCACTCTGTACTGTCTCATATTTGCCCGCATTCCCTTCTTGGCCGAGGACGAATTTCAAATGTTCCGGAAGATCGCAAACGACGATGTCTATATCCCTAGAAGGCGGTTGAAGCCTGTCGATCCGTCCACGTCTCCCGCTGGAACATCTCTCTACAAGCGACAAAACACTTTCCCGTACCGTGACGACAACGATCCCGAATATGAAGACGTCGACAATCTTCTCTACGACCTTCTTCGGCAGATGCTGACCAAGAATCCCGATAAACGCATTCGTCTACGGGACATCAAGCGCCATCCTTGGGTCGTTCAAGACATTCCTAATCCTATAGGCTGGCTTGATGATACCGACCCCGCCCGTCCCTCGTCTGGCCGGAAGATCCAGGTTGACGAACGCGACGTATCAGCAGCCGTCGTTCCCATCACATTTTTGGATCATGTGCGGTCTGCTGTCAAAAAGGCTGTTGGGAAAGTGATCCACCCCTTAGTCGAGCGAAGCGACAGTAAGTCTCGGCGTCGAGCGGCTAGTAGTGCAACGAGCTCTGCTGGTGACCTCACAAATCCCCACCTTAGGAACGAGAGGCGTCGAAGTATCCGACCTGACGACTACTTCGTCACGGGTATCAAAGAGGGTTACCCTGTCAAAGACTCGGAGCCGTCAAAAGCTTCATCCATTGAAATAGAGACGGAACCTGTGGCGTATGATCCCATGGCCACTGTTTTACCTCCCATTGACCTACCTCGAGGTATGTCAGCGTCGTCGATGAATGCAGACAATTACCAAGACGAACCCACCAATTCAGCTCACAAGTTCACTCTCCGATCCCGGCATTCGCACGGCCACGGGCCAGGCCATGGTCTTCGAAGACTTAGCCAGCATTTCCAGCACCTAGGAGCGCCATTAACGATGCCAACTGCGCAGACAACACCGTGTACGCCACTTTGTGATGGAGCGCAAGATATCCTTGGCAGAGAAGCCGAGGCCATGCGACAAAGTCGCCGTATCGACCTGGCCGCTGATGAGACCAGCCGGGCTCGATCTGTAGATCGAGGGTTGTTTGCAAGTACTGACAAACGTGCCCAACCTCAAGTGGCTGTCAGCACTGCCGTGGCTCCCGGGAGTGTTCACCGACCAAAGCATCCTAGGCCGATGAAATCTGTCGACTTAGGTAGCAGTGCGCACTGTCCTGTACCGCAATTATCCTCCTCTCCGCTATCAGCTCCGGCCCTGGAACTTCATCGGCACTCCTTGTCCGACCACAAGCTGCAAGCACGGCACCGCCCTAATCCTTATGAACGGCCACAGTCTATTTGTAACCCAGAACGTACTCGTGATGTACGGTCAAGTACCGTGCGGACTCGATCCGCATCGAAGCCTGAGTCGCCTGCCGGGATCCTGGGTCTATCAACCACGGCGCAGCAAAAAGGCATTGAGGAAGCAATCGAGAAGATGCGACTCATTGAACCAGCAAATGTTCCCTGTCCTCCATCGCCGGAAGACGATGACTGGGATCAACAACCAACCAGGCAGTCTACCGGGGATGCCTTGACTACTGCCCAGTCGTCCAGTACTGAGTCTATGGAAGGTCTGGGCACTCCATTGACCAGTCCAAGTGAAGTGACTAGCCCTGTATCAGCATATCCTCCTGGCAAGGTCACTTCGGAGCGCATACTAGCGTTCCAGTCTGACCCCTCTCTGCCTGCTCTACTGAGCAATGCAAGCTCTATTTCCGCGGATATGGAGGCGGAACTTCTGTGCCAGCCTGGCATTGTTGGGACGCAGGCATCGTTGCTTGAGACTACCGACTCGCTTACGCCACCTGCTATGTTGAAGGAACCTACCAACGGTTTCCCTATTGGACAGGTCTTCGAGAACCCGACTGCCATGGACAGTGGATCGCTTGCAATGTCTCTTCATCCTGATCGTTCCTTTACGCCTGCGGGTCGTGCACCAGAAGGTCGACCATCAATGAACGAGAGCGACGACGACGATGAGGACGGCAGTGATGACGGCATCTTCTTAATGGCCAAACCCAAAAGGAAGAGCGCCGTCGTGCAGACTGGACCTCCTCGCGCCCCTCCCTTCGAGGCTAAGAGACGCGATACAGACATGAGCAATATCAGCACTGCCAGCAACGAGACAGCTAAGAGGGTGTTTGTCGATGACAGCACAGCATAATGGCATTTGAATCTCACCACTCAACCACAATATTTTTTGACACTTTTCTTTTAATACCCGCCTCCTCAACGGGATACATCTACTTTTCGGATTTCATCATTTGGTGCACAGCATTATTAGGATTGGTGCATCAAGGAGCTTTTCAACGAGACAGCACTGAACGGACCGCAACCCAAACGACCTGGCTGTTACGTTTTTCACAGAGCTTTAGCATTACATCATTACAATGGCGCCTGGACCATTCCAACACAATGCCGAACGAAAAGACTTTGCAAGACACCCTCAAAACAGAGTTACGTTCGGCGGGAAGGCATCACAGCCGCGTGGGTCATTGAGTACACACACTTGCTGAGCCGCTTTCGCAATATTTTACGATAACTGATGTGGACACGAGAACAAGATCCTGCTGGCAGCCTTCCGCAGACAAACATGTTGAAGCAGTTTCAGCACCTTGGACCGCCATCATGACCGACCATATCTGTTTCATATCCACGTTGATGGGGTATCCATCGAGAGACACATTACGGATTCTTCTCAATGTCTCTCTTTGTTCTTTGACGTCATGTCAAATAACACTACACCTATGGACGTGGGCCATTTTGAGCCTGACATCTGGCAAAAAATGATCCACAGGCCTTACCAAACGAACATATAGTCTGTATATTCTCCTTCTTTCTTCACATCTTCTCAATCGATTTGGGAATACGGGCACCTTTTCAGGAGATAAGACACATCTCATATTTTGTTTTCCTATCAGCATTTGCATCGCATTTTTACGCGGCACCAGCATGACTTGGGTCTTATATTTGGAGTCAGATGGCTTGAAGGGCGGACAACCAGGAAGTGGGAGGGGACCCAGCCACAGGATGTGCTTATTGATACCTTGTAGAACTTTTCTTTCTCCTTTCGCATACGCTGGGAGCGTGTTGATGGCTAATGGGATGGATGAGAAGTGATGATTTGAAGAGTGTAAGAATTTAGCATGAGATAATCAAGAACCACGGGTTATTTCTCCACTGTAATGCTTCGACTCTCGGTGACTTGAAAACTATGTCGTGCACCACCTGGCAGTTCTTAACTGTCCCCTTTGCCATACTGGTTGGTCATGGCTCTGCAGGGGACTGGCTCGATTGTGAAGCTGTTAATACGCTGGAACCATTTCAAGCGTCTTACAAAGGACACAGCAGGCGTAACAAGTAAGTTTGCTCTGTGCATAGACCGTGACAATGTCATTCAATTCAAGGCCGCAGGTTCTCATGAAACCCTAAGGCACTCTGTTCTATATGCTGTCTCTCGCTGAAACTACTTTTTGTACACATTCATCGCCCAGGAGATATACAGTCCGAAGACCGTGACAAATGCAAAAGTCAGGGCGATGAAGAGCTTGTTTTGATGCAACGCCTTTGGGGCCGGCGTCCTGCGCGGGTCCGTGATCTCATCCACAATTACATCCAGGCGCTCGGCCATGCGGTCGCGCCCAAACTCGGCCCTCACGCGGTCCGCGCCGCGCTGGCCCATCGCCCGCACTTCGTCGAGCGGCATGGTGACCGCGCGGGTGACGACGTCGGTCCACGCGGCCGTGTCGGTGGGGCCGCGAAGCCACCCGGTGACGCCGTCGACGACGGTCTCCACGGGCCCGCCGGTGTTGGCGGCCAAGACGGGCAGGCGGGCGAGCATGGCCTCGAGGGGCACGATGCCGAAGTGCTCGTTGGAGGGCGTGTAGAGGAGGAGGCGGGCGGAGCGGAGGAGGGCGGCCTTCAGGGCGTTGGGGACGGACAGGAGGAAGACGACGGTCGCGGACGGGGGCACGTCGGCGAGGGGTGCTCCATCGTCGGCGGCCAGCACGGCGGTGCTAGCGTTGATGGTGTGGTGCGGGAGGTGGAGCGAGGAGGCGAGCTCCTGGAGCTCGGTGTGGTACTCGACATTCTCGGCGATGCGAGGATCGTAGCCGCCTGTGGAAGCGTGTCAGTCATGTTGTATTCGTGAATAGCATTCCCACCCAAGCGGCCAAGGGTGGAGATAGTCCGTACCTGCGAGAACCAAGCGAACGGCTTTCCGCTTGGCTTCTGGAATGGCAGCAAAGGCCTTGATGGCCAACCCAATGTCCTTCTTTCGCTCAAACCGGTTGATACTCAGAAGCACCTTGGAATCGTCGCCGAAGACGGAGGTCGACTTGTCGTCCTCGAAGGCCACGTCCGTGTCCACGCAAGGGTACACGACCCTGGTCTTGACACTCTTCTTGAGCCCGGGCCACGTGCGGTCGACGACGGCCTGGGTGAAGCCCGAGTTGACGGCGACGGCCTGCGCGAAGCCCATGGACCACTCCTCGAGCCAGTCGAAGGGGACGCGGTACAGGCGCTTCAGGGCGGAGCGCTCGCGGCCGCGGGCGAGCAGCAGGTCCGGGAAGTGGCAGTAGAACAGGACGGGCCGCGGGGCGAGCTGGCGCAGCAGCGGCAGGCCGGCGGAGAGCTGGTCGACGACGAAGGCGCGGGCCCGCAGGGCGGCCAGCTCGCCGCTCAGGTGGATGAGCAGGAGGAGGTGCAGGTGGCGCAGGACGGCGCAGAGGATCGTGAGGCGCGAGAAGACGGACATGGGGATGAGGTCGTCGGCGCGCACGCGGACGTCGAGGGTGCCTGTGCGCGAAGCGGGCCCCAATCGGTCAGCCAAAACGAGGAAGAAAGACGAAGACGAAGACGAAGAAAGCCGGGGCGGGACGTGTTCATGGGAGGAGGAGGCGGCGGCGGCGGCGGCTGCGGCCGCGGGTCCACTCACCATCGCGGCACTCGTCGAAGCAGTGGTTCGGGTCGCAGTGGTTGGTGAAGATGACGACCTTGTGGCCGCGGTTCTGCAGGCCGACGGCGGCGTCGACGACGAGGCGCTCGGCGCCGCCGATGCCCAGGTCCGGGTGGAAGAAGACAATGGCGCCCTCGTCGCCGTGGGCCGGTTTGTCCCTCGTGGGGGCCATGCTGGGAAACGAGGACTTGGATGACCCTGGAGGAAGAAAGAAGAAAAAAAAAGGGAGGGGGGAGGGGGGAGAGGGTCGCGTGTTGGAGAGGTGGGATTGTTCGAAGAACGGCGGGAAGCTCAATGAAGCTACCTATGCTGGCGTCGCCGTGGTGGGGGTGGTGGTAGGAGATAAGATAAGATTAGATGGGCAGGTTGTTTGCACTCCGCAACTCCAATGTGCAAGTCAGAATTGGTGACAGAAATAAATCGAGAAATGTAAAACTAGTGCAGTTAAGAATAAGTCGGGCTCTAGGAAATGGCTACAAGTCCAGTGGTCGCCTCTGGACAATCGGGATAGCGCTAGGAAAAACGGTCATGAAAGCAATGGAAATTATCACAACGTGGAACTGTGCCTTGCACGTCACCGATTCGAGAATGCGATGCAGTGCTCGACAGAACCGTGCAAACATCTACACGCGAACAAATACATCTAACAATGATACATTGATACTTACAATCATTGGTACACGAAGATGTACATGTGATATTTGCCCACTTCCAAGCGCACAATATAATCGACACCCAGTCATCCATCCAACAGCACGTCCGACAGCCCGGAACTTGGCCAGGGAAGGCACCCAGTGACGTGGCCAACCTTGGAGTATTAATACAAAGCACATACATCTGGCTTTGCCCGACCTTGCCGAACCGCTCGTCCCCGACTCAGCGAATCGTCCAAGACTTACACGGTCATTGTTTTCGGTGCCCACCGAGTGCGGTTCTGCGGAATCAGCGTAGCTTCGTATTCCCACTCCGCGACGTTGTCAAACTCATATGTGTACTCCCACGCGAGATACTACGGTCGAACAGTCAGCGTCACGAACCATAAACAAAGGGGTCATGCATGAGCCCACCTTGTCTGTCTTTACCTCTATAAGCGTGTGGAAGGTACCCCCAACGTCTGTCTTGTTAAAGACAACGTTGGTGACCCATGACCGGGTGGACGATGTGCCCTCGTACGAGAAACCAATCGAGTTGAGTTGCCCATGCTTCGCATAGTCGTACAGCTCGACGATGCCCTCCGTAAAGGTCGGGTCCCACCGGCCAAGCGCCACGGTTGTCTCGTCGCTGTACTTGATATACATCCCCTTGCATCGATCGCCAACCGTGCGGAGGTGAATTGTCGAAACTTTGGCGAGCCTTGCAATGCTCACCAACCCTCTCTCATGCTCTCGCAGGAAGGCCGATGGGTTGGTGTTGGTCAAGACCTCGGCTGGCGGTAACGGGCTGTCCGGCACCGAACTTGTTTTCGGATATGTCATTGCTACGCCGTAGGTGTATAGGCCGAAGATCCCCTCGCAGTGCACATCAAAGAAGAGCCCTCTGACAATACCCGGTCTGTCTGGGGTGACGCGTGTCCATTCGGCCCAGGCGTTGTGGATTTCACGGTGCGGCCCAAGGAAGGCAGATCGACCTCGGTCCGTCACGACCTTGTCAGGCGTTAGTAAGACTTTGACTGACGGTTGGAGCAAACACCGCCGGACATACAAGCAATAGGGGGTTGTTGAAAGCAGCTTGATGATGAATGAGAGTATGAACCCATAAAGATTTGATGCGCTCTCCCGGTTGCAATGCGAAATGCTGGGGCGTGCTTTGCGAAAACTTATTTTCCTTGCAGTGCCCGAACTTCCTCGGGATCTTGCCGTGTACGACTATCCCAAAGATGCTCGTCTTCGCGACATAGACCGTCAACCCGGTAGCGTACTCTGGTCCATCTTCAAGAGGCAGGAATCGACATATCCGCCAACTTGGGTAGTGTGATAGGTGGGGCGTGTCACTGTCAAAGGTGATGAGTCGCAGTTCGCAATCCTGGAGAAGTTCCGGGTTAGTGTCCCAGATGGCTCTGTTTGGCCAAATGGCCGTCCTCTCACTACTTAGCGTTTCGAAGCCCAAACGGATGATTTTGATTCCCTACTCGTGTGTGAGCGTCTCTGTACCCAAGTGTGGTACTGCCAGGCCATGAAGTGTGGACTCACGTCATGCATGACCCTCAAAGGCGAAGTGGCATCCCCCCTCACAATTCCGTGCAAACCTTCGCTCATTTCGCCCAGCCAGGGCGATGAAGAGCCATCTTCATAGCCGAAGCGGATACCGGAGATTCCGTGAACCCCCAGAACAAATCTGGCTGACCTAATCTGGTTTATTTTCACGGGTATGCAGTGAGCGGTCGACTCCTCGACGCCGTCTCCCTCAGTTACACGGAGATCTCTCAGGTAGTGAAATCCAAGTATGTTGACCGTGGCAGCGCGAAACTTGACGGTGGCGTCTTCGGCGTAGCCGTTCCGCGGTATTGTGAAGACCTCGGCGCCCAATCTCGGATCATCCGTGATTAAGGGCACGAAGGTATGCGTGACGTAGAACGTGGTTAGCATAGACCGTACGATGCAGGGAGGGAGCTGGTTGAGGATGTTCCGTTGCAGCTCCGGGGGTAGGCGTGCGCAGCGTGAGATGAGCTCGTCGGAGTCGGACCGGACTTGTTCAGGCTGGAGAAACGAGACGGCGTCAAACGGCTTCATCACGCCGCGAGCTTGCCGGGGCAGGATGGGGAGAAGCCGCAGCGCAAGCTTGTAGAGTTTTGCAGATGTAGTACCCGGATGGAGCTTCTGGGCCAGCTTCCAGCACGCCACGTGAGCCATGACGCTTGGATGGTGGCTTACACGGTCTTTCTTCTCGTGTGTGGGGGCGCTCAAGATGTACCAGACATACTGGGTCTCCCCCTTGCCGTTCCTGAGGGCCAGCGGGCCTCCGGTGTAGAAGTTGCGCTCAGACAGGTTTGTCTTGTACGCATGGATAGTTGGCTTGGGGCTCTTGGTGTTCAGCTCAAAGACTACTCATCGCCAGGGGCGCCATGTTCCGTAATTAGATTGCTTTGTCTTTGGGCAGGCCGGAACGGTGCAGACACAAGGAGCAAGGTTGGGAAGGGATAGAGACCAACCGCGTGGGCCTTTGACATACGCGCAATGACATCCGTCTCCCAGCTGGAGAACTCGTGGCCGCAGCTCAGAGGGTAGAGGTCGGGCGTCGAGGACCAGGGCAGGGCGGTGCGGCAGAGGAAGCAGAAGCGCTCGAGGTCAATGAAGTTCTTGGTGATTTCGGGAGGCGTGGGCGGGCGCGGGGGGAGGCGACGCCCGCCGACGAGCAGATTGTTATCATAGCTCATGGTGACTGGTGTGGCGATCAATTGACCCTTCCGACGACGACCGTCCACGGGCGACGTTGACAAGACGATGAGAGACTTGACGATGTTGAAAAGAGGCTGGTGCGATGTGGCTAGGCCGGATGAGCGCTTAGGCTAAGGCAAGGTCAGGCAAGGTGCAGAGTAAGTACGGTACAGAGGGGTCTAGTTACCCCAACGTGTGGCGCGGCAGGCAGGGGTTACTTCCCCGATGCGGGGATCTGCGACACTGTAGACAAGTCAGTCAGTCAGCCATTGCATGTGAGAGTGTCTTGTATGCACAGCATATGCACCCCAAGGTACAGAGTAGAGCCAATCTATTTATATTGGTTCACATCATTTTGCTTTTTTTTTTTTTTTTTTCTTCCTGTTTTTCTTTTCCTGCAAGACAGTCTGCGAAGAAATTGCTACAGAATGCGTTTACACGGCAACACATGCCTCCAAATGGTTGTTCGCGGTACCCCATGACGGCAAACCGAAGCAGAAAAACACGACAATTTATTCACTTGTAGGTGCCGGAGAGGTCTGGGGGACCACCTCACATGTGTACATGAATAATGTGTTGTTTTTTTGGGAGGGTCGCCGCACGCATGAGCCACAGATCGTGGTCATGCGCCCAGGGTTCTGCACACGCAGGCCCAAACCACAGAAACCACATGTCGGCGTCCCTTGAACCGGGCAGCTGAAGCCCGGGGCCGCCTGCGGCCGAGCTGAGCCGAGGTTCACGACCCACATGCCATCCACCCTTCCGAACTACCCTCATCGTCGACTCCGGGCACTCGGCAACGACTCACCAATCCATCTCACACCTCATATCATCTCCTGTCCTCTATTCTCCCTCCCCAGGAAATTCCTACCGATCCCATACACACTCTCTCTCCATCCAGATCCACTTCCGACCGCAACGCCTTCCCCGGGGGCAACAAACAATGGCCGCTCCTCTCTTCACGCTCCCCATCCCGCCCTGCGACCCGCCCAAGCACCCCGGCGGCGCCATCGTCTGCACCGAGCCCCGGCCCGGCGTCTACCTGCTGACCTTTGAGTCCCCCCCGGACAACCGCATCACCACGCCCTTCTGCAAGACCCTGCTCGCCGCCCTCGACGTCATCGAGTTCGGCCACCGGCCCGGCGTCGTCGTCACCACCAGCGCCATCGGCAAGTTCTACAGCAACGGCCTGGACCTCGAGCATGCCGTCAGCACCGAGGGCTACTGGGCCCTGCTCTATGAGGTCTGGAGGAGGCTCCTGACGTGAGTTTTTGCATCTTGGAATCTGCCCTTTCTCAACAGCCTAGTGCAACGTTTGTCTCTTTTCAATGTGACGACCATCTTGCTCTTCACTTTACTTCACTTCACCTCAATTCCGATAAGACGGTACTCTCAGTCTCGTCAACTCAACTCTTACCAAGCATTTCGTCACAATTTATACCCTCCCCCGTGTCACGCCTCTCGTATTCCCCTTCACTCATCCCAGCTCTCACCCACTTACGCAAGTCAAAAACCTCCCCTCAGACTAACATGCTTCTCCTCTCACGTAACAGCTACCCCATGCCCACCATCGCCCTCATGAACGGCCACGCCTTCGCCGGTGGCCTCATGCTCGCCATGGCCCACGACTACCGCCTCGCCCCCTCCCCGCGCGGCTTCCTCTGCGTCAACGAGCTCCTCTTCGGCGCGCCCCTCAAGCCCCCGATGGCCGCCATCTTCCGCCACAAGCTGCCCGCCGCCACCTACCGCACCCTCGTCCTCGAGGCCCGCCGCTACGGCGCCGACGAGGCCCTGGCCGCCGGCATCGTCGACGGCATCGCCCCCCGCGGCCTCGACGACGCCCTCGCCTTCGTCGAGGAGCGGGGCCTGGTCGAGAAGCCCAAGTCGGGCGTCTACGGCGTGCTCAAGGCCGAGATGCACAAGGATCTCATCTACTACCTGCGGAATCCCGGCCTGGATGCCGAGGAGGCCCGTTTTGGCGAGACGCAGCACGTCGAGGCCGAGCGCACTGAGTTCGGCAAGGTATGGTACGAGCAGTGGCAAAAGGACAACAAGGCAAAGTTGTAGGAGACGCAGGTAACTAGCCTTGTATGAATAGCGATGACGCGGGCTACGTCTGTTGCACCTATGTAGCATAAATTAGATGAACAGCATTTCCTTGATCTAGGTAGTGATACGACCTTGATATCGCACAAGATACGATGCACGCTGCTATTCATCTACTCACGTCGTGGAAAGTTTCGAGCGCTCAGAGTTGCTTCTATCTCCACATCTTCTTGTATATAGATGTAACAGCGTCCAGCAAGAACTGGCGAGGATATATGTAAAGAAAGCCTACACAAAGGAACGTAAAACAGGCATATAAGGGGTATCAATCCATACTCTCCATCCCTGTCTAATCATTTGTTTCCCAACAATCGTCGCTCCCAAAAATGCGCCGTGTGCCATGTCCAATCAAGTTTCAGACTTGTTTCTTTCCCTCTCCCTACTCCTCGATGGGTCTGGGTTCCGCCAGCGACAGTTCCCGTTCACTGCCACTTCCTCCATCCGGCGTGGCTGCGGCGTGGCTGCTTGGCTCGCTCAGCCGCCCGTTCCTCAGTGACACCATGTCCTTTTCTGCCTGGATAGCCCTACCGCGGCGCTGCTCAACATCCTCTCTCTTCACGACGCGGCGCAGACCCTCGCTCGCCTGGATCAGTCCGTCAATGCTGATGGCGTGCTCTGTCATCTGATGGTTGATGTACGTGTACACAGCCGCAGGCGTAATGCATCGGAGCAGGTTGCCCTCGTTGAGCTTCAGCAGCGCCAGCGCAACCTGGAACAGGAACGTGCTACCGTCATTCGTGCAAAGGACAACATCCCATACCCGGAAAAGGGCTTCCGCGCTGAGACAGTCGGTGAAGACGGAGAGGAACCACTGGAACGTCAGCGCCTCCAGCTCGATTGACAACGAATCCAGGTGCGCAGACAACTTGGGCAGAACTGTTGACACGTATTGTCGCAGAACCTGCTGGTCTGCCCGAGATGAAAGAAGGGAGTGGTCATAGTATCCCTGGGGAAGGATATTCTCAATGACAGACGTGAGAATCCAAAATGCATCCTCAGCGGAGGGCATGATCAGAAGCAGGTTCGCCGCGATAAGATTCATTCCCTGGCAGTATCCAACGTCCTTGTTACGCCGAGCGTATGCCAGCAAGACCTCGTTGAGCTTTTGTACGCCAGGGCCTTTCCTGAAGAAAATGTTGTCTGTCAGGGTACGGTGGATATCCATCTGTATCTGGCTGACCACCGTCATGTCATCCAAATCACTCGTCTGCGAGACCAGGTCTTCGTAGTAACCGGGTACGCGCAAAGCTGTAGCACCAGAGCACTCCGACCACACCTTGGCGCGGTATGCCACGGGTATGCCGCCGAGAACGAGGTTCTTGAATTCGTTCCACTTGTTCCGACCAACCTTGCCCTTGTGGCCAAGATCGGAAATACCTATCATCTCGCCGTCCGCCACTTGAGCCTCCGGCAAGATCATGGCTGGCCTCTCAAAGCGCGCCTCCGCCGCCGCAGTTGCGGCAGCCATGGCGGCCTGCCCCTCACGTCGACGCTCAGCCCTGACTTTGCGCAAGAAGTCGTTCCATCTCACCGTCTTCTCACGCTGCAACGAATCGTGCACCTCGCTCAGTTGCTGGAGAAGCAATTTGACGGGTTCGGCATCTTCCTTGAAAAGAGCTCCAGCGGTTGAACCTCCTTCTGAGGGTTGCGACGTCTCATTGTCGACCGCGGTCGTCGTGCTTGCCATTGGAACGAGACCAGACTCGGTGGGCGTGATGCCGGGTGATCTGCAGGAAGGCTCTGCTTCTGGAGTCTCAATATCCGACTCACTAATTCCCTCGGTCACCTCAACCGCCGAGGCACTCATGCTTGGTGTATGACTAAGTAACTCGGTTGGAAAGGTTGCGATTTTGAGATAGTCCTGCCATCGCTTTGTCTTGCCCTCTTCAGCCGCCCGTTCCTCAAGGCTGCTCGGGCTTTCCGGTCGTCCATCACTAGAAACACTATGCTTGGGACTCGGTACATCTTCAAGCAGATTCGGTGACATGTTGGAACGGCCGTTAAGCAGCATCTCGGTGCGGCTTCCATTTCTGATGTGCTTGGCCATCTGTGCGGCCTCTCGTTGCCGCTTCTTGCGTCGCTGATCGTATATGAAACCAAATCGATCGGTTAGATATTCGCCATTGGTAAAGTTGTAGATGTGCGTCAGGGTAGGCGGCTGGGACTCGGGTGGGAGGATGGCATCCATCTCAACAGGACCGTAGCTCTCCTGTCTTGTGGTCGAGGCGCTCGGAGGGCTGCCAACCATAGTCCCCCACATCTCCTGCGCCTGGGATTTCGTGCTCGCAGGAGCTAGCGGTGCATTATTGGCGTTACGTCGCATGGCCATAAGAGACTTGGGCCCACCGGCAACAGAGGTTGAGCGGGTCGAGGCAGCTGTGCGATTACTAGCAGCCGAGGCACCTCGAAGGGAATCAGCACGGCCGGCGGCGCTCACAGTTCTGCCTCGCTGTTCGCCTTCGCGAGGGGTTGCTGCACCACCGGCAACCAACCTAAGCGCAAGGCTGGCGAGGGATCCAGAAGCCTTGCGGTCGGCAGGTTGTTGCCCGGCATAGACGCTGGAGGCCCGGCTCGCGCTACGAACCGAGTTGGCCTCGGAGGCGTTGGGAGGTTGAAACAAATCATCTTGCAGGGCCGGCCGGCGGTCGAAGCTGGAGTGAGATCTGACGATAGACGCAGGATCTGTCCTTTCTCCGTCCAAAGTTGTCCTCCGGCTCGTTTTCTTAGTTGTTCCACCACCCCAGATATAATCTTTCCAAGCCCTCAGCGTTCCTTTCGTGTTGTCGGTATTGTTGGTTACGGTGCTGCTCGCCCTCAAGGTGGAGCTGTCAAGCCTTGCCTCGCCGCTACTCGTGTCGGTCACGACATCGCGCATCGCATCGCTCATGAGATCGCTGAGGCCGTTGCCTTCTGTGACACTAGCTCGGCTGTTTGCCTTGAGGTCGTCCTCGACTGCCTTCAGCCTCTTCTCGAGGTCCATGTTGGAGAGGCCGCACTCGCGTATGATGCGTCGGAAGGCACGCTCACGATCATCAGCCTTGCGACGTATGGTGGCAATCTGCGCATCGCGCTGCGCCAGGTCAGAGGCAATCTGCCTCACGAGCGCGACAGCACCATGTCTTGAGATTAGGCGCTGGATGTGCTGGTCGTCCGCCTGATGCAGAGCACCGGGAACTGTCTGTGTTAATGGAGCATCTTCGAAGAGGGGGTCGCGAGCGCTGGTCTGTCCAATAAGTGAGTCGACGATTCTTCCGCTGGATGTCCTAGACCTGTTGACGGGAGAGCCTTGGAAGCGCTGCGTTTCGTCGGATCGCGCGATACGCGGGCTCTCGGGCGAGAAGCTGGGGAAGCTGGTCAGCGACTTGTCGCTCGTGGCGATGCTGCTGGCGGAGCTGCTGGGCTGGCTGAGCAGCTTGCGGCGACTGGCAGCACGGACGGTGCCGCTGCGATAGGATCGAATGGAGGCGGCGCTGTGCTGGGAGGCGGACCGTTCGAGTGGAACGGGGCCCTCAGCGGTACTCATGTCTCGCGTCTCTCGCAGGGACACGAACTGCTGGCCAACGTGCGGCTGTGACGACGATGGTTGAAGACGGCGGGGGTGGTCTCTTCTTCAGCGGAGGGGCATAGCGGGAAGAGAGTCGGAGAAACAACATTCGTCGAGGCGTCGAAGCGAGCGCGGCGACGTGCTGACGATGCGAGTGTGTGGTGGGTGGCAGCAGATGCAATCGCGTCTGCAAACACGACGGTACGGCGAGAATGGTCTAGAATTACCCTAGCTCAACCGATGACGGCCACTATTTTGGCTTCGCAGTAGCAGGCCGCCTTGTTTTCGATGTCGGGGAAGCTGTTGCGAACGGACGTGGCGCTCCGGGGAGGGCAACGCAGTCAGCAGACTCGGTTCGATTGGAAGGGCGGTCGAGATAAGCCGGCCAGAGCGTCGTTGTTTAGTTTGTGTGTGGATCGTTGTTGTTGTGCCCTGGCGTTGTGGTGTCGTCAACCAAGCATGCATCTGCCTGATAAGTACGGATACAGTAAGGTAGGTAGGAATACATGGGAGTGGGCAATGAGATTAGACTACTAGCACCTCCTGGTACTGTACTACAGTACACACAGCCTGGTCTGGTTGGCCAGACTTTGGTAAGCCAGCCATCCAGGCGTAACGCATTTAATTTAGCGGACGGTGGGTCTCCAATGCACACCTATTTCAGGGAGTAAATACCTTAGCTCAGGTAGGTAAGGAAGGGAGCGACTTGGGGTCCGGTGTCCGGTAAGGCACCTATGGGTACCCTACCTTGCCTTACATTATTCCACCTTGCCATGGCACTCCTCTTCACCACTGACTGCAGGTGGAACAAGGTAAGGTGCTGCAAGGTGCTCATAAGGTGGTGGTCTCATTGGTCTTCCATGACCGTGCCTGGTTCATGAACGGCAACGGGATGCAGTAGTTTCTGCCCACGTGCCCCTGAACATCCCAGACTCCCTCAAACTCCAGCCGTGCCATGCTACCGGTACGTTACCTTACGCTAAACTGGTCATCGACCTTATCGTGACATTCAACCGCTCCAGGTCTCGTACTCTATCTATAAGCCGAGCAATCTTCAGTTCTCCGTTTTGATTTTCCTTGTATTGCTATTCCCCCAGCCCTCACAGCTCTTCGTGGCGGACAAGGCGCATTTCGATCATCCTATTCACCTTCACCCTCGCCTTCGTGGTGCCCTGCCTGCGCTGACCACAACGTGACTCATGGTCACCCTCATCCTCAATTTCCCTTTAATTTGCCAATTTCTGGTCCGGTAGTTGCTGCGAGCTTGCCGCTCCTCAAACGTGCTTCTGGAATTTTTCCAAGGGTCCATCTGTCCCTTGTCTCAAAGGGAAGGGGGGGAAGCTTTGCCAGGCCGGCATCGTCCCCTTGTATCATCCATGTGAAACAGCGGCGACGCCCCACGCACTTGAATCACCTTCATCTCTCGAGTGGCCCCCATTCCACCCACCCGCTCTCCTGACGACTTCAACTTCTTGAATGCCCTGAGACTCTTTTCAGGTAAAAGATGGCAGGTCGCCTATGCTTCCGCTCATGTGTCATCTAGCAACCTATGTAGAGCTGTGGCTCGCGTTTGAGCAGCAATCGGAACAAGCAGTGAGCATAACTTCGCCATTTGTATTGATTGATTGCAAGCCTCATTTCAATCTTTGTGTTTATGTTATTTCTTCACACTTTGCGTCTTGCTTGGATCAATGCTCACGCCCTAATCATATCTATCATTATGCTTGCAAGTTCATGACCTTTCTCCCTACACTGACTGATACCGCAAAAATTTCATCATCGTGTCGCACACGAGCCAAACACCCCAACTCCAAAACCAAAACCCGTTTGAAGTGTCCAAGCTACTAGTTTTCCAACGCCTTTGGGTGCCCACATCGGCTGTTCCGGTGAGAAGTCATCAATCCCCCCGGCGTCCTACTTATACATGTTTGTTGTTCCATAGTTGCTCGTCTTATGCAAAGCTGTCCTCAGCATTCCAACGACTACTTCTCATGGAATCGTATTGTTGTTCCTGAATTTTCGACTCTCCCGGGGAGCCGCGCTCCTCGACCAGCGTCTCCTCCATTTCAGGTAGGAGTCCCTCCGCAACAAGGGTCTGGTACACATCGTCCTTTTTCGTTATTTCGCTTCGCTTAACTGGGAGTCCGTCGAGCTTCCGCAATCGTTTGCAGCTTGCCACGAAAACAAATTGATGAAGTCGCCGCCGCAGCACTGTAGTTGTGTCTAGCCTGCTAGCATATAGCTTGTCCTTATCGACATCCGCGTCCGGTAAAGTGAACAGATCCACGGAGCCGGTCTTTGTAGTTGATACCAGCATTTGCAGAGGTGCATAGAAACCGAGAGTCACCGGGTTGTCTCTCAGGTCCAGCTGCGCCAGATGGGGAAAGTCTGTCAGCAATTCCATCACCATTGTCGAGTCCGTAAGCCTATTCCCGGCTACAAGCAGTTTCTTCAACCGCGGGATATACCGGAGAGGAGACAGATCCGAGATGGCGTTGAAACTCATGTTCAAATTTCGTAGATTTGGCATCATCTGCCCCATGTGCTGTGGAAGTGATTGCAGCCCACAGTTGGCGAGTTCCAGAAGTTGCAGGTTCAAGAAGTCGGTCTGCGGCTCGAATGTGCCCAAATAGTTCCCGGACAAGAAGAGCTTGCGGATCTCGCAGGCGGACGACAGAAAACTCAAGTCCATTGACTTCTCATTCCGCTGTTCTCGAAGAGAAAGGCTGTCCAGCCGCCGAGCGCGGTGGCAACCCGTCAACGACCTGATGCAATTCCTGTCCGCATGAAGCGTGTGCAAATTGTGGAGGTTGTTGAGATCGAGCGAATCCAAATCATTGTCACTGAGATCAAGGTGGCGCAGGGCTTTTGCCTCAGTTGCCAGGACTAGCGACTGCAACTTGTTCTTGGCTACATTCAAGCTCACCAGCGACGTCGACAGTTCCAAATGCTTGATAGATGAGATCAGGTTGTTCTCCAGGTCCAGCTCGGCAAGCCTTTCCAATTTAACTTCTGCGAAGTCGAGTGTTTCGATCAGATTGTTCCGTGCTCGCAAGGAGAGAATACCATCATGCACTAGCAAGCCATCCAGGCTTGTTAATTGATTGTCGTCCGCTTTGATGCTTCGCAAATGCACCAGATTCTTCAACGCCGAAAGGCTGCGGATCTCATTACCAGAGATGTCCACGTATTGTAGATTCATCAAATGATCCCAGGATGTCAGTTCTGTGAGCATATTTTGCGATACTTTGAGCTGGCGCACGGATGATGGCACACCATCAAGATGGCCCAGGGTATTCTCGGAAGCGTCGAGTGTGATCACCTTGCCACAGAACTCATCCAGCATGTGAAGACTTGATAGTCGCTTGCCGTGGAGATCAAGCTGTGTTAGGTCTTCCCAGAACGGCTCGCATGGCTCAACCTCGCTCAGTTTGTCCACGAGTTCCCGTATCGTCATAGACATGACCTTCTTAGACCCGTCTCCTGTTTCCATATGACGGTAACCCATGACGTAGCTCACCTCGAATCCGAAAGACTGGTCCGAGTTGTTGAGGGTGAACTCCGATAGGGGACTCAGAGACAGCTTTCCAACATTCTGTCCGATGATCGCACCATGGTCTGTGGGCGCACTTATGCTCCGAGTCCTAGGAGTATGGTTGACGATAAAGCTGAGGCTGGTCCGCCGGCCTGGAGTCTTATGGCTTAATATGCTTGTCTCGCCAATAACGCTCAGTTGTCGCTGATCCTCTGGGTTTAGTTCGACGGTACTGTCTTCGTCTTGCTCATCTATACGGGAGACGGGTCTTGGAACAAAACCTGTTCCATGCAGAGGCAAGCGTCGGGAGGACCCACGGCTTTGGTCATGCAGTTTTGTGCTAGAGCCCTGCGGAGTTTGTGTGCTAAGAACACTGCCATCGTGGTCTCCAAGGTCGTCCTCCAGACTATCGATATCTTCAGGAGCAACATCGTGGATAATCGAAGCAATGGGGGACGAAAAAGAAATAGTCAAATTTCGCCGCCGCGTTGTCGAGGTAGGGTTGCTCTCCATCTCTTCTGGGTTCCGAGCATCTTCTGGCTCTGGCTCTTCTGAAAGGCCAAAGACACGAACATCAAGCTTCCTGAACTCTTCGCGGGTAAGTTCTACAACTTCTGGGCTGAGGCGCGTGTTTGGAGAGAGCGTGACGTAACCCCTACTTGGCGTGGTCGCCCCTTGTGAATCGAGGAACAGGCTTCTTTCGAGAGCCGCTTCCTCCGTTTGTGCTGCCGATAATCTCAAGCCTTGTAATTCCTTTGTTAGATCAACAGTCAGGTCAGGAATACTGGCAAACGGGTCCTCCTCGCTATCCTCTGACGGCAAGACATTCAGCGTGCGATGAGGATGCAGTTCCTTCCGCTTAATCCATATATTGTTCTGTTTGTCGAGGAACATGCTTCCCACTCGTTCTGGGATTAAATGTGATACGCTCTCAGGCATAATGGTCTTGCGTGAATCTGAGCCTCGCGACGATGCAGTTGGATAAGTCCTATTGGTGGAGTGGCCGGAAGAATTTGACGGGAAATCTCGAGACGGGCTTCCGTGTACATCCATATGAGCAGGATTAGACGTTATACGAACATTGGGAAGATCACTGATTGTCTCGCCGCTGACTGGAAGAGGAAAATCTGATCGGTGTCTGTTGTTGTGATGAATGCGATGTTCGACTTCCCGCGCCGCGCGAATCGCATCCTTTGCGAGGCCAACGGAGCGCATTGATGATGAAATGACATCTCCCATGTCGCTCAATTCCTGGTATTTTTTGAGTCTATTCAAAAGTTCAGGGTCTTCCTGGCGTTGGGGAAGTCGTGGTATTGGCTTTCCTTCCCGGCTGGGTGGCCGAGAAAAGGGCTCTTTTGTAGATTCTTGGTAAGAATCCTCGAGCGTGTCAGGACTTGGTAGACCGTTTTCTTCTTCAGACTCTTCAACGCTCGTAAGTCCAGGCGCTCGCACTTGGTTGCGAATCATGGCCATGATCTGGGCCGCTTGATCGACGAAGTCCTGAGTCCTAATTGACGGTTTTCTGTCCGTCTCAGCTGGCAGCTCGTTTCCTCGAGTCGTATCTTGGTCAAGGAGCGTACGTAAGGGTGATCTCTTGGACCGGTCCCACGACTGCAACTGCACTCCCTCATCGTCCTGGCTCAAGTTGCGTTCATCTTCGGTTGCGAAAGGATGCTGTTCTCGGTATTGGGACGACTTTTGGCTTGGTGTAGGTGTTCGAGGCCTAATGATTTTCCTCAAGGCCAATACTTCAGGGTCTGCCAGTTGAAAATCACCAGGACGGGCGTCTTTTCTTTTCTTGGTCATTGCATATTGCATCTGCCAATGCGCAGCATCCAGCGCGCTGAGCTGTTCCTCCCGGCCGAATGCAATGTCGGATCGATGGAGCGTCCTACGGCGCTTGGGGGTCGGGTCTTTGGATGGCGAAGTTCTCGGCCGCTTCCCTTCTGATCCACTGTCGCGCTTCGGGGTGAAGGAGGCATTCGGCGCTGGTCGCAGAGGACTGAAAGACTGCCCGAATTGGCTCGATGTAGATGTGGTCCTGGCATGCCTGCTGGAAGAGAGCACTGATGATTTGTTGCGCTTCCTGTACACTAGCATTTCAGAGTCTGCATCGGGTGAGGAATCGCGTGGCTGCATTTCAAAGAACGGTGCCTTGGGTAGCGGTAGGCCTGCTGGCGAAATGTTTTCTTTGTCGGTATAAAGGCCTGACTCGTTATTCGACAAACGAGACACGTCTCCGTCAAACTGGAAACCTTCCAGACGGCCAGTACCAAAGTCGCCGACAGCCTTCCCCTCGAAATGTGACGACACCTTGTCGAACTGTTGGTTCAATCCGACGTTAATTGCCTCATCCCGAATACTGAACCGAGATGAGTCGCGAGAGCTCTGATCGGACATTCCTTCTTCGAATTGGCTGATCCTTCGAAGGAGTGTCTGATTCGTGAAGGTGTCATAGGGGCCAAACAGTTTTAGTGGGCTACCGCTGGCCTGATGCTGTATCACGGATTCCGTTCGTCGCTTTTCGGGGCTTGGGAAAGGCGCATGTGGCAATGAAGGGCTTAGCGGACTATGACTGGTTCGCGTCCCGGTTGTTCCTTCCGTTCTTATCGTTGGGAACTGTTTTGGCGTGCTTGCTTGCAGAGACTCTTCGGGAAGCATCTCTGATGTATCAACCCCAATCCCAGGACTAAGTGCGCGAAAGCGGAACGACCCTTCTGCGGACCTGCCGCCTCTACGAGTATTGATGTAGCCGCCATTCTTAATGTAATCTTCTGTGTTTTCGATATCAGGGGTTGCTTCGTCTTCGCCGGCTGGAGAATTGGGCTGGGACTCTGCCTGAGAATCCAGGAGGAGTTGGTGGGCTCTCAATCGCTCGAGTTTTTGCTTTAACTGCTGCGCTGGGAGTTCGATTGGGGCAAAATCGATCTTCCCTTCTTCGTCACTACGCTTTCCGATCAGTATTGGGCTGAAGTCCTCATTCTGAATAACGCTTTGGCTGCTTATTTTTCTCGGCATTTCGTCAGATTCTGAAGGAATATCAAGAGAAATGTTCGCCTGAGGGGGGCCGATTGGCCGCCGCTGCCCCGTTATCGGTGTTTCGTTCTGAAGGTCACCGGCGAGGCTGCTATCGTCGAAAGCAGAGAAATCGCCATTGATCTTGTATTTGATGTCTCGCTCTGGTCTCCTGGGACTAGGGCTTGGCGTGATATCAGCTGGGTGTAATAGATCATCGTCGTCGGATTCGTCGTAACCGTCTAGAGAAGGGCTCCGCATTCTGGGTGCTTGCATTGGGGGGCTGGACGGTAAAGTCGTCTCGTTCGGAATACCATCGGACCCATTTGGTATTTCATCATCTTGCGCAGGAGGTTTGAAGATATCCTGAAGTCCTACGGCAGCAGAACAAAAAAGATCGCGTTGCTCCCCATACTGCACATCTCCGTATACCAACCGCCGTTTCCATTCCGGGGTATCTCCTTCGTCTTTCAAAGGCGAGGATTGGTGTTGAACAGTGTTGTGCACAACCGATGCAGTGGTGGAAACTGATATCGACCGCGCTCCTGCGCTTCGCTGTGAGAGTTTGAGTTCTTGCGACCGTTTGGAGAATGTTCGGCGCCTAGAAATGTTGATATCATTTGCGCTGCGCTCGCTCAAGGGAATGAGAACGCTATCATTCGTGTCAGCCTGTGATGGCCTGGCGCTTGTAGCTATCCGCGGTATTCGGCTCGGGAGCTCTTGAAGTTGGTTCTTCCGGTCTTGATTATCTTTCAGCGGTGGAAGTTGTCCAACGGAGGTATCAGAGCCTGGCTGAGAAACCCAATCTTCAGACAACGAGTCAAGCCATGCTGGAGCCATTGCAGCAATGAAGAGAGTTATTGATAGAGGAGGGTGTCCTGAAAAGCCCGATGAAGTGCCATGCGACAAGAAACTCGTGGATGTTATTGAGCGGCGCGGGGTCGTTGAAGTGGTGCGATAAAGTCGCGACGTGATCTATCAGGTTGCGTTCTGGCGTAGGATTAAGAGTCCATGCTCGTAAAGAAATAAAATTCAAACATAGAGGGTATTCGTTAAATAACTGAAAACGATGACAAGAAACCAGGCCTGGATTCCAGATTGTGAAACGGCGACAAATATTGCGCGTGGCTTCGCGCGACCCCAGTAAGCTTGAAGATGTGGTTCCTTGTAAACAATGGCAAGGATGATGCTTGGGCCCGATCAGTTGCTGTGCCAACCAGACCCAAGTTCCTATGTCACGTGAGGAAGGGATGGCAAAGCAAACGAAAACAAGGAGCAAGCCCCTCAAAAGGACATATGGATTTAAACAGCGAAGTGAATAAGCGAAGTAGAAATGAAATAAACTAAGTCCTGCCCTGGCAGCAATTAGATCCAAGTTAATCAGGCTATTGAAGTAACTTCTCACTCTCCGAGGCGTCAACATGTAAAGTGCTTTACGCGTTATCACGTGATCTCGCGAGACGCGATCGAGTTCAGATCACCGTGAATCTTGGACAATGTTTATACAGTTGACGATGCCGACGACGACACTCGACGTAAGAGGTTCAAACAACGAGCGTCATGTCATAACACCAACTTAGCTCCCTCCTCGTGGTTACATACACTACCCATCGTCGAACTCTTATCGATCCCTCTGCGAGCGTGAAATACCAAACATGCCAGCGACTCCACGTGCACAACAGGTGTCCTCCGGCTGGGGCGAGGACACAATCTACTGTGAAGCAACTTGTGCGCCGGAAGATGTTTTCTACGACGGCTCGGACGATGAAGATTACGACAGCAAAAGCGCTCGGAGAATTCGATACGAGGCAGCTGGTCAGCGGTTTCTCGCAGGCGATGTCCCGTGTCTTCTTTCTGCTTCGCTGCGAGGCCCTTTCGACAAGGAATCTGGGTGGTCAAACCCTTGGAGGTCAAAATCCCGAACCTCTAAGTCGTTTTTAAATGACTTGGAGAAAAAGCCAAGCTTTTATCGGAAACAACAGCTCCAGAGCTCTGCTCGCCAGGCCACGACAGTAGTGGAGATTTCGGACAGCCTGGAGTGCCATTTGCCAAGCCCTCAAAGCCTTAAGCAGGCTATAATTACAGCTTCACATCCATTCATGGAGAAGGATGAACTAGCTGCTGTCGTTGATTGGAGGAACAAGCTGCCGTCGTCGAACATGCACAATGGTGGCATGTGGTTCGCTAGTCCTAGGTCAACCAGCACGAAGAAGAAACGCAGAGAGAGCTCACCCGATAGGCATAACAGCATCAATGGTAAAAGGAGGAAAACCAATCCCCTCTTTTCGAGATTTGAGGTGGAAAGCGGAAGCAATCTTTCATCATACCGTCCTCCCAAATCGGTTCCAGGGGAGGAATCTCGTGTTGTCCCTGCGTCGGCCGGTCTAAGCCATGAAACAGCAGATGAAGCTTTCGGACCATTTGACCAGTCTGGTTTCAAAGCGGCCGCGACTTTATCATCTCCGACATCGTTAGTCGATGCTGCTTCTACTATGCCACATACTCAATGCTCTCCGACACGAAAAGGGATGAATGACTCCTCCCCACATATCAAGGACAAGTCTCTATATGGGCAAATTTCAGCTGGCAACTCAAGTCCAAACATCTCGGACGATGACGCTTCGGAGGGGTTCCTACTTCCAGGATCTGCTGGTGAAGGTGATTTGGCAGAGACACAGCGGGATGATAGCTTTTGCTACAAGCTATGTCCAGTTACGGAAAAAGAACTCATCACTCCTCTGAAACATTCCCTTTCAGTCAACCCAGCTCAAGAGACGGTATCTAAATCGACTGATTCTGATTCGTGGTCGGGAATCTCTGATGATCATGGTGACATGACCGAAGCACAAGCCATTTCATCGCAGGCTGCTACAATAACGGCTCCTGTGGCTGCACCTCATAGCCAAACAAGAATAACCCTTCACACAGAACCAGACACACAAGATTTTGCGATGGAGGAACCCGAAAGCAACTCATTTGCCTTACATGATGCTAGGCAGCAAAGTTCTAGCTCTTCTGCAGCCGCTGACTACCAGCCTATGTCTGGCTGCAGCACCGAATCGGGAGTTGACGATGCCTCAGCAGAATACAGCCGGAATACCAGCCAGAGCGATGCTATCAACTCCTCAATAACTCAACCAAAAACTCAACTGGGTGTTGAAGCAACTGATGTTGGAAAAGCCCACAATGAAGCCCATTCACCAAAAGACAGCCAGCCTGCCAATATGAAAATACATAGATATATCTCTGCAGATATTGCCGATAACTCCTCTATGGTACCTGCGTTGACTGGTCGTACCACCGAAAATATTCACGCTATTGAGGCTTCGACTTTATATCACGACTCTTCCCCACGTCAGGATGCAGAAAACAACAGTGCGGCGGATCGGTCGGCAGCTGCACGCGCAGCCTCTCCTATTTTGATTTGTTTGCGCTCTCCGAAAGTTTCTGTCACCATGATAGATTCGAATGATGACCAACCTCATGATGTCGAAGTGACCACAAAACAACCCGAAGACGGCAGCTCTGGACAGATTGAACAGCCAGAAAGTTCAATCTCCGTCACTGACCAGTCTGCCATGACGGCCAGCACGACCAGTTCACAAGCAACTGCTGACCTGCCCGTCGGCTCAACTCCGACGACCAAACCTTCGCACGAGACGATGGTGAATCAGAGCCCTTGGGTCCAATCTCCGAAAATCAATAATTCCACGGCCGTTATGATGGGGGTATTGTTCGAGAGCACGCCGATCAAGCTTATAAACGACTCTCAGCCAGTGCCTCCCGATATACAGAGCCCTTGGGCGCCGAATACAGAGTTAGTCCAGACGACAGAGCCCACCAACAACCATACCGTGGCCGATCCAGTTCCAGTTTCATCGCCTGCAGAAAGGTCAAGCACACCTGAACCGCAATTTCCCGTGAGCACCTTTGCCTCGTTCATGACCCCTTCACCCGAGCGCCGTTCTCGTCGCAAACAAACCCCGTGGAGCAATTCGGGAATCAAGCATTGCAATTCACAGGGGTCTCTTTCATCAGCACTGAGAAACCCATGGGATAGCTCGCGTCCCAAGCGACGAGTTTCTTGGGCCGTGGTACCAGATGAACACAGTCAACTCGTGGTCACGGACACTCAAGATTGGTCAATTCCTGGCTCACAGCACGAGGTTCAGCACGGCAGCGCCCGGCCAGCCTCACCACCGCCGTCTATATCTATTACTGAGCTTCCCACCTCTGGGAATTCCAAGTTCAGTAAGCACTTTAGCGCAGTAGCCGATCGAAATAGCAGGCGTGAGCATGTTGTCCCGCTTCGAGAACATGAGACGAATCATGACGTCCGCATTGGGTGTGTGTTTGAGAATACCACTTCGGTGGCCAACACTTCAGTTACGTCTAGCTCGATTGGAGGCAAGGGCGAGTCTGAGATGGGGTACCGTGTCGGTAACGAAAAAGATGCAGAGCTGGAGAAGCCTGCGGACATTGTTGAAGATCTGTTTCGCGAAATTGGAGATGTGTTGCAGACATGGGATCTAGACACAGAATTGGAGCAGGCAAAGGATACAGAACCTCTGAGAGCTTCCCAGCTGGATGCTGGCCTGCTTGGTCTGTAGTAAGATGGAAGAGCCTTTCATGGAGCTCCTCATGGACGTTGTCATGTGCTACGTAGCGATGCGAGTTACTGGCTTCTTTTTCGAAGCATGTTTAGCGTTAGGGAAATCACGAGCTGGGAATGGTGTACGCAAACTGTACTTGTCTTTCGTGTAAGAGTTGGAAGCCGGGAATCCAATCGCATACTCTAAACCGGTGCAGAATTATCTACCTATTGTTCCATGATAATGTTCAGATAGTTTGACCTGCGGCAAGACCTTGAATGACTTCCATGTTCGAGAGCCCAAACACTGCAAGTTTGTCTGGCACCATGACCCCGGATGTGTCATGGACTCTCGTTCCAGATCGCAAGTCTATGACGCTGTCGAATGAGGACACACATGCAGCAAACGTGTACTTCCAGAACCGGTTCACATTCTCTTTTCCTGTAGACATGTTACGAGGTCCGCTGTCTTACCGTACGTTGGTTCAGTTGTTCTGGACTATGAGAGAGCAGAACCTGCACGCCCCCGGATCCATGGGTCTCCTATTCGGTTTCGCAACATGCGAGTCCGCGCTGTCCATGATCGAAGCCTTAAAGCCCTTTGCGACCAATCCAAAGGCTTGTACAGGCCATGAGTTAGAGTCTCCCTTAGTCTCTGAGTAACAGATGACGTTGCAGTATCCACCTTGTAACAAGAGTTCGGTGAGAGGTTATGAGTGTAGAAATGCCAGATTACACGAGGTGAGGCGACTGTTTGAAGCTACAGCACGGGCAGTGCTCTGGTGTCCGATCTACCGCAATTGCCTGGCCATGGTCTGGGTACATAACATTTGTCGCTCCAGCCGGGATAAGTACTTCTGTTCGGCTTGTCGCGGTCAGAGCAGGGACCGGCACAGAGTGCCATGGCGGAATCAGGACGGGCGGGCCGGGGTTAACTCAGCGCCCGGCCATGTTGGGTAGTGTTGCACGTAGAGGTTGTATAAGTTGGAAGTAATGCGATGTGGTTCCAAGCCTGGGCCTATGGTAATTTGACATGTCATCTGGCATTCGAATTTGGCGCAGCCAGCTGGTCGGGCTTGTTCCAGTCTTTGGCTACATTTACACAGACGTGTGAATAGAAGTCCAGGTCGGTTTTGCTGACTCGGGGATGATCAATGCAACCCCAGTCTGACCTGATTTCGCATTTTAGCTCAGATTACGGAACGCAAGGGTTGAACAATCCGATCCTGGTCTGCAAAAACGTGGGTTCCAGATGTGGTAGTCGGAGAAGCACATTGACGGCGATGGCACGTTGGGCTTTGGAAACCATCTATTGGACGGCGCGGCGTCAAGGCACGGTAGCACCGGAGCTTGGCCGGGGAGCTTTATTATCCCGGTGGCTCAGGGCTTGTTCATTCCGGGTCGGAGGGTAAGTGGTACACTGTCTTATTCTTACGTATTATGAAGTAGGTACGCAGTGGCGGTTCATGGTAGAAACAATGTGATGACGGACATTGGGTGCCAAGTCCACCCAGGAATGTGTCCCACCTGGCACAAAGCTTTGCATGACAATTCGGAATATCTGCAATAACGTCGAACCACCAGTGAGCATTAGAACTAAGAAGTTTCTCCAATGGCCTCTCTGTTGAGACCGTTTTCCTTCACTACTCATCAAAGTTGGTTGTAATAATCCGTAGTCGTACGGCTAATGTATAGGGTAGTTCGGGTTTCTGTAGGGGCTACAACAAATCTGAGAGAAAAGGCAGTAATTGCTTCTCTTTGCTGCAAAAGTGGACAAGTAAAAACGCTCATGGCTAGTCAAAGACCGATGCCTCAAAAAACCGGATTTGATCGGTTGCTCGTAGTGCGTCAAGCTGGAAGTTAGAGACCTGAAAGCTCCCGCAGCACAAAACAATACCCATACTCACGATTCACCACAACTCTCAGTAATATGAGAAGAAGGCCCACAGGATGGATTCATACAACAAGCATCAATGTTGCGTTGACAGGATGGTTTTAATCGTGATTTCAAGCTTGATCATTGTGCTTTCTCGAAGGAGAGTTCTGGACGCGGCGCTTTGATCTGGACAGGATCAGTGCGACAGCCTGATGGTGCCATGTAACCGCGAGCATTGAACGAGATTCTCATGCTTGCCACTTGGACCGACATACATCAAGGACAATTCAAGTGAAAGCGTATACGGTACAGCAAATATCCACCTTCATCTAGCTACGAAGTGTTGGGAGGTTCTGGTCTCCTGATGACCTGTGCTGAGGATGTCTTAACTGTGTAAATCATTCAAGGCGGTGTAGAGGTTGACATGAGACCGATCGACGATGGAGTAGTGCAAGTTCAGTTGATGCCTCGGGACTGCGAGGAATGTCTCTGTCAGTAGTGGGTGAGCATAATTATGTTGCGAATTACAAAGTAGTGTCATGCATTTAGACACCCGCCATAGAACCTTGTTGCTACCTGTTTACTCAAACAAAGGCCTGCAAATGAGCCTCTATTGCTTCATACTACTGGTCTCCTAGCTGTCTTCATACTCTCTGTAGTTTTTTTTTTCGCCCTTGTTCCCCCTTTCATTCTTATCAATCCTGAAGTCAGCAGCCCAAAAGTCTTGGCTCATCATATTGCGCTGAAGAGCTGGCTGCGGTCGGTCTCTTTTGTCGCCCAATTATCTGCGGATTCGAGGCGCGTGGTCATACTGGCATGATTCGCAATAGCAACATGTTTCTAAACAACAAGGGCATTGGCCAAGGAAAATACCGTTCATGTGGAGTTGGCAGATTCTAGGAGGAGAGAATAGAAATGGATGAGATGAGACAGAAAGGGCAATGGCCACTAGAAGCTCGTCTAGAACCCGTGCACGCTCCACGTTTTCGAAAACTGATAGAATCGGGACGCCAACCGAGCACACGTGGATTGCATCAGGGATGCAGTTGCACTGTAAGTCTAAGGTATGGCCAAAGAAGCGGTAGCGGGAACGATTAAGTGGACCCAGGCGGAGGCACAGGGAGGTCTGCGTCGCCATGTGCTTTCATCCATTTACTCTCCGGTAGGATTACACAGCACAGTATGTGCCTAGGCTGAGTTAGGTGCTTGGAAACAACGCAATGCTGATGCTGGTCAAGCAAACATGCAGAACCGATGAGCGCGGGAATCTCATGTGGCCGTGGCTGGAGGCCAGCAATATAGAAGTATAGAGCTTGCTTTGGGATGCAGCATGAGACTGAGATCGTACCTGCACCAGCGGCACATCCTTTTCCAGGTACCGAGACGGCGTGTGAAACCAAACTCGTAGGGCTTTGCGCTAACCCTGGAAGTACCGGCTCATAACTGTGGTGGGAGACATTGTGCCAGCACCGCCTTTGCCTAAAAGGAACAAGGGAGACCCTCCCCCAGAACCAAGGTTTTGGCTGCGAGCCACTAGAACCCCGCGGCCTGGCCTTGTGGCCCAAATGCTGGGCTGCCGGTGACGATGGCCCCAGCCCAGGCCGCCTGTGCAATGTACCGCACGTATTTTGCTTGCCAAGGGCGCTGAGTGGATAAGGTACTGTAATGAATGATTTGGATCAAAAGCAGCTACCTGAATCAACAGTAACATCGTGCACCCACTCATTCTACTTGATGGCTTTATCGACCATCGCTACGTCGGGTCCGCTTTGTGTACATGATACGGCAAGCACTTTCAGCTAAGCAAGGTACGGGAAGCGAGGAGATAACTGAGTGCGGCGTTCCGTTCCGAGGACAGATACCCTGGCTGGCATGTCCCTTTATCACCACTTTATGCCAGCCCCGCGGTGCATCTTGCAGCACATCAAGGTTACGTCTCTATTACTCGATGGGCTCGGACCGTGTACTGGCCGCACATGCTATCCAATGCAGTAGGTACAGTATGCATCTGTCGATTACCTGCCATAAGGTAAGGTACCTTACCTGACTTTACCTTACCTTAAGGTATAGATAAGGTGCGTGGAAACCCCTTGTGAAACAGGCGAATTGGGACCAGGCGGTCAGCACTCACTGGTCCACCCGCAAGGTGTCCGGCACAATCAGGCAACCTGTGGAGATAAGATGTTGGGCTCGTTGACTGGCACACCTGGGTAAGTCCAACACAGCTGGCGATTGTGCGCGCGCACGGGAGATAGACATGCATGGAGGGTATAATGTAAGGCAGGAGATAAACACAGCGGAAAGGGGGAATTGACCGTGTGTTGTTTTAGCTGCGTGGCCGCTCTCCCTCCAATCCCTTGATTTTGCCATCGCACGCCTCTAAGATGCCTCAACGCACACGGCGCCGGTTCTCTTGATGATTCGCACTTGCGTCAGGGTACTGATGAAATTCCCCATTTCCATGACCCCGCCAATGTGCCACGGGCTTCCTGCGGCAGCCCACGAGAGTAGAAAATACGGACTGTCGTGCCTCCGTGCACATGCATGCCTCGGTACCGGCTACCTGCCCACTAACACATTGGTCTCATTTCTACTTTGACCGTACCTTGCCTTGACTTCACCTTCTTGTCACACATTTTTATCCTGCACCGTCGGCCGCGAATCAATCCTCCCACTTGCTCCCACACTCACTCGATCTTCTCCCTCTTCCTCTCTTTTCCTCTTCCCCCCCCTCCCCTTTTTCGTCTCTCCTGTTTCCGCCCCGGTTGTCCCTCCCAGATGTTTACCTCATGTCCAGCCCGCATTCCCAGTCCGAAAATGCCGCACCCGCTGTACCGGTGAGCGGCCCACACCCTCCCGATCGACAGGCTCACCCTCCCCCGGACGTGTGTGCTGAGGGCACCGACACACCACCCCCGGTCGTTGCCCACGTTGCGACGCCGCCGCCTCCTCTGTCACCTTCTGAGGAAGATGACCCAGGCCCGTCGAGCCAGAGCCAGCTTGGCGATGGCCGTCCAGATAAAGCCCCTTCTGGCCCACCCCCCTCCGGCATCCTTCGAAAGCAGACCGGCCCTTCGCTACTAACCCAGGCTCTGGCTTCTGCTCGTGGCATACCTCAGGCAACCTCTTCCAAGCCCATCAAAGAACTCCGAGATAGCAGTAACAAGGCCAGGCCTGTCAAACCGACGGCAGATACCACTCACACTGCATCGACACTCCCCTCTCTCGACTCCGAATCGGGCGATATCTGCGCCAGCCCTGAAGGCGACGAAAGCCGGCAGGGGCCCGAGCCTGCCGGTAACCACCATCCCACTCCCTCCACCACCTCTGGCGATTCTCAACATGCTACGCTGCACCATGGCGAGAATTGTTCCGTAACGCGATCTCGACCCGGTGCCTTACAGGCCCCCACCATGGCGGCTTCTGCGGCCGTTCCCTTGTCCCCGACCGTGGTAATGAGGGATGCGGCCAGTGTTCCCTCCTACGCGCCATCTATATCGAACATCAGGGAAATGCTGCTGGAACGTCGGGACTTCATCGACCATTCAAAGGGCGTTTCATCAAACTCTTTCGACCTTGAACGGAAGCCCGCAGACAACCAGAAGTCTCGAGCTTTCTCCTACTCGACCACGCCCAACGCATCCACCGCACTTGACATTGAGAAAGCCTCTACAACCAACAAAGACTCACTTCGGTTTCAGCGCGCTGAGGATGATAATGGCTTTGCTGATATTCGATCTCAAAACAGGCCAAGGCTTCCCGAACACCGTTTCACAGTAGGACCGGAGAAGACAGAGAAGATATGGTCAATTGGTTCAGGAGACAGCGCCGATCAAGATGGCTTGGTGGAGCAGTCTGTAGCCGAAGTAATGGCTGGCATGGAACACAACGCACGAAGTCGCAAAGCGAGCTACAGTCTACGCTTCTTCAAAGAAGCCCTGCCAGACGACAAGGCCCGCCGGAGGGAGGCCAAAACATTTCCTCGGGAAAAGTTGACGCCCACGTTGGAGGAGGGGCAAAGATCTCCAGCGAAACTCAGCCCAGATGTCCCGCACCTAAATGAAAACAAGTCCCCAGATCATGGCCATACCTCAGTTGAGGGGCAATTGCCTCGATCTCGAACGCCGACATTGGCTGCAGGCATGGATTCGGCAACAGCCATTGATTACTTCACCCTTCGCGCGGGTGGTATTGTCAGCGAACCTGTTTCCACCATCCATCCCAGTCATTCGAAACCGCCACAAGTTCACGATTCGCATCGCGGACCTGCAGAAGATAATCGGACGTCGTCGCCCGGGGAAGTAGGGTCGGCGCCGTCGGTAGACAGAGAGGAGTGGCGCCCACCGAGCGACGCTGTTGACGCGGAGCATTTACACGACGATGTCGATGCGGATGAGTCTGGAGAGGAAAAGATTTCATCTGCCGTTTTCTTACCCCATCAAGAACTGCCCGAATCTCGCGTAATTGAAGATGGGCATGCCGATCCTGGGCATGCTCCGCGAAAGAGGTCGCAATCGCAGTCCAAAAGTGCCCACCCTTGGCTTGTGAAAGCCGATGAACCTGAACCAGAAATTCGAGATGATGATGATGCTGAGATCATCGAGCTGTCGCATCGGCGCTCTGGAGATAGTCTTTCCGCACATGCTCCTGCCAAACTGCCGCTCCCTGAACGTGATGCGATAGCCGTTGAGGACCCATCTGAAGTAACCAAACGCGCTATCGCGCAACCGCCAGCAAATGTGACCCAATATGAAGACCACGTACATGAACATCAGCACCACGAGCCGCAGCCCCTGGAAGCGATTGAGCTTATTCCGTATAAGCACCAAGTTGGCGGCCATACCACCATATGGCGCTTCTCTCGCAGAGCCGTATGTAAGCAACTGAACAATCGAGAGAACGAATTTTATGAGATTATCGAGAGATATCATCGTGAACTTCTGCCCTTCCTTCCTCGGTAAGCCATTACTTATGTTCTTGTTGTCAACGCCGAAGAAACCGCATGTTGGCGTCTTGATATTGCTGCGTTGACATACCCGTTGATCGCTGGACTAACCTCTCTCCAGATATATCGGTGTACTCAACGTCACATTCAAGAAACAGCCACGCAGGCGCAGCACAGCAAAGAAAGAGGAGGTAGCTGCGGCAGAGCGAAAAAAGATTCGCGAGCAAGCTGCTATTGAAGGGAAGGGTAATAATCAGGAAGCTGTCTCCAATGGAGACCATGGCGAGGTTCCTTTGACCCCCACCCCGGCACGGGTGGTGAGCCAGTCACTTGCAAACGCCAACGTGCAAGTGCCCACGGTCACATTTGTTGATAATCGTCACATCTTACCTCGCAACCTTCTTCAGCCGACACCACCACCAACTTCAGCACGACGGCGGAGCACCTCGCATTCCAAAACTCCAACCCCGACCAAATCATTGCCATTGCAGCACAGGCCACAGTTGGAGGAGAGACCCAACAGCTGGGGAGCCACGACTGTCAACAAACGCTTGCGAAACGAGGTCTTCAATGATGCTTTCTTGCAGGAGCCCGTGGAAATCCAGAAGCATCGGCGGCCCCACCAGAGGTCAATTCCTCGACCAGCAATCCAACGGATATTGCGGTCCACGAATTCTGATCCCGCGCTATCAGTTGCCTCCGATGTGACGATGGCCGGCAATGACCAAGCCGAGTCAGATGCGGCGGCGGCGCCACCACCACCACCGCCGCCGAAACCATCGTTCTATTCTCAAACTCATAGCGACCTTGGGCCCGACTTCAACAGGCTGCGGCCTGACCCCAGAGTCGCTGACAATGTCAAAGATGTGACAGGAACCAGTGCACCGGAGCCAGAAATCATCAAGATGAACATGGCAGCGAAGAAGAAGCGACGTTACTCAGCAGGAGGCTTGCGACGGAAGCCCCAGGATGTCCAAGAGTCACGAGGTGATCTAAAGTATTTCGAGGAAGCCGACGACGCAGGTTATAGAGGTGACAGCGAAGTTGGCCCACGTCAGGATCACCTGAACACAGGGGAACAGACGCAAGCGGCGCTGAACGGCAATTCAGAGTACCATCCTTCGTCGCTCAGCCTCTCCCACTCTGTAGGAGACTCCGCAGCTCCCTCTGAGCTACCCAGTCCGAGCATGGACTTCAGGCCAGTTCCACGACCGGTCAACCCGAAGGAGGCGAAGACTCAACAGGATCGTGTGGAGTACTTTCTTTTGCTGGAGGATTTGACCGCTGGGATGAGACGACCATGCATGATGGATCTTAAAATGGGCACCCGTCAATATGGAGTAGATGCCACCCCGAAAAAGCAGAAGTCTCAGCAAGAAAAATGCAGAAGGACAACGTCGCGTGAACTTGGCGTCCGTATCTGTGGGCTGCAAGCTTGGAATGCTCAAACCCAAAGCTATGAGTTCAAGGACAAGTATTTTGGCCGAGAACTCAAGGCTGGCAAGGAGTTTCAGGATGCTTTGCAAAGCTTCCTCTACAACGGTGTAGACCTGTCAAGCATCTTACGCCACATACCAGTTGTTTTGAGAAAGCTCGCGCAATTGGAGCAAATTGTGCGCGGCCTTCGCGGATATCGATTTTACGCAGCCAGTCTCCTCATGTTCTACGACGGCGACGTGGCGGAAGAGGGGACTGACTATGAAACTGCCTATGACTCCATGACGGATGTCGCCACTGATACCGAGGAGACGTCGAGGCGGAGGAAGAAGAACCGCGGAGAGATTGATTTCAAAATGGCAGATTTCGCAAACAGCTTCACTCCGTTAGATCGTGTGAAGGGCAATGCCTGCCCTCCACAACACCCGGACGAGCCGGACAACGGCTTCCTCAAGGGCTTGAGAAGCCTCAGAAGCTATTTCCTGCAGATACAGCGGGAGGTGAGGGTGGAACTAGGACTTGATTTCCGTGGTCGGTTCTCGGCTCAGGCAGAAGAGATCCTGGAATTGGAGGAAGACGATCTCGGCATGATCAGCGTCTAATCATACGCGCGACCTGGTCAGTCGGCCGCTCACAGAACATACGCCATCAAGTCTCTCAGACATTTTTTTGACCGGGCATTTGCCCCTTTTTGATTCACTTTTTGTTTCCTGGAACCAGTCAATGGAGTTGCTCAAGAGGAAAACCGGGATTACGGCGACGGAAAAGAGGATTCGGCTCAAGTCTTTCCTGTTTCGGACATACCCTGCATTGAACTTCGGCGTCGGTATCATTTTACATTATTTTTCTTTCTTCTTTGACTTCTCGAACGGGCTTTAGGGATGGGACGGGAGTTTTGGAGACCTACGGTATCTTCCTTTCATCCTCTCTTTCCATTGAAATTCTGGGGCCTGGAGCATCCGGAGGGGCGTTTGCAAATTGTGATGTTTGCTTCTTCTGGAGCGCAATCTCGTCTCATGTTGAGCCTTGGGAATCCCACGGAGGGAATTGTTGGTGCTCGGAAAAGGAGGGAAACTGGGGTCTTAGATTTGTAGAGAAGAGAACAGTTGCCCAGCACACTACATTCCGTTGAAGGATAACTTTTGACGTGATGACGCATGGACATTAGACGCCGTGAACCATTCTATTGTTCATCTCCCCAATGATTACGGTTGGCGATTAAAGACTCTGTTATGAAGTGTGTTAAGATGATCATCGCTTGAATTGCAACAGCTTCTAACAATACAACTGGTGTGAAGACTATCAATCATATGTACAAATGCCTCCCTTACACCGAGACCTTTTTTTCCTTCTTCTTCTTCCATATCAAGTTTTACTTGGTCGAAGGGTTAGGTGAAATAGTCTTGTTGGGGAACTTCCTAAAGAGATCACCCAAGTGGTCGATGGGCGCCGTCAAAAGGCCCATGACCGTCTCGAAGGGTGGGTGCTCGCCGGCACTGGGATGGCTGCGCGAGGGCACAAACGCCTTGGTCCTGCCAAAGCTCGTGGCCATTGACTCGGACTCGCCCGCGTAGGCGGTCAGGGCCTTCTCCAGGGCCGGGAGGTCGCGCTCCTCCTCTTCCTTGATGTGCTCAGCGAGCGGCGCCCAGAGCTCCTTGAGCTTCTGGACGTAATGACCATCCTCGGGCTTCAGGTTCTGGAACTCCTTGAGAAGTACCTTGACCTAATACCCCGTTTGGTTAGCTACACGGATGCCTGTGTAAGTACAGAAGCTGCGTCTTACCTTGTGATGCTCTTCGCGGTCATGCTCGGCCATAGCCTTGCCCTCGGGGCCCAGGTACTTCTCGAAGGCTGGGTAGACGACGAGCTCCTCGCCGACGGAGTGGCGGGCCAGCTCCCAGGTGAACTGGTTGCCGAAGCGCGTCTGGTGGTCGAGGTCGGGTGCGTTGATGACCTCGTTGTAGTACTCCTTCAGCTCCTGGTGGTCCTTGATAATGGCTTCGCTGATGGAGGCGGCCATGGCTGCGGACGAGGCGCTGAACGGCCGGAGGCGGTTGTTGTTGATGTGGCTGGCTGAGACGCAGGCGGCCGCAGGGGCGAAGCCGAAGGTCCGCGGGCGGAGGGCGGTGCGGATGCCTGGAGCTCCAAAGACACGAAGGGCGGCCATGTTTGGATATGTTATGCTATGTTGCTTCTGTACGTGTGACTGCGAAGGATGGCTGGGTAGAAGAGGGATCGTGGGATTGATTGGGTGCGGGTTGAAAGGAAAACTTGAGGGTTTGTATGAGATTTCCTTGTTGACATTGGGCTAATTCATGATATATAGAGAATGTGGCTTTGCAGAACGCAGCTGTGATGACGCTTGGCTATGTGCGGAAGAGGCATGGTTGACATCATGATTGCTGGGAAGCGCAGCCAGCGGAAACAGAAGCCTCACCTAGCAATCAAACCACCTGCGACGCCATGGGCCTGTCGTTGTCTGAGTTCACCCAAGCCCGAGACGAGGGAGACCCGGGGAGGGGGTCCGGTCCGTCGTTCGTCATAAGCCCATCATGTAAGCCGTGTAGGGGTCATGAAAATGCATAATACCAAACGGAAACGTCGCGATTGGGCAATTCGGTATGCACGGGGTTTGCAAATGGGGGCGCGCACTCGATGGATCTCTCAAGGACCAACAGGGGGCCATTGCAAATAAGGAGCTGGTGATTGGCCTCCTGGAGCTGTTCGTCCGGCTGGAATTCTGTTGGTGGGTTGGAAAGCGGGAGAGACAAGGATCTCTCAATGTGGAGTTCTGGAGGAGGTGGTGAGCAATGGTTAGGATGTGTGGATACGGCCGTTGAGCGCCAATACAGTTGGGAAGGCCTCGACCAGATTCACGGTGCGCTATTGTAAATGTATTTCTAGGTGGTTGTTGAATGTGTTTGAGGGTTAGCTATAGTTCAACAATTTTTTGTTGTTGTCGTGTGCATGCTCAGACTAACACAAGGAACACATGCCACGATTCGCTGTGTGCTAAATATGGTAGATCACAATTTCTAACTTCCGAATCTTACAATAGTAGAGTACAAGTTCATCAAACCATTCAAGCCTTCTTCTGGCCGCCTACAGTGTTCTGTACCGAACCGCCAATGCTTCCCTCGGTGGTGAACTGCTTGCCAATCACGCCATCCTTGTCAAAGGGTCCGCCGACCTTCTCAGCAGTGCCGCCAAGGGCTCCTTTTTCTGTTGCGCTTCATGTTAGACGGGTTTGTGATCATGCATTACCCCCGAATTTGAACATCCGCGGCTTACCGGTGAATTGCTTGCCGATGGCGCCCTGCTCGTCGAAGACCTTGGGCTTGGTGTCGTTGATGGCGGAGCCGACGTTCTTGGAGAGATCCGACATTGTGTTGAGTTGTTTTGGGTTGTGGAATTAAGCGATTTATGCGGTGCTTTGAACCTGTTGTCTTATTGTATTATCAGGAGCGAAGGAGAAATAATGTATATATTATGAGAGACTGTCTACTATATGTACCCGTTTACTAGAATGATGACATCGTTGCCGCACAGTTTGTCCACGTCAAGCATTCGCCCTGTCGATGCAGACGCGGCGATGATCACCTCACCATCTCAGCGTCCGTCCGCTGGCTGGAGCGACTGCACGTCAATCGAACGGGACACTCAGTTACCCGATCATTTGGTGAAACTGCGGCGGAGGATCAAGGCGTCATATATTTGTTTTTGCATGTGACTTCATCGTGACGTTGACTATCGAAGACGGCTGCGCCCTGTCCGATCTGGACTGCTGATCGGGCCCAATCTGGAATTGTTCTGGATTTCCGGGGTAGATCCACTGTAGAAGAACCGGTCCGGTCCCTCCGCTGGTCGCAGCGAGGAATAGGTTTGTGAATGGAATGCACTACTATCTATAATTAGGTCAGCTCGAGGTTTGAGGAACGCTTTCAAATGTGCCAACTCGACTGACATTTGACGAATATCGTCAGCTTCATTCTATGGTAAAGCATTAACGTTGTGTCCCGTAAATAAGCCATACCTTAGCAGCAGTCTGGTCACGTGTTTTGGAGCTTTCCTTGTTTGTCAAAGTAGGCGGGTTCCTAGAAGCTTACGGCGAGCTTCTTGTGAGATGAAGATGCAACACATCAATGTGAACAATAGACATCAAAGATGGGCACCATTTTCTCCTCTCTCAGGGATGTGTACTTCAGTCTGGCCATGATAATAACGACATTGACTAGTCTCAACAGCCAATTCCAATCTCTCCTTCGCCGTGCCAACAGTCCTCCGGGGTATCCTGTTCCCAACCCTACAGTCTCCTATTGGCAAAAGAACCCGCCCTTCCCAGAACTAACCGACATTCAGGGAGACTTGCCAGATGAGGCCGATGTCGTGATTATTGGCAGCGGCATAAGTGCCGTCTCTGCAGCCAGGTCTCTCTTGGAATTGGCGGGCCCTGAGAAGCCGCAAGTCGTTGTCTTGGAGGCAAGACAGCTCTGCAGTGGCGCCACGGGCCGCAACGGAGGCCACATCAAGTGCACCCCGTACGAGCTGTTTGCCCCACTGCGTAAGAAGTTCGGACCTGAAAAGGCGCGTGACATTGTTCGGTTCCAGTTGAAGCACCTGGAGGCGCTGCAGGAGGTGGGTGCCCAGTTCCCGCTCGGCCAGGTGCGGGAGGTGGAGACGGTGGACTTATATCTCTATGCCAAAGATTTCGACAAGGCCAAGAAGGACATCGAAGAGTTGAAGCCATGGTTCCCGGAAGCCAGCTTCACAGTGTGGGAGGACAGCGACGAGATCAAGGAGAAGGTGAGCTTGAGCCTGGCTGGCGTCGCAAATCCTCAAACCGGGGACTGACAAGTACTTTAGTTTATTGTAAATGACATGGTCGCCGGTGCCATTTCGTATAAGGCTGGTGCGCTATGGCCGTATCGTCTGGTGACGAGCGTCTGGAAGGATCTGGTGGATAGATACCCCAGCCTTACTCTGAGCATGCATACAACTGTCCAAGAAGTCACCAGAAGCACCGAATCTACAAGGTATCCATATCATGTGCAGAGCACCCGTGGCTCCATCCGGGCGAAGCATGTCCTGCACGCCACGAACGCATACGCCACCCAGCTCCTACCCTCACTTCGTGGTAGTCTCACCGGCGCGCTGGCTCACATGACGGCTCAAACACCCGGCGAGCAATTTCCTCGGTCCCACGGCAAACGTTCCTGGTCCATTATTTATTCACCAGGCTTCGATTACATCACGCAGCTCCCCGATGTCGAAGATGGCACGCCGGGGTACCTCATGATTGGAGGTGGCTTTGTGAGGAGCAGGGAACAAGGCCTGGATCAGTTGGGAGTATGGGACGATTCTAGGATGGATGCGTTCCCAACGATGCATCTTCACGGGGCCATGGCCACAGTGTTCTGTCCGAACTGGGGCCACGGCGCGTCTGTGGATAAAGCGTGGACCGGGATAATCGGCTTCACGGGAGACACGATGCCGTTCGTGGGGCGACTTCCGTCGTCCAGGACGACAGGTGAAGAGGCCGGATTGGAGGGCTCGGGGGAGTGGATATCCGCCGGGTTCAACGGCGAGGGCATGGTGTGGGCTTGGCTGTGCGGCAGCGCCGTGGCGACCATGATATTAGGACGAGAGGGAGAGGATCTGGAGCCCGGCGTTGGGCGGCCGGGGGGGAAGCTGGACAGTTGGTTCCTGACAGCGGACTTGGCAGTTGATGGGAAACGGCTGAAGAGGGCCGACTTGAAGAATCTGGCAAACGAGGTGTGAAAGCCACCTTGTGACCAGAGAACAGATCATGCTCGTGACTGGCCAAGGGCTTAACCACAGGTCTAGGGTTTCAATGGGTAATTCTAACAATCAAAGTGGTCACTTCTTGGTTGTGAAAATGCTGGCGGCTCGCCATGGCTTGGGTAAGAGTGTGCCAGCTGCCACGCCAGGTCTATCAGCTGCCTGGTGTAAGGTATGTGGTCTCTTACAGCAAAAGCCAACTCTGCTCGCACTTCTTCCCTTGATGCAGTTTTATTCCCAAACACAACAGTTCTCTGAGCAGCCTCTCATCGCCATGTCCCACGGGCATCCGGAGTCGTTGATTGATACCTGGCGGCGCTCCATCCCCAGCCGCCTCGAACGCGAGGATCCCTTTGCGGACGATGGGTTCGAGATGCGCCCTGCCACGCGTTTGGTCAGTTGCTCTCCCCAACCGGCAGTATTGCGCCACTTTTCATCTCATCTCATTTCATCTGAGGCAGACTTTTCGAGAACCAGAGGACGACATGCCTCCTCCAGGCCCTGCCAGACGGCCATCCACGGCACTGGGCTTCTTCCGTGCTACCACTCCACTGTTCCGAAGACCATCAACTGTGCTGAGTAGACTTAGAGGTCATGTCGAGGATCCCATGGATGTTGACACGCCGCCAAAAGAGCAGCAGCGCAAGCGCAACGGGTTCTCGCGAATCTTCAGCCGCAAGAGGAAGCGCCCAAGCCCTTCGCCTCCTCCGAAGCCCTCTGAGCCATTGTCTCTGAACCTTCTCTTTGTTGGCGGGCGACATTCTGGTCAGACATCACTATTGTAGTCAGTGACAGTTGCTCCCTACCGTGCCAGGAAATAGGATTTCACCGCTGACACTTTTTCAAGTCGCATCCGCTACGGCGTCTGCCCAGATGTAAGTGGCCAGCGATAAGTCGCGTGTCTGCGCTAAATGTCAATTGCACCTCGGTCAGACGACGGCCATTCCGCGAACCTACTTTGAGACGTATACGGTTGACCGAGCGTACGACAATCAGCCTTTGCGGGCGGAGCTGTGGGATACCTCTGGCACTCCTGACCTCAAAACGGTAGAGAGGCTGTCTTACATCAGTTGGGATGCGATCCTTCTCTGTTTTGATGTGACGGATAAGATTTCGAAGCATACCATTCTGCAGTGGGTCAGTTGATTCTCGCCCACAGTGCTATTTCTTGGATAGAACTAACGAGTTTCAAAAGTGGCATTATGCCGAGGACGCAGGCTTCTTGAGCGATCAGGCCTCCAGCCCCCTGATCTATCTCATCGGTCTGAAGAAGGACCTCAGGATTCTCCCCGCAAGCGATTCCCTCCAAAACCTGTTCCCCACCGCACGCAATCTCGCAGCATTTCCCACGAGCTGCATCCGCGACACAGATGTATTTGCTGGCCCATCCCCTCAAGACTGGTCCGAAGTCGCTGACCCCTTTCATCGAGCAACAGATAGCTTGGCATGCAACACGAATCGGGGCAGCGGCGTGGTTCACTTGCTCTGCAATGACCGGGGAGGGCGTGGAAGAAGTGCTGGAGTCTGTGACAGCCGACGCAACAGGACGTTGTGCAGCCAGAGCGCAGGTCATGGATCGAATGGCTGCGCCGAGACGACGGCTGTGGTAAAAGGAGAGGTTCGCGTTGATGCTTCATGGTGGGCTTTCAAGACCTGGAGTTGGCTAATGGATAGCATGTACTGAGGCAAGTGCTCTTAAGGTTATTCAGAGAACGTGGTATGATTCGCTCGAATCTTCTCGCTTTGCGTTATGCTTAGATCTAAGCATGAGGTAGGCGGGCAACTGACTGCCATCAACGTGACCATCACAATGTCAATACAAATCAATACCTAGACTATTGGTAGCTTGTAACTACTTGCTGCCAGGCGAACATTTCCCCCACTCGTAGAAAAATGGCTTTGCTTCCTTCTCCCTCCATGCGGTTCCTTCTAACACAACGTATTGTGCGCATACCATTGGAGGACAGCATTGTCCTTTGATGCACGCAAGGGGTCACTTCTCAGGCAACGTCCAATAATTTCTCCCAGATTTATAGAAATTACAGCATTAGGTCATTTGGCATCGATTCAGGAATCCGAGCCGCAGACAGTTTGCTACCCGTAAGACTTGCCATCGCCTTTCACGATTTTTCGATGCCATCCGGCTGAATATAGATTGGCTTTCCGGTTGCTAAAAATAACCAACCATGGGTGAGATGGCCGAGTTGGTTATGGCGCCAGGTTAAGGTTATCTTAACATTGTTTCCTGGTGGGGCAACCCGCGTGGGTTCGAATCCCACTCTCATCATTAACTTTTGCTCCCGGTGACGGGGCAACGTTATGTTGCAAGCGTTTCTTTTTGGTGCAGTTTCTATGTGCTCTCTGTATTGAATGCCGAGACACGAGCCCATTGGTCCTCTGTGTCACCAATTTTTTGCGAGACGGTCCCAGAGACGGAGAACATGCGAGCCTGCATTGTTATGTCTGAGTAAGGCTGCAGAATTCGGATGTCAACTTGCTCTTGTAAAGTTGACTGCTCTATCCAACACTAAACCTATGGCATCCTGTATTCCAGAACTTATCCAAACCTGAATACGTGCCTTTACCATTCTATGCCATGGTCGTCTTCAATATGTCGACCGTCTCCTTACCTGCTGCCCCTCCGGCCAACCTCTCATCTTCCCACGACTGATAAGCCTCCCACCACCACTTATGCGTCTCTCCGTCCCTCCCCAAATACCCAGCCACTCCGTCTTCGCCGATCCGCTTCGCCCAGGGCTTGTCAACAATGTAGTGCAGGCAGACGACTTCTTCGTCCCGCCATATGTTCGGATGCCAGTATCGCATCGTCTTGATGGCGTTCCACTGCCACCCCACGGCAAGCCACCTGCCCTCGAAGAAGTGGGCGAGGAAGTCCTGGTCGGGGAACTGGAACGTGGCCAGCAACGGCGTGCTGTTGTACTCTGCCAGCATCTGATCCCAGAGCGACTCCGAGGGATGGAAGAGGAGTAACCCGCCGTTGAGGAGGCTGTGTGTCCTGGGGCCTTTGGGCGTAGGCTGCGTGGGTTCCGTCAAGGCCTTTGGATGACTGACAGGCGTATACGCACAATTCTCAGCGCGCCAGTCCTCCGGTGCCCACGAGTCTGAGTCGAGGTTACAGACACACGCATGGTTTGCGGCCAGCCAGTCTGACGGCAGATCAGCCTCCCCATCAAATACAGCATCCATGTTGCCGAAAATAGCCATGTCGGCATCCAGGTAGCACACAGCATCGTAACTGAAGAGCTCAAACACTCGGAGCTTGGTCCACGTGTCTGCGAACCGCTCGGCAATCAAGGTGACTTTTGTTCCCTCCGGCGGCAGCAGATACTCGCATCTTCGTGGGATGATGTTACTCCTCTGCGCCTCTAGTTCCAGGGCCCGCACCGCGCTTTCGGGGAGCTTGGGCGTGTACAACGCGATCAATGGGTACTTGCTCCCGTGCTTTTTCAATGTATGGGCTAGTATGAGGACACCAGCCAAGTACGACTCCCGCGTGATAAGAGTGGCATAGGCATAGCGTTTCTGGGCGCCTGGAGCAGTCATTGCACGTGAAGCGGAGGATGGGCAGTGAGTGTGGAAAGATAGTGTGTAGTTGTGAGCACTTCTACGTTTGAGACACTGAGATAGGGACGCATGCTTTTCTGCAGGTCGTATTGAATGACGTAACCACTCATCTTGAGAATCTAATTCTCCGGTGATCTGGTAAAAAGCACGGAGTCAAGATGAGCTGGCCATCAGCACATTTCAGACTGCACTTGGGGAGGTTTCGGCGTTGTGGATGTGCAGTTTCACAGATCTTGCATTTTCAGATGTTGTGTAACCGCACCTAGATCTACAATGGATCGGAAAGCATTTTTGGTTCGATCTACTTAATCTAAGAATCCTGCATTGCATGGGTAGCTTGCACCGCCATCCATGCATCAATAAAAGCTTCCCTCGTTGCCAATCCAGGATGTCATCATTCAACATGGCTAGGCTGATTCAAGGGGCAGACAGATATTGTGTCTAATTCTCCACAGCCTCGACGAGTGCGCCAGCAGCGCCTTGATCTAAATTGTCCAGAGCGCTCATGTCGTTTCCGTCGAGGTTGAAGTTGTAAAGATCAGCATTAGCCTTGATCCTGTCTGGGTTGTCGCTCTTGGGCAGGGGTACCCAGCCCTTCTGAAGACAGTATCGAAGCAAGACTTGGTTGGGTGAGACGTTGTGCTTCTTTGCAATGCCGACGAGGGTCTGATCATTGGCTTTCTGGTTGCGCACCAAAGGACAATACGCTTGGATTACAATGCCGTTCTTCTCACAGTACTCGACAATCTGGCGTTGCTGACACCAGGGGTGCAACTGCGTGATGGTCTGATTAGCTGGCGAGCCATGGGGTCACGATACGCTTTTGCTTACCTCGATCTGGTTGACATGCGGCGGCCAAACCGTGGCGGACTCCTTCAGTTCCTCAATGTGTTTGATGCCAAAATTGCTAACGCCGATGCTCTTGGCCTTGCCCTCCTGGTGCAGCCTCTCCAAGGCTTGCCACATCTCGCGCCTCTTGGCCTTCCCAGAATGTGGGCTGTGGATGAGGAACAGGTCGACGTATCCGCTCTGCGGGTCCAGCTTCTTTATGCTGTCCAGACAGGACTGATAGCTCTTGTCTACAGAGCCGGCCGACGACAGGATCTTGGTGGTCAGGAAGACGTCGGCACGGCGCAGGCCGGACTGCTGGACCGCGTCTCCAACCTCCTTCTCATTGGCGTAGTACTGCGCAGTGTCGATGTGGCGGTAGCCGTTCTGCAGGGCCGTGAGACACGACTTGACACATACATCCCTGGGGGACAGGTAGACGCCGAAGCCCAGCTGGGGGATCTTGAGCGAATTGGCCAAAGCCAAAGTGTCTGTGATGGCCCGCTGCGCCATTGCTATGAATATGCTATTCCGCTTACAAGCTTGTATGCGACGAAGAGGATTTGTGAGTCTTTGTCTGCGAGGCCTCGAAAGATCAGGAGTTTGGCGGTAGACTGCTGAATCAATTCTATAGGCCTTCCCCGTGCGGCAGATTGCCAGAGTCTTCGGCCCCCCTCACGAATCGATCGCTGTGCTGTGGCATGCAACCAGGTTACATGCGGGAGGCGTCATCAAGCTTTAGGTAATCGTTCAGCGTGCGCAGTCAATGACGTTGACGTAACTCTAGTCGATCGGGGAACAAAGCGCCAGATTTCGGGACAATTGCGACTCGGCATTAATGTGATAAAAAAATTGGGGATAATACGGGCTGCCGAGTTGATTGTTGATTTTGATTGATCAATTGAATGAGGATGGTGGGTGTTCCAAGCAACCCCCAACATTGCTTCACCACATAACTTACACCGGCAGGCAGAAGCGGGAATCAAGATTTCAAGCCGTATCAACAGTAGCCATTCTGTTTTTTTTTCTCTGTTCCTGAGGATTGCACCACTATTACTGTAAAACATACACAAGGCGAAGGTCTATTCCCTTCCTCAATCGCAGGCCTAACCATCTCCCTGGGGCTGCGACTAAGTGCATAGTCCTCTCCTTCACTCGCAATGTTGGATGTCGAACAGAACTACTTCACATGTACCTTGGGTCATGCCTTACGGAGGAGACAAGAGGGCCTTGAGCCGGAGACATCCGTGAGGACAATCATCGACCTGATCGAACATCAAGCCAAGGAACAGCCCGAGGCTCCAGCTCTGGGGTTTGCTAACTTCAAACCTACGGGTGCATCCAGTCATGGTAATTGTACTTACCTCAAAATGAGGAGATCACAGCTGATCCTTGATTAGGGCCCAACATTGTGAACTTCCAGGAACTCCGTGACCTCTCCATCTCTGCTGCCAACCATCTCCTAAGCCATGTTGCACCAGCCGCGCATAATGAATCAGAGTCCTATATCGCATTGCTATGCAGAAGCAGTATGGACTTTGTCATGACCTGGCTTGGCCTGATGCGTTTGGGCTATGGAGTCCTTCTTATAGCGTAAGTCCTCCGGAAATTGGCTGTCCTTTACCACTCTTGTATCTAAGGCTAGCAATAGACCCCAACTGGAGCCGCCAGCAATCAGGCACCTGTGTTCGAGTCTCGGCATAGATGTCATCTTTGTGGACGGCAACTACGCTGACCGGACAACCGAAGTCAGGGAGCATATCAAGGTTGAGAGGGTTCCAGGGTATTGGAAGGACGGACCGTCGGCATCGAGCGTAGAACCTCAAGGTTTACCTGGGCCCTCAGAGACAGCCTTCATCTGCCATACATCAGGAACCTCATCTGGCCTACCGAAGCCGATCCCACAAACGCAATTTGGTGTAGTCGGTGCTCTGCCACGATTCTCGGGCCCTGGCAAGCCTGCGACGTTCTCAACGACTCCTTTATACCATGGCGGCCTCGCGGACACTTGCCGAGCATGGACCAGTGGTGCGATGATATGGTTCTTTCCTGAGGGCCTCGCCCCTATCACCGGAGCCACCCTGGTGAGGGCTGTGAGGTTCGCCCACCAGCACAGCACCATTCCGGTGAAATACTTCACCTCGGTGCCATACATTCTCCAAATGCTTGGCGAAGAGGATGAGGGCATTCGGCTGCTGCAAGAAATGGACCTCGTTGGGGTTGGAGGAGCTGCTCTACCACCTACGATCGGCGATAAGCTTGTCGAGTCTGGCGTGAATCTTCTATCACGCATGGGTAGTGCCGAATGTGGCTTTTTGATGTCGTCGCATCGAGACTATCGCCTAGACAAGGACTGGCAATTCCTTCGACCCGTCGATTTGCCAGAACTTCTGACATTTGAGCCGCGCGACGGTGGTCTGTCGGAGTTGGTAGTCCAACCGGAGTGGCCTTTTCTTACCAAGACGAACCGGGACGACGGTTCATACGCCACAGCAGACCTGTTCGAACCACACCCGTCCATTCCCAATGCATGGCGTTATCACAGCAGGTCCGACGCACAGATTGCGCTGGCCAATGGTAAGAAGTTTGATCCATCACCGGTCGAAGCGAGTATTTTGGCCGCAACAAGCCTGCTTCAGGATGTTCTCATTTTCGGAGCTGGAAGGGATTATCCAGGCATCCTGCTCTTTCCAACGACAAATGAACTTCAGCAAGATCAGATTGTCGAATCTGTTTGGCCGATTATTGAGAACATGAACTCGTCCACTCAAGGTCACGCTCGCCTGTCCAAATCAATGTTGGTAGTGGTTCCAGTCAGGAACAACGAGAAACCACTCGAGAAAAGCAGCAAAGGCACCATACTCCGACGCCAAGCACAAGAGAAGTACGCAGAAGAAATAGAATCAGCCTATAACTCGGGACCGTCTGCTATGGAGCTCAAAGGCCCTGCTTCCTACGAGCAACTCGTCTCCATGGTGCAAGCCTGCTTTGCGCGAGTCTTGGGCCGAGAAGTCGACCTTGACCGAGACTTGTACCAACAAGGAGTTGACTCCATTGCCTGTGTCAAGATTAGGAGGACGATTGAGTCCATCTGCGTTCCCGAAGCGCAACGCCCGCTTCCACTCAACGTCATATATGACCAAGGTACTGTCAGTTCGTTGTGTAAGCATCTGCTGCAGCTTCGAGACGGCTCTCGGGCGGAATGCAGCCAAAAGCCTACGGACAACAGAAGCCTGATGGATAAACTCGTGCAGAAGTATGGCAACTTCAAGGATGAAACTCCGAAACCAGGCCACAAAAACAAAAATGTTGCTGTGCTTACCGGTGCTACGGGACTTTTGGGGGCACACATTCTGCATCTTCTCCAGAACGATTCGAGCATCGGCAAGGTTTACTGTCTCCTTCGAGCAAAGACCCCTCAACAGGCGGCCCAACGAGTACACGATGCGCTGGCCGGGCGCGGGTTGCCAGGTGTCAAGGAAGGCATCAGAAGCAATGTCAAGAAATGTGATGTGATTTGCTTGCCTTGCAACCTTTCCAGCGAAAACCTAGGGCTATCAGAAGAGCATCGCATGGCGCTGACAGAGGAAGCCACAGTATACATCCACGCTGCTTGGACAGTCAACTTCACCTTGCGCCTCGAATCCTTCGAGGACCAAATCGCCGGGTCACGGAATCTAATAGAGTGTGCCAGGAAAGGCGGCGCAAAGCTTTTCTTCATAAGCTCGACTGCTGCTGTGTCGTCTAGCCCTCGCGCAAGGATTTCCGAAGGCATCTCAAATGATCCTTCAGAAGCCTCCGCTTTGGGCTACTCACAATCCAAGTGGGTGACGGAGCAAATTTGCGCCTTGGCAAATACCCATATCGAGGCATCACGAACTTCTGAAGCAGGAAACGAAGCTAATGTGGCAATCGTTCGCGTCGGTCAGCTATGCGGAAACCCCATGGGGGTTTGGAACGCCAGCGAGGCATACCCCCTCATGCTGTCAACCGCAAGCATTACCGGGTGCCTGCCTGATCTCCCCCATGAAGCGCTTGACTGGTTGCCGGTGGAACTTGCTGCGGAAGCAGTGTTAGATCTGTCGCTCTCAGACGAGCGGTTGAGCGTTAATGGACAAGCCAAGGGGCAAGCGAGTACTCCAGTATACCATGTCCTCAACCCGCACAAGTTTCCGACATGGAACGACATGCTTCGATGGATCAAGGAGGAAAGGGGTGGTCCTGCTTTTGAGCTGGTTCCGCCTGCTCAATGGGTGAAACGACTGGAAGACGCCATCAGGACAAAGGCACCAAATCATCCATCGCAGTCCCTGCTTGGTTTGTGGAAGCAGCGATACTTCGACGCTTCTCAGGGTGAGAATGTTGACGGCACAAGCCTCTCCGGGCCTGTCTTCGAGGTCGAGCGAGCCCAAAGCATGTCGGCGACAATGCGACAGATTCAGCCAGTCACTCCGGAAAGGCTTACCAAGATATGGAAATGGGTGCATCAGAAGATTCAGGCTCCATAAGTGATTCTGTGTCCAATTGATAGTACCTGACAAAGCTGAATGGCATGTTTCTCTGCGAGCTCAAGCATCCTCTATTGTATTACCCGGTGAGGTGTCACTGGCAAACACATCTTTGTGACTCACTTTCCATCCCCGCAAGTTTCAAAAAGGAGGAAAAGATCCAGACTCTACATACACAATGTTGTGTTCGAGCGAATGCAGCGTGAAAGAGAGCTGTACAATTCACGGGCTCGGAAACTCCTTGTGGTGTAAATCTGTATATGATTCTGTATATGATTGTTCGAAGTTTCCATAGTTTGTTAGTAAGATCCCTGTGGAACCCTTCAGGCCGGCCAAAGCCACCTTCCTTGCATACCCTACACCTCGGGTTCACGCCAGACTCAACTCCAGCCCAACTTGACTTCGCGATCACTTACCATCAGTTCGTTGCGCTCTTGGATTTAATTTGGGCCGTCGGGTTTATTCCAAAAGCAACATGTTCTCTTGAGAGCAGGCTGAGAGGAGGATATCGCAATCGCCAATTGTCAAATTCATCCAGTGACCCTATGATTGCTTGCGCCTCACTGACACGCTTCCGAACCGTTCCTACGTCAAGTTAGTTGAATGGTCCTCATTCGCCGTGAAAAATAGTCGGCTTGCAGCAGACCTCACCCTCTTGCTCGCGATTTTCGCGATTGCTGCTGAGCATAATGGCTCAAGCGAAGTTCTGGACAACGCTACTGCAAACGTGTCTTCTTGCGGGCATCGCTTTGCTCATCTTTCTCACGGTACGAAGCAAAGAGAAAACATGGGCGTTGAACAGGTTCTAATGCGTTTTTAGATCCGCCATGTACAGATCACGCAGAGCCGTAGGTCTTGCAAATGGTCGAGAATCTCTCAGCCCGGCTCGCGGAGTATCAACAAGGATTCGCACGAGTACAACCTATTCGTGCTCGGCTCCGGCGGCCACACAAAGGAGATGCTCATGATGATGGACGACGGCTTCTGCGACTTTGCCAACTGCCACCGTCGCTACCTCATCTCCAGCGGCGACAACATGTCCCTCAACCACCTGCGGGACTATGAGGAGTCCTTGAGCCGCTTGTGCGATGCATCCAGGCTCTCTCCTGGCACGTACGACGTGCGCACCGTCACACGGGCCCGCCGTGTACACCAAGCGCTTTGGACTACTCCCGCCACTGCCTTCCTGAGCATTCTCGACATCTTCCCCGTCATACTGTCCCCTCCGCAGACTGGGGCTCGCACACCGCGGCGCTTCCCGCGTTTGATTTTCTCCAACGGGCCGGCAACGGGCTTCTTCGTGGCCTTGGCTGCCCATGCCCTGAAGATCCTCTATATTGTACCAGAAAACGACATGAAGTTTGTGTACATCGAGTCCTGGGCAAGGATCTCATCACTCAGTCTGACCGGGAAGCTGCTTCACTATACAGGAATTGCCGATGTTTTCCTCGTTCAGCATCAAGGGGTGGCAACAAAGTATGGAGTCAGAAATGCTGGGGAAATGGTTTTCAACACAAGACGAGGCGACATCTAGCCCCAGTATCCATCCCTCTAAAACACACAAGTCTTGCTTGGTACAAGTATTATACAGGTGTATACACAAGGAACTGCCCTCATTTTCATAACGAGAGCCATTCTGTCTATTGGGTGGCCGCCACTGGTTGCAGAGCCCCAGCCACCGCGTCCTCCAGGGCGTCCGAAGAAGCATCTTCATCCGCATCGTAGCTGTCGACAACTTCGTTCTCAAGCGCTTCACGCGCGGCTGCCTCCTTGCCGGCCCAGATCTTCCAGTTCTCGTACTCCCGGTCCTCGAGCTGCATGCTAACGTCCAACCTCGTCTTGCCGAAGTACGCACCCACATATTGGGCCTCCTCGACCGCGACTCTTTTCTCGATCTCTTCAGCCTGGCGCAGGCGATAGAATTCGCGGCGTGCGGCGTCGTATGCTTTGTTCTTCGACATCTTCTCATTGTGCATGAGCCACATCTGGCGCTGGACGACACTGTTGTGCAGGATTAGCATTTCCGAAGCTCCAAAACAGCACGTGCCCGTCATCGGCTTACCTTTCACCACTTAGGGCCATGCCAGGTTGTCGCAAGCCCTTACTCCAATCCAGGTACTGATAGTCCTTGCCGTCAGACTCCAGGATGACTCGCGGTCTCGCCAGCTCCCATGGGTGGTCTTTGAAGAATGTCGTTCGGAGGGCATCCTCTTCATATTTGATGACCTGAGGGCGATACAGCTTCTTCGGTTTCTTGGGCGCCTTAGGTCCCGGCATACGATGCCTCGGTGGAACGGTTCGGATAATTGTGTCGGTCGGGGGCACCTCGTGCATGACCTGGTACCATGGCGGCACGGCGACTTGAGAGTTCTTGAAAATTTGGTGTTGTAGTTGCTGCGAGACGGACTTGAAGACCCGTGCGGGCCGTATCTGTCGCCCGCCCATGGCCTCAGTGTTGCCTCGTGTCAAACCAAGCCCGTTCGATTGTGAAGCTCTGCTCTGCGTTTGGCTCGTATGTCGGAAGCCGTTATGGATCAATTCGTCTCGTCGGCGGTGCACGACGCTGCTTTACGATTCTACACAAGGATGGTCGCACTGGGGAAATTTTGGGGACGTCGGGGAATCGTATGGCCGGGGCGCGGCTGCAGCGCGTGGCGGCAGAATGGGAGGAGCTTTACCGTAGTGTAGCGGGCAATTTGTACCGACCCCAAAATTTATCTCCCCCTACCAGGTCCGGTACCTTGCTTCGCGCTGTACTAATTAGGAAGTCTCTGTACCTTTAAATTCCGTCACCCCAAATCCGAGCGTCCTCAATTTTTCCAGAGTGGCATATCACGACGCTGTAAAGCTCTACATGCCCAAGTTGTAGCGCTGGCCACTCGTTGCGAACGCTACGGCAGGATGAGGAGGAGCCCATGAAAACCTCTAGTCGATTGGGCGATTCCGTCTGCGGTGCGGTGCTCCCCAAACGACCGTCGACCCGCCTCGGATCAACTCCTTCAAGAAGCTTTTGCACGGCTCGGGATGCACGAACGGAGTCGACTAAGAGCCGACCGGGAAAGTCCTTCTTCTGCTCTCGCAGCTCCCTCTGGATCTGGTCGACATTTTCCACCGCCCCCGAACCCGCTCGCGCCGCTCGCATACCTCAGCGTCGAGACGTTACGCACGCCTACAGCACGGCGACAGCGGCATTGATTGTCAACGCCAAAACCAATCCCTCTTCGCCGCCAGGCCCTTCGCAATCGCAAGACAAACACAAGCTTCTCTCTTTTGTCTCCCGTGGAAATGAAGGAACCGTTCAAGAGCATCTCGAATTCTACAGAGACCCATATCGAAGCGGCTACGCTCAATCCGATGGACCAACATTACGAGTCTCTGATAAAAAGTCGGACTTAGAATATCCATCACGAGATGAGACACCAAATCTCAAGGATGAGCTGCAGCAGCTCTTGGTCAGATTGTACTCTGCTGTGGGCCAGAGGTTGCGGCGTCCCAGCAGCGTCCAACTCGAATCCATCTACAAACTCTACATCCAGCTACCCGAACCTCGAATGCTGCATCTTACGGGCCAATGGCGAAGCAGATTTCTCAAGATCATGGGCACGCCGCGGAAACGAAGCACGGATTCCATGCTGCGGTACTTTGCCCTGGTGTCCGATGTGAAGAATGCCGGACTCACACTTGGACGGTCTCAATGGAATTACGGCCTGGCCTTCGCAACAAAGTACGTGGCTCAAGCAACTACGCGAGAGATGGAGTCCGGCTTGCGCCTGTGGAAGGAGATGGAGAAGGATGCCCACGTCCAGGGAAACGAAGTGACCTTCAACATATTATTTGACGTTGCCACCAAGTCAGGGAATTTCACACTGGCTGAGATGATATACAAGGAAATGGAGAATCGGGGCATGGAATTCAATCGGTTTCATCATGTTAGCCTTATCCATTTCTTCGGTCTGAAGCTGGATTCGAGTGGCATACGCGCAGCCTACGCTGATATGGTCAATGCTGGCGAGATGATTGACACTGTCGTGCTCAACTGTGTCATCTCTGGACTCCTCAGATGTGGCGAAGAGGCTTCTGCTGTGGAGACCTACGAGCGCATGAAGAACGGACACGCACTGGCGATGGAAATACCTGCCAGGGACTACATGATGAACAAAGTCGTCACGAAAGTGCTGTTGATGTTTTCGAAGGTCAGCCGACAATACCCGCCGCTGAAGCAAAGTCTGCAATTAGGTGTCCAACTCGTACCGGACCTTCATACCTATCAGCTCCTTGTTGAGCACTACGCGGTCAGAGTCGGAGACCTGAAGAAGGTGGCCCAGTTCCTGGACGAGATGAAAATTCTCAAAATACCTATCCATCCCACCATCTTTCTGGCTCTTCTGAAGGGATTCTACACCCACGGCGGCTATGCAGGCTCAGAGTGGAGTGAGAAACGGCTCGTCAATGTCTTGGAAGCACTATACAACGCGCGCGATGACAACGCCAGAGGGTTTCGGATAGATCGATGGCTGGTCATCTGGGCATTGAGGGCGGTGAAGAAATGTCGCTCGACCGAGGAGGTCATTCGGACATTTGATTCGATGGCTCAGCGTTGGGACATCCCGCCTGAGCGCCAATCATTCATGCATGATTTATTGGATACCATTGTACATGACAGAGATCTAAAGTCTCCTTGGGGCAAGTGGGATGGTCCGTCGTATCAGAGGAAGAAAAAGGATGGCTCTAGACTATAACATATTTGTAACATGTACACTGTACCATAGCATTATACCTCGTTGTACAAAATACCTATTTCTTTGAGGGCACATTCCTCTGCTTCGTAGTCACCGGGCCGGTCTGCGTCGTCGTGGTTTGCATTAGACTCTCAGAAGCATGGCAAACGTTGCTAGGTCGAAGCATGATTGTGAGGAATCGTCAAAGACAAATGGAACATTGCTTTCAGTGTCCGGAGTGACCGTGCTGCTATCTATCCACGCTATGTACACGTTCTCGATCGACCAGCCAATGTTTCTAACACCACATCAACCCATTGCGTCGGCAAGACTTCAACTCGTCGATGAGCTTAGGCCTTGGGCTTGTTCAATTGCCAGGCTGGAGTCATGAGTTAGTATTATGAGCGAGATGCAAAGCGGAAGGAGGCTTTATTCGTAAAGGACGCACCAGCAATGCCGAAGGGAGTAAAGAAGCCAGTGAAGACAAAGGCGAAGAACTTGAAAGCGAAGCCCTTCTTGCGGGGGTTGAAGGGAATGTTGGTGTATGGGCCCTCGGGGTAGTGGTAGGGCGAAGACAGGCGAGCGCGGGTAGCATGGAAGCCTCGGCGGGCAACCAGCGTGGTCGTGGTGCGGGTGGCGGCTTGGGTGAGCATCTGGAAGGGTCAATTAGCTCGATGTTATTCTTGAGAAGCTCAAGAGGTATTCCCGTACCTTGAATCCGTGGAGTGGAGTGGGATACGGGACAGGTTGGGAGCTTGGTATGTGAGGGTCGCGATGATTCTCGTTTGAGCAGAATGGTCTGAGGTTGCGCCGAGCCTGGAAATCTACGTCACGTGCCAAGGCATGTGACCAAAGCTGCGTCCAAAGTGATGTCGGGATTAACAGGTGGACCTTGGCATCGGCGCACCTCACCGCTTTTGATTGGAGCTGTAACTTTTTTCTGCCACCCAGCCCACCTTGAATTCAGTCCAAAATCTTGGTACTTTTCCTGCAGCGCAGGCCAACCATCCGTCCCAGAACTACGCATTTCTGACACGGCATCAGAGGGAACCCCTTTGTTGCACCGATGATCTGACGGCGAAATCGTTGCAAATTTACTCTCTTCTTTTGCATCAACCTGACGCAAAATTTGCGACTTGATCTAAAAGCATTTACGTGCATTTAGCACAACTGCGCCTGGCGTAGTACCGCCTCGTCTTCGAGCCCTGCGCGCCGCGCTGCGTTTGCAAGATGGACGACATGTTTGATGTTTTCGAGGGGAGGGCGGACCCCGACAGCGCTAGCGATGACGAGCGCGCCCCCCAGAAGCCCCGGAACAAGGACAAGAGCAAGAAAAGAAAAGCGGACGAGGCTATGAACGGCAACGGAGCTGAGGCTACCGCGAAGGTTGACGGAACAGATGAGGACGTTGGTATGGCAGAGGCCACCGAGACGCCTCAAGATGCCGAAAGTCAGGACGAGGAGTCCGATACACCCAGCCAGCAAGACAAGAAGCGGCGAAAGCGAGAAGATGGCGCCGGACCTGTCATGACCGACACCTTCCAGACAGCCGAGTCGAGAGAAGTAGCCGGCGCTGCGACGTTCGTCCCACAAGATTCATCGCTGGTGCTCTCCCACAATATTCAGCATCAGGTGGCTCTGCCCCCTGATCTCGATTATGAATATGTACCTCTATCCGAACACAAGTCACCGGCAGAGCCAGCGAGGACGTACAGCTTCAAGTTGGATCCCTTCCAAAGTCTTTCCGTCGCGTCGATCGAGCGAGATGAGAGTGTTCTGGTCTCTGCTCACACCAGTGCTGGCAAAACGGTTGTCGCCGAGTACGCCATCGCGCAGTGTCTGAAGCGCAACCAGAGAGTCATTTACACGAGTCCCATCAAAGCCCTTAGCAACCAAAAGTACCGTGATTTTGAGGCTGTCTTCGGCGATGTAGGCCTGATGACGGGAGACGTTACCATCAACCCTACTGCCAGTTGCCTGGTTATGACCACAGAAATTCTGCGTTCTATGCTGTACCGCGGTTCCGAGATCATGCGCGAGGTAGCCTGGGTCGTTTTTGATGAGATTCACTACATGCGAGATAAGACGCGAGGTGTTGTTTGGGAGGAGACCATTATCATGCTGCCCGACAAGGTGCGATACGTCTTCCTTTCTGCGACCATTCCCAACGCCTTCCAGTTCGCAGAATGGATAGCCAAAATTCACCACCAGGCTTGCCACGTCGTGTACACAGATTTCCGCCCGACACCTCTGCAGAACTACTTCTTCCCTGCTGGAGGCACTGGTGCCAGCCTGGTCGTGGATGAGAAGGGCAATTTCAACGAGCAAAACTTCAACGATGTTATGAAGGAAGTTGAAAACAGGAAAGGCGCAGACCCCTCGGATCCCAATGCTAAGATGAAGGGACGAGGCAAGAAGAAGACTAGCAAGGGCGGTGTTGACGAGGGCTCGGATATGGCCAGGATCATCAGGATGACGATCAAGAAGAGTTTCAATCCTGTCATTGTCTTCAATTTCAGCAAGCGAGAGTGCGAGAACATGGCTATCCAAATCTCGCAACTGAGCTTGAATGACGATTCCGAGAAAGCCATGGTCAAGAAGGTCTTCCATAATGCTATCGAAAGCTTGTCGGAGCAGGACAGGGAGCTACCGCAGATCGCCAACCTTCTTCCCCTACTGGAACGCGGCATTGGTGTGCATCATTCTGGTCTGCTCCCAATTCTCAAGGAGACGATCGAGATTTTGTTCCAGGAGTCCTTGATCAAAGTCCTTTTCGCCACCGAGACTTTCTCAATTGGTCTCAACATGCCTGCCAAGACCGTCGTTTTCACTCAAGTTACAAAGTGGGACGGTGTGAAGAGGCGACCTCTGACGTCCTCCGAGTACGTCCAGATGGCTGGACGAGCTGGTCGTCGTGGTCTCGATGCTCGAGGTATCGTTATCATGATGATTGATGACAAGCTCGAACCTGAAACAGCCAAAGAAATTGTCACGGGTAATCAAGATCGACTCAACTCTGCGTTCTACCTGGGCTACAACATGATTCTTAATCTGCTGCGGATTGAAGCCATTTCGCCAGAGTTCATGCTTGAGCGTTGCTTCCACCAGTTCCAGAACGCTGCTAGCGCTCCTGCCCTGGAGAAGGATCTTATGACCCTGCAACATGAGAGAGATGCGCTGGCAATTCCAGATGAGGCGATAATCAAGGACTACTACCAAATCCGCCAGCAACTGAACCAGTACACACGAGACATGCGGGCTGTTATCCAGCACCCCACTCACTGTATCGATTTCCTGCAGCCTGGCCGGCTCGTCCAGATATACGATCCCAAGGAGACTCCGGCCACGGCTGCTGATGGAATCGAGTTCGGATGGGGTGTCATTGTCAACCGCATGGCACGCAAGGGACCCAAGCTCGGAGAGCCCGACTACCCGCCGCAAGAGTCGCAGATCATCGATGTCCTGCTTCCCGTCTCTACCTCAAGCGCAGCTGTCAACCCAGGCCAGCCTTCCAGAGAAATGCCGCCAGGGTTGAAGCCGTCGGCGGGCGAAAATGACGTTGTTTACATGATCGTTCCCTGCCTGCTGACCTGTATCAAATCATTCAGCCAGATCCGTTTGTTCATGCCTAAGGAGGGTATCAAAGCTGATTCAGACAAAGATCAGCTGACCAAGGCGCTGGCCGAAGTGAAGCGCCGGTTTCCTGATGGAGTCCCGCTCCTTGACCCTCTCGAGAACATGGAAATCACGGACGATTCGTTCAAGAAACTCCTCCGCAAGATTGAGGTTCTCGAGTCTCGACTACTCGCGAACCCACTGCATCTCTCGCCCTCTCTCCCTTCGCTTTGGGAACACTACCATGAGAAGGTTGAGCTGACGGAAGCGGTGAAGGAGAAGAAGAGAGCCATCGCCAAGGCGCATAGCATTGCGCAAATGGATGAGCTCAAATCACGAAAGAGAGTTCTGCGTCGCCTGGGCTTCATCAACGACGCCGAAGTTGTGCAGCTGAAGGCCCGTGTGGCTTGTGAGATTTCGTCCACCGAAGGCCATGAGCTGTTGCTCTCGGAATTGCTCTTCGATCGTTTCTTCAACGAGCTTACTCCAGAAACCTGTGCCGCCGTCCTCAGCTGCTTCATCTTCGATGAGAAGGTCGAGACGCAGGCGCTCAAAGAGGAGCTCCAAAAGCCCTACCGAGAAATCCAGGCCAAGGCTCGTATCGTCGCCAAGGTTAGCCGTGAGTGTAAACTCGAGGTCAACGAAGAGGAGTACGTGACGAGCTTGAAGTGGGAGTTGATGGAGACGGTGCATAGCTGGGCCCAAGGCAAGACGTTTGCTGAGATTTGGTAAGTTCAACCCCCTCCAGCACCATGTGGTTCTAAAACCTACGATATGCTAACCTTGGCGCAGCAAAATGACGAACACCTACGAAGGCTCTTTGATTCGTCTGTTCCGTCGTCTGGAGGAGTTGCTCCGCCAAATGGCACAGGCAGCCAAGGTCATGGGCAACAGCGACTTGATGACCAAGTTTGACGAGAGTCTGCAGAAGGTTCGCAGGGATATCGTCGCTGCACAGAGCTTGTATCTGTAATTTGCGATAGAGGTAGAGCCATACGCGCGGGTCAAGACAGTTGGATTTTTTGTGGTCTTTGTGTAAATTGGTTGGGCGTTCTGGGATACATCCGCGCTTGTCCTCGATACCATTGCAGGCTGAGGAGTTCAAAGGGGCATGTTAGTTGTTGTGCAAGTAGAAAAGTATTCTTCATTTGCTACTAGACCTTCATGAGCATCACAATTCTCCGAGACAATTGTTGGTCCCCCTTTCAGAGGTTAATATATTACCATCAAGGATAATGCTGTGTCATCTACGTTTCATTATCCCTTTGCACCTAAACGCCGTGTAGCCGCCCAATTGGTACAATGATTTAATTATGACAGTCAAGAGACAAGTCAGGACCTGGCAATCCGCTCCCTACGCGGTGTTGCCTTCTGATAAGAACCAAGTTTACCGTTCTGATGTGACGCTGATGATCAACCCGACAAAAACGCTGAATACGACGCCCGAAGTGACGAAGAAATGCCATTTCTCGCTCCAGATACCCTGACGCAGCAGCCAGCTGATGCTACCCAGGGGAAAGAAGAAACCAATCATCATGCCGCGCACGAGAATGTCTACCAAGCCGGAATCTAGGTCTTCGTTGAAGCCTCCAATGGCTGCGCCTGTGGCCGGCAGCTCTCCCGCATTAGAGTCGATCCAAGCGTCCTCAAGTCCGCGCATCGTGTCAGGTGAGGGTAACGGCTCCCCTGGGGCATAATGCTCGCTGCGGACAGATGCGAACTGCGTGCGAAGTGTAGCGATCTCGGTGGTTGTGAAGCCTGACTGGAGCAAACGGTCGAAGCCGCGCGGGCGAGGGCGCGTCGATGGTGCAGACCATGAGCCCTTCGCAACGCTGGACTCGGCGTCTTCCTCGGGAGGCTTGTCGGCGGCGGCGCGCTCGGCGGCCAATTCCTCGGCACTAAGCTCGTCTCCGATGGAGCAGTTGACGTAGATGCGGCGAACGGCCTGCGCGCCAACTACGGATTTGCCCTTGCCCTTGACGTCGAGGCTGTTCCCCTCGAGGCCGGCTCCATGGTCATTTCTGTGCCCTTCGGACTTTTGGCTTGGTGCATCGGCTGGCGGCGGCGGCGGCGGCGGCGGCGGCGGCTGCTTGATAACGGCGCTGAGTGCAGCCGAGTCGGGCAGCAGGCGACCCTGGTGGATGAGACGCAGGCGGTTGCGGGTGGCAAGGCGGTTGCGCAGGAGGTGCTTGAGGGAGAGCACGGTGGTGGCGCGCGGCTCGGTGATATCAAGCTCGACGTCGGGGAGTGAGGTCGAGAAGCGGATGGTAAGGAGGAGGGGTGGGACGAAAGAGGACGAAGACATTATGCCGGGGGCATTTTGATGCGCTCTGTACGCGGGACAACGGAAAAGACCGTCTGGTCCTTGTGCAGACTTCTGGCGAAGGTCTGTATTCTGCAAATCTCCTTCAGCTTGGGGGCGTCGTTTACACCATGATTGCGTGAAGATGTAGCGAGATACTCCGTAATATAGAAGTAGTCGGAGGTGCACCAGTCGCCCACCCGCAACCAAGAGTTGGCAGTTCAGGCACGACCCCCGTCAGTTCCGCCTATAAAAGTGACGCACAGGCGCCTCAGGCTCCACTGCAGGGCCGCCGGCTTTGTGGGGACTCCAAGGAACCTGCCGTCACCTCGAGGCGCCGGGGCTCCGAATTGGTAAATAGAAACAAAATCTTGTAAAAGTGCATGCCACGGTGGAAATTTCCTGGCCCTCCGCACCCGCGCAGAACCCGAGGCCTGACCCAAACCTGCCCTGACCACCTCGTCCCGTGGTGTGAATCTCCGTCGCGCGTCAATCGTCCTGCATGGATCCCACCAGCTAGCCATGGCATGGGCTCGAAAGGCACGATACTTGATCTGCTTCTACTGTGGCACCAAGTCGCAGACGAAGTATGATGGGACGAATCGCGAGTTTGGATGCAAGAGCTGCGGCTCCACGAATTACTTAGATGAGGTGCGTTCTGTTATTTGGCTCGTCTTGTCTCCTGGCGTACAGAACCAAGCGTTTTCCAAAGGGGCTTTGCTAATGTGCGAGACCTGTGCAGCACGGCGACATCGCCGATCCTCCCACCGCAACTGAGCACGAGGCTCCCGCAGCCCGCTATACCGTATCTTCTGCAGCTTCGGCATCGCCAGATAGCATCTGGTGCGCTACGTGCCTGAAGAACCAGCGCCTCTTCACAGCCTCTCTTGCGCAGTACCTGCCCGACGACCCCTCGCACCCAGACTACGCCGAGCTGGAGCGCAACTACTACCGGTTTCGCAAGAGCCTCGAGCAGCGATATCCCCAAGTGTGCCCGGAATGTGCCGAAAAAGCCGATGCCCGGATCCGCCAGGCCGGGTACGTGGCCAAGACGGACCACCTGCGGAGGATGATGGACCGCACTCGCGGCAGGAAGGCAACTTCAGCCACAACTTCTCTGGATTGGGCACATACAATCGGCCGAAGCCTTTGGTGGGGCGGTCTTGCTCTTCAGATGCTCTGGCATCTCAGTGTCATGGCAGGTTTGCTGGAACATACAGGCCATGGAATGTATGACCCGGATGAAAAGAGCTGGGCCGTTGTCGTCTACGAGAATCTCAAGCGCTTCGTGGGCCTCCTTCCGGCTTCCGATCGCCTCATCCATGCTAGCATAGCGATGAGCATCCTGAGCGCTTGGTGGAACCCCCATTTTGTGCAAGTCAACCGTGGCTTTACACGGCACTTGCTAGGCTTCACCCAATGGTACTCCTTCCAGGGCCTCATCGTCTTCTTTCGTTTCATGTTCCGCAGCGTCCTCAGATTCGATCGGGGAACCAGCCAGACCCCCGAAGCTCAGCTTGGTGCGCATGCGGCAATGGCAGGACTCATGATCTTGGTAGGCTGACACTGGCCGTTTGGACAGCACACGTCTAACAGCTCTTAGATTTATATCACAGCTAGTAGATCCATAAAAGTAGACACAACACCGCTGTTCAAGTCAACGCCAGTGCCAGTTCAGGCGGACTTCGCTGCAGGAAAGAAGATCGGTGGGAGTCAGGAGCATCCCACCAATTCTCTATCCCACGCGCTCAACGAGATCGATTCACCACCACCCCGCAGCGCCCATAGCAGCAGTCTGGACAGGCAAGCGAACACGATACGCGGGATTCCGACTTTGACTAAACGACAAGCTGTTACCCCTGTCCAACCTCAGGATGGTTTTGGTGCGTTACGCCTGTCTGACCCAGTTGCTCCTGCGCCGCCGCCGCCTGCAGATTCGGGCTTTTTAGACGAGATGGATTGGGCCCCAACAACATCGCAAACCTCGCCGCACCGTGCCTTCAATGATGCGACGCCATTCGGGGCACCCGCTCGCTCCTTTGGCGAAGCTCCTACGCAGCTCAACACGAAACCATTCTGGTATCCTGTTCCTGCGGCCCCGGTCAACCCAGCACAACGACTGCGCAACCCGCCTGTTGCTCCCTTGCTAATGAGCAATAAGGCAAAGAAGGAAGAGAGCAGCTTCGGGACTGCCTTCGGGGCCCCTCGAGACAAGAAGAAACAGGCTGAGGATGATGGAGGGGTTACATTCAGCCAGCCTAAGTTCTTTGCGCCAGAGAGTGACGCAGATGAGGCAAACTCATTGGCGGATCTCCTAGGTCAAAGCTTCACTCTAAGCCAGGAGCAAGAGGACGAGGGGACGACGAACAAGACGCCTCTGAACAAGCAAGTGGCAGCCAACACGAAAACCAATGTACGCAGCATCATGGCTGCTAGAGCAGTGACTGTTGCTGTTCTTCTGGCAACCTGGTTGCTCGCATCCCTCGCTCCCTTCTCCCTCCGCACCGAGGGGCAGCTATTAGTTCTGGGTGTCGCGGGTGCGATTGCGCTTCACGCCATAGGCGACACCAGTCGGTACAGCGCCAGCGGTGGCGAAGTACTCGGCCTCCTAGCCTACGTTGAATCTGTTCTGGGGGTGGTCGAGCTGGCAGCCCTCTGTTGGGTTGGATGGCAGACATGGATAGGGGCTGGAGAAGTCGGTGTCTACGGGTTTTTGGTGCTGGGCACGCTCTTGGGGCACCAGCTGTGGAATGCTGTGAAATGATTTGGCAGGCTTTCAGTCTCTTGCATATTCGGCGTGTGTTTCTGGCTACGACTATGATTGTTTGTGTTATGGCGCCATTACACTGACTACAGGAACCCTTTTGAGGAAGGGTGTATATTCTAGAGGGATTAGGGACTTGACATCTATGGATGGACGCACACAGCGCATTGGCTTATGGTGATAGACACGATTAACGAACAATTGTTAGATATACAATCAATGTACCACATTTTGGCGGAAAGCATCTGTGAGCGGAGGTGGTGAAGTAGTCTGGTCGCAAACCAGTTGAAACGAAAGCTAGGCCAACAACAAAACGACGTACGGAGACAGCAATGCTTGCACTATGGTCCAGTCAAGCCAGTCCCAAACATGGCCTTAACTGTGGGGGATGTCAAGAGAACACGCAACCGCAGTGAAGCAGCACACTTGGCACGCGGGTACCCGGATCCTATGACGTCTGGTTCCCCAGCACATCATTGCGATGCACGTGTATGTGATCCTATTTTAGATCCGCCCGTTCTTGTCGGCTATTGCGTAGCTCGGCGCTTGAAGCATGATCTCATGGTATAGCGTTTGGCTCATCAGCTGTTTGCGTGCGAGGCCGGCATGCGGCGGAGCCCGCCTCCGTTTTGGTGGGCGAGTCAGGTCAGAGACATCAGGCTGGGCTGCCTACGTACATACATGCATACGACTGACTGAAATATGATGGACGTGAGAAATATGGAAAGACAGCTCCATTCATGCCTTGGTTGTCATTGCAAATCAACTTTGCACAAACTATTTTGGTGTCGCCATACTAACACGGATAGCATATCTTAGTGTTTCATCGTTGGCCCTCCAACTCGGGAATTTCGTTATTAATGCATCCACGTCCACTTCAACCTAAGGTACCTTACCTTTCCAAGTAGGTAGGTACCTGTGAGGCGAGCCAGCGCATGAAACCCAGCAACCGTGGGTTGGTTCCAGCGGTTGTGACATGCCTGATCTACGGTCCCCTTTCTGTGGCGGGTTGACGATGACATGGCATTCGTAAGCCCGGAGCGCTGATCATGCGGGGACTTGAGGTGAACGATTCGCCGCGGGACGCCATGTGCGATAAGCGGCAATCTGGGACGATGACGGAGAAACCAACGACATTCTCGGTGGTTTGGTGCTATTTCTAGCTGTTGGGAGCGCAACTAGGTAGACAGGCTGCGTTTCCGCGTTCGCCACGTCTCGCTGGTTGATCCCACAGGGCAGGATGCGAGCCCAGTCTGTGGTTGTGCTTTTTTCCCCTTGACAACGAAAGAAGCCGCAACCAGATTCACCATGGCCTTAACGCCGGAACAACGTAGCATGAGTTTACGGAACCCAGCAAGACGTCACTTTGAGACAAGGGGCACCCGTCGCATGGAGCAAAAGCCGGTCAATTGCGCGGTGGGCAGTTGAGGTACAAGGATCGGAAGTACCTCTGTCCCCCCGATCTCCGAGAGTGACCGTACCCCAGTACCTTTTTACTTTCATTTCTCGATTATTTTGTTTAGCATCGAGTGCCTTTTATGTACCTTACATACTTGATACTGGTAGAGCCAAAGGCTCTTCACGTCAACTCTCAACGCACTGCCGGGGTGACACTTTCGATTCGACTTCTATTTACTCAAAATGGGGGGGGAAGCATTGTTCATTAGAGCCTGCGCGATGCGAACAAACCAAAAACAAATGCACGTAGGGATGGATGCGCGTTGCCTTAGAACGCCTCGTTTTGCGCATCACCATACTTCCGTGCATTGAGCTACCAACTCTAAAGCCACGCGACAAACACAAAAAGCGTGTGGATTCGTGCCCTGGCGGGAATTGGCTTTCCTCTCTTTGGTCTGGACCGCCGCCCTGGATTGCTTACAAACCCCGGAGTTTGCCGCACTCATATTCGACCGCCTTTGATCTTTGCTGTGTCGCCGTTCACAATCTAATTACCGAGAGTGGTAAATCTGTAAACCGAGGAGCCTTGACCCGAGGGGGGGAAGGGCGTGCTTCGTATATTCGAAGCAATTTCTCCACGGCGTGCACGCGACGGACTACCTCATTCATCTCACCGAGCAGGCGGGGGGTTACACTGTCCCCAGAGGTCGTAGGCGAGTTTGACGCAAGGGTCAGGTACCTTGCGGCTTGCATACATACAAGGTACCAAAAGTGCAAATGTAAAGCGAGGAGGAATGCGCAATGCGCAATTCCATGGGGAACGAGTAATGGCAAGCTTTGAATACGGAAGGTAGAGTGTTCTCGGCCAGGCGTTTGAGAGCCGGTGGTGATGCAACATTTCCAATTGTCCTTTGATTTTGTCACTTTCTCACTTTCCCACATTACAGTATTACATGTACACCAGAAATGCCTTCCCCCAGTGCCTTAGCCCATGACACAATTGATTCTGTAAGATGTGCGAACTAAGCCAAGTTCAGGGTCCCTGCAGGGAACCCACTTGCGTTCACCCGCGGACTCACCACAACCAGGGCAAGGGGGATGATCAATTATTTTCTGCACCGTAGGAAGCACCCCCCGAGACCCGGCTGCAGTTCCTTTCTCCAGTTAGGGCGGTTTGGGAAAACATCAGGCTCGATGGCATACGATGCTCTACTGGACGCGATTTGCGAAGTTTGGGGGGTGCAGCTGCTGGGTTTGGTAACGTGGGAATGCCACACGTTCGCTCTACGCTTTGTTGCGAGACTGGGGGTAAGGCAACTCGCTAATCTGCCAGTCTCGCGTCTGACGTGGTGCCTTTTGGTTTTTGCTGGCGCTGGTGCTGGAAGCTTGGTTTGCGTGAAATCCGGTCGAGCCCACTTCCCGATCCACTGCATCGCATATAGCGTTCCTTCTTCCGTAGCAGAATCTGGGACTGAGCTATGCTTTGCTATGCTATGCTATGCTATGCTCCACCAGCTCTCTGTCACAGATGGCGAGACTTGTCCGGCACTACCTGCCCAGATGGCCGACCGAAGCCAAGCCCTCGATGTCCGAGACATGGCCCAGGAGAGAGATGGTACGGTAGGCGACCTGCGCCGCTAAGATGCTCGCACCTCGCAAGCACCGATCTACCGACGTCGACGGACCGGTACCGACTCGGCAAGTCGCGAGTGGTGTCTCAGTCCGGCGAAGCCGTCGTCTCACGCCACGGTCCCTTCCAGCCTATCCTTGACGTAGTGTCGTACCCTGGCTGATGCTGGATCTCCCCATCTTCTTGGAGGCCATCTTCTTGGAGGAGGGATTTCTGCTACTCGTGTGACATGATGTGCAGCAGCAGCGTCCGCACCCGAGCCTCACCGTACCCATATTCCCCCCAGTTGATGGCGGTGGCTCATCCGAACACCGACCCCCCGTTGTGCCCGATGGAAGTGTAAGCAGAAATTTCCCGAAGGAGCCCGTCCTGCACGCTGCACCAACCAGGAGGAGTGGAAGGCAGCCACATTCCGCGCAGGGTTGGCAAAAGGCACACCTGCCTTGTTCGACTTTCGACGGGGGCGCAATGTTTTTGCTGTTCCTGCGCTGCGACACACGTACACTTCCAATATTGTGGTGGCCACCCTCTGGCTCGGTGGTACGATTGCCAGGGCGGGCTTTGCTTTGTCCCAGGAAGCTGGTGGTGCTAGTAAGCAACCAGGCTTGAACTCTGCTGCATAGTGCCGCCCATCCGTTTTCCAGGTCTTTGTGGGTTGCGCTTCGTTTAGTATTGGAGCTACCAGCCGGCGCTCAATTACTTCTCACCTCATCTCGGCTGGTGTGCTACTCTGGCATCGCAGCTAAGGTCCCTTGTGGTAAAGCGAAGGATGGCAAGTGAGGTACGGCAGCCCAGACCAAAGAATCAAGCTCAGCACAAGTACCTGCCTTGCAGTACGTGATCCATTAGCCTGTGACAGTTGCACCAGCATGGAACATGGTGTGGTGCAGGGACATGGAGCACGCAGGGCAGAGGGAAGCATCACCAGAGCAAAGCAGTACACAGAAAACTATCCTCCTCCCCCCCACGCCCCCGGAGCGAACCCCACCGGCCTCTCTACCGGATCCGGGTCAAGCTGAGAGGGGATCAGTGGAGGGGAGATTTGCACCTGATGCAGCGTTGCATGTACTGCAATGCGCCTACCTACCTTATGAGTAGGCAATGACCAGAGTTCAAGGGCACGGCAGGGCAGGGCTGCAGTCTGCCAAGTACCAGTACCTGCCCATGTGCTTGTGCAAGGCAACCAAGGTGCTGCAAAAGGCATGGGAAAACGCGAGGCAGGGTGAGATTGAACAACCCGCCACCGTCATGTGAGTCCCAAAGTTGGAGCATCTGCAGTGGAAATTGAAGCTTTGACTCGATTCGGCACTGGTCAGCGTCGTAACCAAGGGTAAGGTACAGTACGGAGTACCTCACTCCTGTACCTGCCCAGAGGTACCTCGCACCAAGTCTTTAAGGTAAGGTGTCTTGCCTCACCTTGCTTCAATTCAAAGCAAGTGCCACCGCTGGTGCCCCCCACTGCACTGGCCCTGTCCACTGTCCACCGTCCACTGTCCCTCTCGCTCCCCCTTCCCACTTCCTACCTCCCACCCTTTCCCCTTCTGTCTCGGTCTGGTCAAGTGTCTTGCGACCTGCTACCGTGCTGGGGTTCCCCGTCCGATCCGTCCTGTCCCTTCTTTTTTTTTCCTTCTTCAAAGCCACGGCCCCCCGACGACCGACACACTACTTCCTTCTCTGGCCTTGACTCCCCTCTGCCGGCTCCTTCAACCTCTTCTTCACCATTGTTCCGCCCCAAGTCCTACAAGAAGAACAAGAAGATGGCGACCTCGCTTCAGCTTCTTACTTCCAACATGGGGCAAGGCCTCTTGTAGGCCACGCTTCGTTATACTTGAGCCCACACGAGCACTTTTCGTGGACGCGGTTCAGAAGGACCGAAACAACTCACAACTTTGATACCTAACCGACCCCTACGCCTACATCTCCGTTGCTGCGACTTTCCCATTTTGTCCACTGATCTACTCAATCGCTCGCCACAACCTCCTCAAACATACGCACCACTACTCTTACTCCTACTCACTATACAACGTCTTCATCTTTCACGTCGACCTGTTCGCTTCCCTTCTGGCAGCAGAGCTGATCACATGGACCAGTTATTGGAGAATCAGTCGGGCTTTCAGTTTGGATTGGGTCTTGGAGATATGGCTTTGAAAAGAAGTTCGCATGTTTTTGTCGAGGACGGCGCACGCGCAGAAGACATGCAGCAACGTACCACTGCCTCGGCATACCGATCAAGACGCGGCTCGAGGAGTTCAACCAAAGATGACAAGTTGCTCAATGCCCTCGATTTAGAAGACGTACAACGCAACGGCATCTCAACCCGCGAGACCAGCACGGTTGTGCGCTCACAGAACGGCACAGTCATGAGTCAGGAAGTGTCAGTTGCAGCCACGGCTGTATCAAGAGGTGGAGAGACAGCAATGGAGCACACATGGGCAGTGACCAACGAAGCGTCCACCGACTGGGTTGACAAGGTCGGGACGAGGTCAGCCTCCCTTCCTAACCGCCCTTTGGCCGAAAGGCCCTCCGAATTTCCCAATGTGCCCATCACAGGGCGGCCTCTCAACTTTGGCGTCGTGATACCTGGCGTCTACAGGAGCAGTTATCCTAAACCCGATGATTATGGTTTTGTGAAGGAGCTGAAGCTCAAAACCATGGTGTAAGTTTTCACTCCCACTCCCACCTCGCGATTTAGAGCAGTCCACTAACCTTGTACCAGCACATTGGTGAAAAAAGAGGAGTTAGACCACGAGTTCGACTCGTTTCTTTCTGAAAGTGGCATCCGTCATGTCGTTTTCAACATCAAGGGCACCAAGAAAGAAGCAATTTCCACAAAAATGATCAACTCGATACTTGGTGTTGTTCTCGACCGACAGAACTATCCGCTCATGCTACACTGCAACCACGGCAAGCATCGAACAGGGTGCGTCGTGGCCGTGATGCGAAAGGTGTCTGGTTGGAATCTTCAACGCGTCCTCGACGAATACGAACTTTACGCGGCGCCTAAACTTCGCGAATGCGATGTCGAGTACATTAGCTCCTTTCAGACTGCGTCCCTCCAAACCCTCAGTGGCACACAATCATCGAGGTTCAGCAGCCCGCTGCAGGCGAGGACTTTCCTCCGAACGCTTGCCTTTTCCACCTTCGTCATGGTGGTGTGGTTAATTTCCGGTTCGCGGATGATGACAACTCAAGATCAATAACCCATTCTGCGATGGGCGTGCCTCAAACCCGGCATGTGGGCCAACTCTTCGTCAAAACCCCAGCCTCTCCATCCTTTTGTCAGTAAAGTCACTACGGCAACGCAGAACTTTTCGTCACCAGACGCCACTTCCATGGCCATGGTGCATGAACTTTATAGACATACTTCGATTTAAACGAAGTCGCATGAAATTTTATTTCTTTACATGCACACGTCCACATTTCCTAACTTTGTTCCTGGAGCACGAAGAAAGAGATGGGTTGCATGCTATTACCGCTATTACCTTTGCATTGAACGGCCAGCATTATTGGGCTTGTGTATCGGGGACAAAACAAGAGCTGCTGCAGTCTCCAATGGCGTTTTCTTTTTCTGCGTTTCATCCGCATCCGTGGTCTCAAGCTGTACACTTGTTCGCATTTCATTTGTTTCGCCTGCGAATGCGCTGGTTATGATTATATACAGCTTTTGTCTTTTATGGTTTCCTCAGTGGTGACTGAAAACCTAGTTGTACAGATAGAACTGTCAATACGAGATGGCAGGGGTGATGAACTTTACCATGCCCTCTTGCTTGATCACCTCACTCTTAAGTCCTGTCCGTGACACTGTCTGCTGAGTGCCTTGAATTGGATAGCGTCCTTCCTCCGGCATATTGACGTGCTGGAGTGACTGACAGACTTCCTAGAATCCGAAAAGGATGATGCAATGATCTGATCATACGCAAATCGAGATACTTCCCAACTCGCCACGATTCGAACTCAGAAGGCCAAGTGCATTGCCTTTCCTTGTCTTGAACTTACTGAATATATTTTACGATCGAAGCATCGGTGATCCTCACATGTGACTTCACGCACCAAGACAAGCGTCATCCGCGTCTTGCATTTTCGCCTGCAACAGGCCCACTCCTTTCCTCCTTCACATGCAGGAAGCTCAACCACATCTCGAAGGATGGACAGGTATCTGGCAAAAAAGTGGCTTTGTGAGTCGTAGTATTATACAGTATTTCAACTATGGTAATTATGGCCGTGATCCCGTTGCTGACGGCATACGGGCCCGTCTTGAACACTTATCGTACAGTCTTGGCTCCATAAATCGAGCAGGAACAGTCGATTTAATGGAACAATGAGAGGTCAGCTGAGGTCTACGCACACTCGTCCCCCACCGCGAGTAACACATTAGTCCTCATCCTCCTTGGTTGCCCAGCGGTTCCGCTCCAGGCGTGCCTCCTCGTCGCGGCGGAAGTCGCCGTTGGCATATACCCACCCGGACGCGACAAAGTTGGCGGCGCCCAGGCCGACGGCGGCACCGCGCACGACGCCGCGGACGGACAAGAACCTGCGACGCAGCGACACGGGCTGGCGCCGGCGCAGGGCCAGCAGGGCGTACAAGCCCGACCAGGCGGCCGTCAGCCCGGCGCTGCCGGTGGTGAAGCCGGAGAGGTTGAGATATGACGCGAAGAGCAGCGGCGGGGTGAAGAGGAACAGCGGCAGCGGCTGCATCGGACGGGCGTGCAGCGCGGTGACGAGGGTGGCCAGGAGAGAGGGCGGGAGGGAGGAGGCTGTCGAGACAGGACGAGGGAGGCGTCCGAGGTTAGCAACGCGGGCGCACTGAAGGATTTTTTTGAGCAGTCGTGCGAAGCTTGAGAGATGATGAGAGCATCAACTCAACGAACACAGGCCGCGATATGGCGGGCGTCGTGGGAAGTTGGTGGAAGAGGGGGGAGGGGTGGTGTCAAAGACTCGAGATGAGACGAGACGAATGCAGCGAACGGGAAATAGAACTTACAGCCCCAGTCTTCGAGGTGCTCGAGGAGCGACTTCACGGGAGGGTTCGGGCCAGCCTGTGGTGTAGTCATAATGGGCTCGGCGTCTATTGCGTGGTTGTTCGACGAGGCTGTGACAAATTGGTCGCCGGCGTCAACAGCCGGTGCGTAGTCAATTGTTCAGCGGAGGCAATTCAGCAGCACGGGCTCCGAAACTGGTGGCAAAGCTGTGGTGATGATGGTAGTGGTCCTTTTCTGTCTCACGCGGCTTCGCTCACTGTGTTCCGTTTCATCCTCGTCGTTTCACCCTTTCTCAGCTTTTCGGCAGCTTAGCTGAGGCGTTGGTACAAAGAAAGAAAAATGACGTCGCATATTCCTCGGGGTTGCGGATGACTAAGCTGTTGCGAGAGGACTAAATGTGAACCGCCATCTAGCTGAGGTGTCTTTGACTGAGTACCTTACCTTGCGATACGACAGTTGTGCTCAGGTAGCCTTGCCCATTGGAGACAATTGTAAATGCGCATTGAGGACGGTACTAATTCCCTCCAAGTGTCCTGACGAGAGATCTGATTTTCTCAATATCCCAATGTCGCGTGGGTGCAAGTCTGAGTTGGTAAAGACGCTCATTGGACCGATGCCACCCCGTTCATGTCCGGGTTGAAACGCCAGCAAGCACATTGTTTGCTGTTAATAGAAATCCTCAGCCATGATGGGCCCGCCGCGCAGGGGTTGCAAGCTGCCACGTGCGTAGAGCGCCGCCCCATTTGGGGGAACCCAACTCGGAACCCGCTCGGCAGAGGATTGAACGACGCAGGATTAAGCGACGCAGGGGTGCGCCGTGTATTTGTCCAATAGGATCCCAGCTGCCTCTGGTCGCTGCAGACAGGGGTCTAAGTAAGGCATGGAACATCCGACAGAACAAAGCTTAAGGCCAAATGCCATGGCCCCCAACGCGAATCCTCCCGTTGGTTATTTGCGTTGTGCGTTCATCACTCCGCCAGCTTGGTCAAGGCTGATCCGTCAGCACATTCGGCATTTCCAGTCCTTGCAGATGAGGGGAGGCGTTCTAGGTGGCTCAAATGGATTTACATCTGATCCTTTGGGGGCAATGTCAGTGCCACGCGAGCACACCCTAACCATCTGATCTAGGAAGACGACTCAAGTTTGCGGAAAGGCCAAACGTGCCGCGTCAACCAGGACTTGCAACCATGCATGGGTATAGCCCCTGCCCAAGGCAACACGACCCAGCCCGCTGGGCTTCGACTTGGCCCCCGACATCGCTCGCGGGTGCGACGGTCCCATGCGTTTCTCCGCTGAGCCGACGGAGCGGAATGCACCAACAAATCGAGGTAGTACAACATATGGATGACATGTGCAAAAGCTGAACCACAGTACAACAGGACAAACCCGAGTAGTCAAGTCTACTGACGTGAAGAGTAAAAGAAAAACGGCAAACATGGTAGGGGAATGGGAAAGTTCCCAATGCTTGAAACAACGCAGTCTATGTCTACAACACTCATAGTGTTGGTACAATGAAATGAAACCAAGACCTCCTTGCCTGTCTATGACCTGTCTATCCAGTTCTTGCCCGCAAGACCGTAAAGTAAAACAAAAGAAAGTGATCCCAAGCCCGCAGAACAAATGAACAATGCAAACGTTGATCGCAAATCGATGACCCAAGCTCTTTGGGGAAAGCTGGGGGGAAATATGGAGAAAGAAAAAAAAGTAAGAAAAGAAAACAAGAATGATAGCAAGAAAGAAAAAAGGACAAGAAAACAAAAGTATCTAACCGAAAGTCGCTGAGTAGGTGCCGATACCTCTTGATGCCAAACCCTCAAGAAAATGAATGACTCCTTCGCAATGAGTCCCATGTGTTTGTCATGGATGCCAATGATGTTACAATGCAGTCGTTATTTCATGCCATGGTAAAAATATGTCCCGTTGGCTTCAAACCTGCCACATATCGGTGACAAGTCAATTTGATGCTACAAAAGCATCATTGTCGGCTATGTGGCCAGTATCGAGGGTCTGGGCCATATTGTAGTTGATAATCGATGTACCCCTCATCCTGATATTCTTGGCCAGCCGTCGAAGCATATCCGGCGGGCGCGCTGGAAGTGCTGGCTGGGTAGCCATGCCAGGTGCTGTACGCCTGAGCTGGGGCAGGCTGCTGGTAGTGTTGGGTTTGGTGTTGGTAGGCATGGGTCGAGTAAGGACCTGCACCAGATGTTGTCTGGTAATCCGAAAGAGAGGTGAGATCGAATCCGTCATCAGGACCCAACATGGAGACGTCGAATCTATCCAAGGTGCCTTCATGGTCATCATAAGCCGCTCTCGAAGAGCCACCACCAGTGGAGCGATGGCGCGAAGACTGGCCCTCTCGCCTAGTCCTCGACGACTGTGACTGGCTGTGTTCTTCTGATCGCTTGCTCGTCCCCCTTCTGTTCCGGCGCGAAGATGACCCCTCGCGAGTGTACTGGCATCTCTTGCCCGCGGTCAAGCATCTCTCACAGCCATCTCTCTCGCCGCTGCATTTGAGCTGTTCCCCCCGATAACTGATGTCAGCTCTATTGGCTCCTGTTCGGAAGCAGAGCAGAGTGCGCTGCGGTACGCTTCCAAGTGCTTGGGAGGGCTCCATACCTTTTTCTCGTGGCAACGATCACATGCTTGGTGTTGGCTAGAGCGGGCTGTGATGGGGTCGTGTGCAATGTGCAACTGGTGCATCTCATCCGTCTCCGGATCGTACTTCCAAGTGTTGAACATGATGAACAAGACTCGCAGTTGCGGGGAGAAGCTCCTGAATATCTGTGTGGAAATTGGGCTCTTGCTGTGAGTTGGTTGATCGGTGTGCTGTTTGTTGCTGTGGCTTCCTCGTTGTTGACAGTCCTGGGCGACGGACTTATATATGAGATAGGCCCAGGCATCCTTGTGGATGGCGAGCGGCCAAAGAGGGCGGACTTTTTGGGAGTACACGGACCCTGGTGAGTCGGGCCCCGGCTCATGGCCATGCTGGCTGCCACCATGGTCTTCATCTTCCTTCAAATTCACTCTCGTCAGCCAAAGTGAATGATGAAGGTCGCTAGGGAGCCAAGAGTCGACCAGGCACCCCCCGTCGGTTTAGGGGAGTGGGTCAGAGAGTTGGGGCACCGCACGCCCCGCAGACGCCATCGAAGAAGAGGGCGTGTGGTGTCGAAGGCAAGAGTCTGACGGTGCATGACGGTACCTCTCTGTTGGATCGGAGTCCCGTGGCGTGGCCGGGCTGCCGCAGGGCATAGCGACAGAAAGGCCAGACAAGAGTGGCTGGTTGACGCACGGACAAAGCGGGAGGCGTCTGTTTTAGAGGCTGCCTTCGGCTCTTCACGTGTTGCTCAGCCCTACAGCGCTGACTCACGGCCTTAAAATACTGAAATGGGTGACTGAGCACAGACTTAGTTGTTTTTATGGGCATCAAACTAAAGACGCAAATGACGGATGATGCTGTCGTGGTTCACGACCAGGCAAGACGAGACAAGTTTGGACGAAAAGTTCGCTGCGCGGGTTTTGGGTGTCACTCAAAGGGTGGAGCAGAACAAAGCAGGCACGCCTCACCTCACCTCACCTCACCTCACCCCTCGCAACTTGCCTATTTCGGATAGCACCAGAGTCGCATATAGGAGAGTACTCTGTACCTTAGGATGCGATAGGGACGCCCGATCCGCTACCGGGCACAACTTGACAAGGCTGTCCGCAAATTACCATGAAACTAAAAGTAGACATCTATTCTATAGCAGATGCTCATCAGCATTCCTGTAACGGTCGTTGGGCACACTTTGCATGTTTCAACACCGACGCATTTTTTCCCATCGGAGCTTCGACGCTCTGATCTGCTCTGCATCGGTCTTGTCCCCCATCGCCATGTGTCGACTCAAAATAGCTTGGCACCAGGACAGGGTAACAACCATACACGCAAGGTACTGCCCGGCCTTGATCCCAGGCATAGGCCTGGTTGCATGTCCTGCCCTACCGAAGAGCGTACCCCAACCCCTGACGGTCTCTGTAGACACGAACCAATGATGCTGGTTGTGGGGTTGACCTTTACCGCGCGTGGGTCTTGGCTCCTCGGATTTCCGTGGAATACTGCAGCTGTAGCCGCGGGGATTATCTTCTGCCTTTCTAGTTTGCTCCCCAGCAGTGGTTTTCGTAGCTACCTGAGGTAACTGCATGGGGCCCCTTAGGATGTGCTTACACGCCCACTCGCGCCAGCATTTTTGGGCTAGGCTGGACCGTAGCGTGATTGATCAGGTATCCTCAGCTAAGATAGCCAGCCAACCTTGCAAAGTCAAGAGACAAGGAGAGTCTTGTCTAGGAGGCGAACTGGGAGGCCAGTTCTGCGCATCTACATTTGTTGTCACTTGACTGCTTTGGCCCTATTGCTTTTCCACTCGCCTGGCAGGACTCTAGCCAGGGAGCTGGGAAGAGTGAGTGGCACAGTTACGTCGATGAATGGCCTAAAAAGAGAAGCATGTAGTAGTTGAAGTCATACCCATGGAAGAGCGGGCAATGTCTGCCTTACGCTCCATGGTCTTCTCGTCGCTGATTGGTTGTCCCTGGCAAGCCGTCTCTCATGCTCATTCAAAATAATTACCTTCCATGTGTCATGGCAAATAGACAAGCCCTACAGTGCTGCTGCTTGTTGCCCTGCCTCGCCGGTAAACCTGGTGAGGCAGAAGCGCAGATTGCGAGGGTTATGTTCCATTAATCAGCCAGTCGCTTGAACTGTTGGTGGTAAAAGATCTATTAAACGATGCGCGCGCGCGGTTGCGTAAGGACGGGGGTGCCTCGAGCCGATACTGCCACCCACCCTTCAGCCAAGAACCAAGTGGCATGTATGTGGGGAAGAGTTCAAAGGCTTACGGTGCTGCCAAGATCTCCCAATGTTGCATTACACAATTTGTGCCAAAGTGTAAACAACAGGGTATTCCTATACTATACTCCTTATGTAAAAACATCTGCCCTGTCGGTAGGACAGCAGCAAGCCATCATTTATGCGGGTGCTGCAGCAATTCAATTGCGCCCGTCGGGAATCCTGCCATGTGGTTGCAATGTCTGCAAGGTAGATCTAGGAAAACAGCCACCCGATCCAGGCGGCAGCACTGCTCTTCCTTGCTACGCCGCGCTTCCGTTGGCTTTGGATATACCAGACGGGTAGGTGTTATCCCAGCCTGGATCACCTGTGTGTATGTGCTTGTATGTGTATATATTGCGCCACGCAACGGGCGCACAATTCAGTCATTTGTTTCATGGAACGTGGAATCGTTGATCTGTACAAATGCCTGCCTAACACAATGAGGGCTCTGCCATCTCTCTGTCTATTTACGTACACTCAAACATCACGGCAATCGCCATCGCCCATGCCGTCACTGACCCTAGCGCGCGGTTGCTGGTGTCTTCGTCAGCGTTGCCCAATGAATAGTTACAAAGTTGACAAAGTTTAGAGTTGAAACGATGACTTCAGCTGATTCTGAGCGAGGCTGTGGAATCTCATGTTTCTGCTTCACAATGCAACATGTCTTTTCCACCTACTCCTCGCAGGACCAGGAACGATCCTGCAACTCTTACATGTGTTTCCCGGCGACCAATCGATGGCCCTGAGGGCTGTGTGGCTGGGCAAGAGTGAAATAGACCAGACTAATCCTTAAGCGTTGGCCGCATTGGCTCCTGACCCCAGACTTTTCCATGCTTGGTGGCTGAAACAGCCGCCACTCGTGCATGAAGGTCGCAGCCTTTCGGTATGCTACAATGTCCTACGGCGATGGTAGTCCTTGTCGAAATTACTGGGACGTACTCTGCCACGGAAATCTGTCGCTGTGAATTCCGCTTTTGGCTGGGCCTAGGTGTTGCCCATCCCTGTTGACGGCTTAAAATAGGCAATCTAGTCGAGCAAATCAGCCCTATAGGATCACTCACTGGCAGGCTTTGCAGAGTCCTTTCCCGCCCGCCTCCCTTGCATTATCTCAAGAGGCACGGGTTGAAATGAATTGTATCGTTCATTGATCTTTGCCGCTTTTTCTACAGTCACCATTGACGTTGCCCGCGCGCCATGTCGCGACTCCAACGAGGCTATGGTTCCCTATGCGAACCGGCTGTCTTCCGGCCTGCGGCTAGCTCAAGGGTCCCTACCGTACTGCATGCACAGAGCAGTTTCTTTGGAGGTCCTAGAAAAGGCCTTGGCTCGGATGGCCACCAACCTGGGGCTAGATTTGTGGAAGCGAAGAAGACATGGTTACCAATGCGAGGCAGAGATGAAGGTGCATCGTCCGGGTTTTCGGCCGAATGTCTGCGCTCTTCACAGTATGTTCCAGCACTGATAAGTTTTGACACTGTACGTTCCACATGGGCTTAAGCTCAGATTTCTGGGGGTGTGCTTTGCAGGCTCGGACTCGCAAGAAGAATGCGAAAGAGCAAACGCCAGGCTAGCTCTGCCATCAATTCCATCATGGCCGGAAGCCACGGGAATCCTTCTCAACCAGAGTCTGGTTTGCGGAAACGAATCACATTTACTCGTCTCATTTGCTAAGTTGCATGCCCAATCAGGGTCCCGATCAAGCATGTAAGATCAAGACGTCCAAGGGGGCAAACGCCCAGGGGAGGCGGCACGCCCAGTAATCTGGGCAGAATTTTGGCAGGTAGTCGTCGCTGAACGACCGACAGGATTCGGATTCTGGACGCTGTTGAGATCCACAAGTAAAGCCCACCGGGGATTATAGGATGCCTGTTCCGCTCCTCTGACCAGCTTCTTCGGTAATGCAAACCCGCGGCCCTCCATTACGAATGTCCGAATGCAGCAAAACGTCAAGTCGAGCGGATACATCTGGATGCTGCACCGTTTCATTGGCCGAGCCCGGGAGGAATCTCGAAGAAGAGCTTCTGCACTGACCACAAGGCAGGCCCCGGAAAAAGGTTGCGACGGGTTGCGTGCAGCCTCCCCGACGCCACACTAGCGTCATCAAGAAAAGGCCACCATCCCATCAAAAATCTACAATCCACCTCAACCTCCACGTGTACGGACCCGACCTCGTCTTGAATCCCTCCCCCTCGTCGCTCAGCCCGTTCTAGGCATTTCACTCCAATCACCTCACTAGATTCCTGCTGCTGCAGTCCAATTGTCGACATCATGGTCAGCCCTCAGATGTGAGTGTCTCCCGATCGAGCCGCGCAACCCAGTCGCATTGAACCATCCCCTCGTTGGCTTCAAGTCCGTGGGCAATTTACTAATTGGGGCTCAGCACCAACGTTGCCATCATACTTGGTATGATGCAAGTCGCCAAGCGTGTTCCTTTCGAAGACCCTACTGTTCTGAACTCGGTCCGCGCTCTGTATATTTTCAGCAACATCATCGTCCTGAGCATCTACCTCTATGTTCAGACCCAGATCAACAAGAAGAAAGGTATTGCAGCCCCCACCTCATCCCTGCTTTGTTCCGTAAACCATTACTCACACGACTGCCTTTTAGACATGACCACGCTCAAGTATGTTGAGCCTGCTCCCATGGGCTCCTCCGAAGAGGGCAAGCTCGTTACCACTACCGTCCACGCCTACGATACCCAGCAGCTCCGCGCCGCTTTCCGTTCCCAGCTCATGGGCGTTGGCATGATGGCCTTCATGCATCTCTACATGAAGTACACCAACCCTCTCCTCATCCAGAGCATCATCCCCGTCAAGAGCGCTCTCGAGAGCAACCTTGCCAAGATTTACGTTTTCGGCCAACCTGCCATCGGCGATCTCAAGCGACCTTTCAAGCAAGCTGCCGGCTTTATGAGCGCCATGCAGCAGGGCAGCGCGCAGAGCGACAAGAAGGCTGTTGAGGCTGCTGAGAGGGCTGGACGTGGCGGTGTCAAGGAGGAGTGATCAATGTCCAATAGGAAGAAGCACGAGTGGTGTTATCCTCCATCTGTTGTAGAGTAGTGCGCACCCACGATATTTCAATGGCCACCTATAGACACATTGTCTCCTACTGACCAGTTGCCTCTCCCCCAATCTGCCCCAACCATGCTGCGTATAACCACTTTTCGGTCCTTTCCCATGTTTTAGAGAGCACGAGGAGCTAACAGGTAAAATCTTCCATCATTGAAACAGCTTTGTTGTCACGCAGTACACAAATTGTTGCAAACTGAGGATACGTCGAGGTTGGGCCATCCAAAGGGGTATTATTAATTCATTAGTGGCGCATCGCCACTTGCCAAGGGTAGAGGTACCACCTTCCGACACTTTAGCCCATGCAGCAAGTCACGTTTTTTCGCGTCTAGAAAGTGACATCAGTTGGCGGGCTTCATTCGTTGCCTGCGACCCCTCTATGTCATGACTGCCCCCAAGACAATTTGACTTCTTTCGTAACCTGAAGAGAGGATAGCCCACGCACATGAGCGCAACCTTACCTCTGGAGTGTAGCTTGTTCGTCTCGGCCTATTTGTTGCGACCGGCGAGTTTCCATCATGGACCGGCCTAGGACACCGCCACCACGAACAACGGCATCGTCCAAAGTTGCATCGCCCCCAACTCCCGAGGTTACCAGAAGGATTGTATGTTCCTGTCATATTCAGACTCCTTCAGCCCCATGCTAATCCAGGCTGCAGGAAGAAAATCGGCTGCGCGCCAAAGCCATTCGCGATCGTCGAGAAGCTGAACAGCGCGCGACCGGGAATGCGCCATCCGTCCCCAAAACCGCATCAGGTTTCGTTCAGACAGACGATGTGCATATCACGAAATCGACCAACGGCAAGCGGCCTTTCAGCGCTGTCACGCAAAACGAGGCTCCGGGCACCACCAACCGTGATGGGCGGGTTCAGGGTGATGCCGAGGCGATCAAGCCCGTGCGGAAGTTTGCCAAATTTGTAGACTACAACATGAGTTCCATGACCGATACAAAGGGTGGCTTTCTTTCAGCAGAAGATGACCCTCACAATTACGCAATGGGTGCGCAGAAGACGGGCCAGGAAGATGCACAGCGGCCTAAGCACATGTCTATACAAGAGTGGGAACGCCTTCAGCTGATCCGGAGTTTGAACAAACCAAAGCCAGGTCAAAACGCAAGCCTTGTGGACGCAGAAGGCAAAAGGAAGACATGCAGGGAGTGCAACAACATGGATATAGACTGGGTGTGGGAGGAAGTGTTCCACATCTGTGTTTGCAAGGATTGTAAGGAGAAGCATCCTGAAAAGTATTCACTTTTGACCAAAACGGAATGCAAGGAGGACTACCTGCTCACAGACCGTAAGTCAGGCTGTCCATTTCGTCATGAGAAGTGCTAATCTGATTACGTAGCGGAGCTGAGGGACCCGGAGCTTCTTCCACATCTTTCTAAACCTAACCCGCATAAGTCTCACTGGCACGACATGATGCTGTTCCTTCGCTGCCAGGTGGAGGAATATGCACTCAAGACCAAATGGGGTTCGGCAGACGCGCTCGATGCTGAGTATGAGCGCCGCGAGACTCAAAAGAAGGCCCGAAAGGAGGCAAAGTTCAAGGAGAAGCTAACGGAGCTGAAGCGCAAGACCAGAACAGACGCATTTAGGCGCCAAGCGGGCACATTGAGCAAGTCGGGCGCCACCAAATTTGGGGATGCTGTGGGTGGTGGTAAACATGTGCATGAATGGGGCCGAACAGTGCAGAACGAGGAGGGCATGACCATCAAAACTTGCGTTGGCTGCGGGATGGAGGTCGAAGAACTTGAATTCTAATTTCCGCGCCCTCCGTCAACCTCGCAATGGAGGTCTCAACGGGGGATGCTTCCGAAGGAGGCGTGCCCACACCTGCCCTATGTCCACGCAGGCAGAATCATGCAGAACCCCATGTACGCGGACATGATCCTGGAGAACATGATGTCTATTGCGGCTAGGGTTGCGGGAGGATGGCGCAGAGGATTTGTCCCATGTCTCCCGTAGGGCGTGCTTCGCCTAATCGAAAGGCCGGGTGCACGCCTCAGACGCCCAGGTTTGTTCAGGAGACTGCATTGTCGGTGGGTCAGTCATGCTGCCTATGTCAATCGAATGCGTAGGGCTGAAGGTGACCCCTGTTACGCTGTTGGGCAAATAATCGTGTTGCTTCGTCGATGGCAAGGCTGCAAAGTACAGCTTACGCAACCCATCGAGCAACTCATCTAGCCATTCCGGGCATGCACAGATAGGGACAATACCAATGTCTAGCCTGGGCTTGTGCGGCCGTCCCGGCGGTTCACTACGCTTGCTACATCTAGACCGGGCAGCCCGCAACTGTCCGTAACACCACCGAATAAGGGGCTCGGCACGGCGTCGAAGGGATCGAGCAATACCATACAAGGAGTCGGAAAGGGTACGCGGCCTGTGGCAAGTTGGGCATTCCTAGCATTGATCGTGAAAGCCACGACATACTCCCCGTGTCAACTCCATCGCCCACTTGGAGGGCTAGTTGGCCAAGAACAAAAGTCCTTTTGGATCCGCAGCGTGCATCAGTGGCAATCCTGTGACTGTCGCAGACCTTGACCCCAAAGCCTTGTTTAGGTTGCAGTCCAAGTCACACGCGGTGATGGAGGCGCTTCGAGATGCCCGTCCACACCTTGGCCTCGTCAGTCCAAGCCTCGAAATTTGAGCCTTCTCTCGGCTTAGACTTGGACTTACCTGGAGCTTCTGGTGACAAAGGGGGAATTACAGCCCCCCAGGCTGAAGGATTCGGGTTCCAGAAAGGCTGGAGCTTGGCGAAGATGGTGCTTCGCTTAACCCTGAGCACTGAAGCGGTTCTCTGGCATTCTGCTAGAGGCAGTGAGTTGTGGGGGGGATGCTGCGGATTCGAATGTTTCCGGAATGACCGCTGACCTCAGATGCTGGAGACTGCTTCCAATTGGTCTACGTTTTTGTTATCCAGGCAGGCGCTTCTTGCGCAGCTGTGTTGAAATGGTTTCGGCGATTGCTAGATGTGGAAGTGCCGAAACTCATTTACAAGGGATCGCCCGTCAGGCAGCCTGGCAAACCTTCATTACCAATCATCAGGAAGTACGCCACTCAGACTCCTGGTTTGTTTGTATGTATCAAGGACTGTATAACGTTGCTCTTAGAACGAAGTTGATATCGCATAGTTGTGGAACGGGCGTCGGACCATCGCCTCTGCCCGATGCAGGGGTGTTGACATCGGGCTCTGGGCCGTCCGGCGTCACTGTTGAACGGATGAAAATAGTCTGGCTTCGTGATTCATGCCCGATTGGTGCAGCTTGAAGTTGAACATTGCATTTGAAGATGTGAGTCCAGGTTTAGGGGGGCGTGGGCAACTAAGATGCAGGGCGAGTGTGGGTTTCTCTCATGGAAATGCAGCTATTTCCGGTGCTATCACCAGGTGCCGAGTAATCGCTTGAATTCCTAATGACTGAGTGGTTCTCACAAGGGGGTTCAAGAAGCCTCTTCGAGGTACGGACTACTTGCTATGGCTGGTTACCGGACAGCAATGTGCTTGGGAGTGTGAGTCCTAACTATGTGGCCATTGCATTCTTCGCCGTGTTCAGGGCGCTGTTCGACGACCATCTTCCTCCCAAAGTCCTTGCTAGATGACAGGCAACATCAACATGTCACGCCTTCTCTTGGCGTCCTATTGGCTGCCCGTAATGTAACGAGTACAGTGTATTCATTGTTGCTAGAAGGCTCATTTCTGCCATCGGCGCCAGAGCAGATTCCCTTGCAGATTGTGTGCTGAAACGTCATGGCCTGTTCATTCAATTCATATACGAGGCAGAAGTTCTAATCATATCCTTTCTCAGTAGAAGAGAGAGATCAAAAAAGAATCCCAAACAAGCAACATCCCGAAGATCATGTAGTCAATCTCAACAAACATGGGCCAGTAGGCCAGTGAGCCAATCGAGAGAAGAAAAAATAAGATACAAGCGAAAAACAAAGTCATTTCCCATCTTCGTGATTACAAAAGCATTATCGTGGTTCATGGGTGGAAGCGACATCTCGTGGATGATGAGAATCACTTGAAGAGGCTCAGGCGGAACCTGCTTCGGCCTTTGCTCTGCCCGCTCACGGGCCGGTCGTCGAAGCTGTCTATGCTGGGCTGCCGGGCCCGGGAGAGCGACGGCCGGGACCCGAGGTGCGGCTGGCTGTGGTGAGGGTGGTGCTGCTGCTGGTTGTGGAACTGGTTCGGGTGCTGCTGCATCGACTGCTGCGAGTGCATGTGCAGCTGCTGGAACTCGCCGCGGAGGGCCCGCTCAACGTCGCCGTGCTGGCACTCGTACGTGTCGTGCTTGGCCTTGGCGTCGACGAAGCGCTCCTCGGCCTGGCGGCGGCGCTCCTGCAGCGCGATGAGCTCGTTGTCGAGCTGGGCGAGCTGGCGCTGGGCCTCGTCCATGAGCTCGTGGTACTCGCGCATCTTGCTCTCGAGCGGCTTCAGCACGCTCGTCGCCACGCTGGGGCTGCCCAAGCGGTCGATGTCGGGAGACGGCGCCGCCAGGCCGCCCCCAACACCACGGGGCGGCGACTTGGGCAGGCGCTGCTGCTGCTGCTGCTGCTGCTGCTGAGGAGGGATCTGGACCTCTCGGGCGGCAGCTTCGTGATACGCGGCAGGGATACCGTGGGGCAGAGACGCAGCCCCGTTCGGCGCAGGCGCCGGCTTTCCGGAGTCCGCGGCGTTCAAGGCCGCATCGAGCGACTCGGACTGGCGGCGGGCGTGCCTGGGCACGCGGCGCCTCTGGTTCCCGGAGGGTCGTGATCCGGAAGCCAGGTCATCCATGGGGTCAGCGCGGGGAGGGCCAGCGAAGAAGGCCGACTGCGACTGCGGCGGCGAGGCCTGCGCGTTCGGGCGGCGGCTGGAGGTGGTGTTGGCGGCGGACGAGTACCTGTGGCCGTTGCTGTGACGCTGCTGGTCCGGGCTCCGGTCGCCGCGGTCGAGCATGGCGTCCTGCATGCCGATGTCCATGGTCGGGGTGCGGGGCTCGTCAAGGCCGTCAACGTGGTGGAGGTCGTCCTGGAGAAGGGGCGAGTGGGTGCGCCTGTAGCTGTCCCGGGACTGACGCGAGGAGATTCGGGCCTCTTGGCTGTCCAGTTCTGATGGGAGGTGTGGTTGCTTGAGAGCCATAGCCATGAAGACAGGAGGCGGGGGCGATGGTTGTCCTTTCTTTTCGGGGATCAAGCCATCAACGAAGCAAAGCACAGTCGGCACAGCACGTAGGCGAGGTCTGGAGAGAGAGCGAGAGGCTTGAGAAAGGGGGGAGGAGACGAGGAGAGGGCGAGGAAGAAGAGAGAGTCTTCAGTTATACGTGGGTCCCGGCATGTTGGGCTCCTCTCCGCTTGGCGGGATGTGCCCGCAGGCCCGGTGCTACACCCTTTTTTGCCAAACCTTCTGGTGCCCGGGTCCTTGCTTGAGGAAATTGGCCTCGTTTGAAGATCATTGACCTGTCGTTGCGGGTTTGGCGGCGGGTGGCTGGAAGGGAAAAAAAAGAATGGCAAGATTACGGGTGCTGTCCCGCCCCAGAGGTGGTTGGAGATTCCATCATGCATCCGCCATCATACAGGCCCAAAACCAAAAAAAACGTTCCCAGCCACCCGGAAACCAGAACCCAAAGAACCCAGCAACGGGAAGTAGTCTCCACCCCAACTCACCCAGCCTATCGGAAGCCCACGTTCTTGTCTTGCGTAACACGACCGGGGGTGGGTAAGAGGACAAGGACAAGGACAGGAAAGAAAAAAAGAAAGAAGAAGAAGAAGAAGGGCTAAACAGCGTTCTCTCGTATTCATTGGCAGCCGTCGAACCTTCTTGGATCTTGCTGCTTGGCCGCCTTCTTGCCCTGTTTACCCTGGCTCGTGGTATGTCGAGCAGTACAGTTGGAAGATCGGCTCGATCGGGCTTGGCTTACATGGAAGTGGGCTGAGATGTGAAATGGGGCGGGCCCGCTGCGCTGCACGCAAGCCCAGCAGGGAAGCATCTCTTGCAGATGAAGTGTGCGTATATGTATGTATGTATGTGTGTTGGAGACGATCGGGTTTTGGAGGGGGGTTTTTTTTTTTTGAACAATATTGGCTTCAGCTTGTTTTCAGCGGTTGCCGAGTCCCCATCACAGCATGCACCTCTACCCGGTACGTTGGCAGATAGAAAACTATTCCGCCGTCAGCGTTTTCCCAACTCGAATACTGTCTACTCGGCGGTGCTCATTACCACAGTCCAGGCGTCGTTGTCGAATGGAGTGGTTCACAGTCTCCTCTCTTCAAATTGTATCAGAGCACTGGTATGACAAGCACGACAAGATGGCACGGTTGGCAGGCAGCTGAGCAAAGGATCGACGCCGAAAACAAGTCGGGTATCGACGAATAATATGAACCGTCTCCCAGAACGCGGCAATATATATAACACATGTCCTACTGGCAAGGTCGCAGCAGGCGATCCTCCCTCCTCTTCCTTGGCCCAGCCCGCTGCTCACATGCCAGTATTCAAGAACCATCATCACCCGGAACGCTCTTCTCGTATCTTGCTGCTCGTTTCCGTGAAAAAGGCCATCATTCAAACTACCGTGCAAACACCTTGACAATGCCGTCGCCACCGCCGCTGACGACCCACTTGCCGTCCTGGCTCCAGACGCACGAGCAGATGCCCTCGCCCCGCATCACCCGGTGGCTAGTGATCTCTTGTGTGCACGACCTCTTCTCTAGGCTCCAGAACCGTAGCGACGCGTCGTGGCCCGCGCTGACGAGCTCCTGGCCGTCGGGGCTCAGGGACAAGCTTGAAATCGCGTCTGGGTGAGCCAGCATGTTGTATGTACATTGACCTGCGTGGATGTCAGTTGCTGCAGCCGTGGCACTGTACCTCATCTCCCACTTACCGCTGTTGGCATCGAAGAACCGTACGTATCGGTCTTCGTGGCCAGATATGATCGTGCCCTCGACACCAGACCCAGACATCGATCGTCCGCCCGTAGGTCCCCCGCTGGTATTGGTCTCGTCCTCGTTGATTCCACTGCTGTGCGGCTGGTGACCCTGGTCGAGCCCCATGGTCGTAGCCACCACCGAGTTTACGCCCGTTTTCATCGAGCCATCGGACGTTTCCATGCTATCCATGTTACCAACGGACTCGCCCGTTCTCGTGTCGTACACGACAATGGACGCGTCGGAATATGATACCACAAAAGTTTCCCCGGAACCGCTTAGCGGCGTGATGCATGTTGGGCTTGCGCTGGAGCCATCAGGACGTGATATCGTGTGAATCAGGGTATGGTTGAAGGGTGAGTTGGACGCAACCGTTGGTTGGGGAGAGTTGGAGAATCCGCTACCGGAGCTCATGGAGTTGCCGCGGACACGGCCACCACGTCCGGTCATGGCGCGGTTGGAGCCGGGCTGCGGCGAGCTGAGCTGAGGAGGTGCACTGACCGACCACACTCGGACCGTGCCGTCTGCTGCGCCAGACGCGAGTAGAATCCGATCCGCGCTGCCGTACGGGCTCGACGAGCCGAACACGGAGCCCAGCGTGGCCGGGAGCACGCATAGCGCCCACACGGCGTCTGTGTGACCTTCCAAAGTAGCCTTGGGGTCTACCCTTCCCCTCTCCCAGACTCGGATTGTCGCATCTTGGCCGCCAGAGAAGATCCAGCCGTCACCTTGAGCTCTACCACCAGTAGAAAAGTTGGGGGATGGAGACCAAGACGTAAGGCTCAGAACAGCCCCGGCATGTCCACGGTGTGTGAAGTTGGCGATCACATCAAGGTCCGAGGCCGCATTACCGCCAGCGCCTGCGTGGCCGTCCAAGCGTGGGATATGGAATCGCTTGACCATGCCGTCGTCGCCGGCTGTACAGATCTCGGGTTCCCCAGGACTGCCACCGCCGGAGAAAATGACAGTGCGTACCGTATCGAGATGGCCGCGTAGTCCAAACCGCAGCTTGAAGCTGGTGTTGTCCATCCTCTGCGCGGCATTCAAGGATAACTCGTGGTCTGCGCTACGTCTCCTGGACATTGAACCTTTCCTCCGGTGCGAGCCCGGAACCCGATTGGGGGACTTTGGCAGGATTTCTGCGTTGGGAAACGCATCCGTATCTGGCCGGTTGGGCATGCTTTGCATGTTGTGGGGTTCGTTGGCGGGATCCGGGAAGCTGCCTTCGGGAAACTCCCAACCGTCGGGCTCGGGTACGGCAGGCGGCTTCTCTCTGAGCTCGACCGAATCGTCGATCCCGCCAAGCGCCTCGGCCGCGTGGTTTGGCCCGGGGGCACCTTCGTCCACAGCCCGCGTCATCACCGAGACAGGGCCCGACCACTCGGTCGAGTTTGGATACATGACGGGTTGGTGATCCCTGTTGGAACGAACCATGGGTTGTGTCTGAACCTCAGGGGGCTTTTGCTGCTGAAACTGATGCTGATTCATTTGTATTGACGGAGCGTGGTTTTGTTGCATAGGTTGCCTGGTATCCTGGACATGGTATTGGACGGGACGTGCTTGATTTGGATATGGTCGTTGCATCGGATGCATAGCATGCTCGGGTAGTATCTCGATCGCTTCTCCTTCACCAGAGCGAAGGTCGTCAATCATAGGCAGCGGCGGGGAGTCGCGAGGCGGCTGCGGGTTTGCTGGAGTAATCATGAGGTACATAAATTCGGACTGGCACTGGTCAAGGAAAGCCTTCAGTTCGTGCCGCTGTGTTTCGTCATCGGGCTTATCCAGGGGGATGTCTTCCACGCCGGGGATGGTATGTTTCTCGGATGAGGCTAAGAGCATCATGGTGAGCTTCGCATCGTGGACTGAGGGTGCTTTCTCTGCGAGGTAGTACTTACACCTGAGCTTCTCCTGGATCTTGGCTGCGCGGTCATTCTTCTCGGCCTCAGCGGCCTCGACAGCGGCGCTGCCTTTGAGCTGAGCGGCCTGGTCCTTGACCTTACGCTCAAGAATGGAGACGTATTTCTTGAGGGCCTTCTGGGTCGCATCGGCTCTGCGAGCCTGGCCCTCGAGGTTCGCTATCCTCCCCCTCATCTCCTGCCTCTCGATCTCCCAGGCATTCCTGTCGCGCTCGTGCCGGTGCCACTCGGTCTGCAGGAACCGCATCACGCCTTGGAGCGTGTACTCGGTAGCCTGCGGCTGATTGTTGCCGTTCGGCTGCATGCCTGGCCCTAGGTCCATGCCGCCGACGCCATTGCCAACATTGGGCCCCATTGCGGCGCGCCTTCGAGGGGGGTGACCGGTCGGCCTATCTCATCGAGGGAAAGCGAATTCGTAAGGGGGGGGGCTTGGCGGACTGGCTCCTCGTCGTGGCCGGAGCGGAGGCTCGAGACGCGGGCGCACAAGCTATCTTCAGCGGATGTTGCGCGTGCTGGAGCTACGGACGGCTGCGGCTCGGATTCTGCGTGTGGATTGGTGATGTGGCTGTTGGGGTTGGCTCGTGTAGACCTGATGACGGGACGTTCCCACAGCAAGCTCCCAGAAAGAAGTCGGCTCGATGAATGTGCTTTGGTTTTTCCAGCGCGTAACGGTACCTGTGAGGTAAGCCAAGGTACCTCCCGTTGAGCTGCGCAGCGCCTCACCCCGGAAAACGGGCGCCCCTGTGCTACAGCGTACTGTGGCCTGTAGCCCCGGAGCGTACCACTGCCACAGGTTTGTGCGTCCAATCAAGCATGCCTGCTGGTGTGGTGAGGCACCAAGGCATCAAGCCAGCTGACTAGCGAGCGGCCACAAAGCAGAGGCTAACGGTCAGATGCTAACGGTGCCAAGCTTTTTGCTTCAGGCACAGCAATGCCAGCCTTGTGGCTCATTAAGCCTATGGTTTACAAAAAGCGTTAATGACCTCGAGCTCCTGTAAAACAAAGGCAAGTGGTATAGGGTAATGTTGGTCAAAAGTGAATGGTGTCTATGTATGGGCTCTTGTGGCTTCTAGACGTGCAATGGATACCAAGGCGAACTCGAAGTCCTTGTCATTCGGTGATAAGCGTCAGTCGTGTTGACGGTATTTCCACCGCACTCTCCCTACCGATGGGACAAGCACCGAAGGATGTTGAGTCATCCAATCCAGAAGATAACGGGGAAAGAAAACCTTCATTGCAACTGATTGATGACATTGTGAAGATTCAATAATGTAATTTATCTTTTGCTGGGAATGCAAGCCAGGAAATCCAGAGCCTCAACTGTAGGGTAGGTGATAATGGGGCGACTTTACTGGCCTTTTGAAATGAGCTATATAAGGGCTATTTTGTCTGTGAGATTCCATCAAGGAGCTGATCCACCTACGACAGGCGCTAAACGCCTGAACATCTTCCGTAGTATAGTGGTCAGTATGCAAGCTTGTCACGCTTGAGACCCGGGTTCAATTCCCGGCGGGAGAGATCAACCGCCAGCTGTCTAAGACAGTTTAATTTTTTGTTCCCTTGCCAGGTTTGTTTTCTTCTGTTTTTCCCCTCTGGTTTCTTTTTCTTTCTTTTTTGCGCTTTCTTTTGGTACGATCATGTCCCTGATGTCGTGTCCAGTTTGGTGTCTCCCCGTCCACCTCCTTGCATTGCAAGTCGGGGCAGATCGTACCAAATGAGGTCTAATTAACCTTGCCTTCCTGCTTCTGATACTATGCTTGGCCTGTGGGATCGGCGATGGAACCAACTCCGAACATTTTGAGATGAGATTGCAGCAAACAAGATGCGAATGTATTGGTAAAGATCGGATTGGCGCGAGCCGGGTATCATATAATGCGCTGGCAACACATCTGGTCAAGCATCGAACTCCATGAACCTCCTCCATCTACCGCTACTCACGCGCTTCTGATTGCCCATCTCGTCCCACGCTCCTATCCCACCCCCTGATCCGAGACTTACCAACGGAACCATACTGGGTCGTCCATGTGCGCATTGAAAGGGAAACTCACACCCTGCTAGCCGCTTCAAGAGGGCCTCACAATCATCTTGCCAAAGGATATCATTGAACATGATGGCGCCTGCAGATAGATTAGCGTCGACATCAATGACTGAAATAAGTGCAGCTCACTCCTGCAGGCCCTAGAATGAAGCAGTTCCAGTATGCCCGTTGGACAATTTCTGAAATGCAATGTACAAGCCATATCTGGCCGAGTCGCGACTGTTGAAGGGTCCGGATGCTGGCCATCGTCGTTCCACCGCCATATCTCCTTTCTCAAAAGATCACTGAGAAGCCTCGGCTCAGTCCGACACCGCTCCAGGATACTGGGTGGTAAGCCCGTAACTTCCACCCTGCAACTGTTAGGACGTTGGTCTGGTTGACTGCGAATCAGATAAACAACGCCCCATGCTTCAAACAAATGCTGGTATTGCCTGAGTAAAGCGCCTTCCTTCGCAGAAACCTCGTAAATTTGTGGTCGATCTAGCGCTTCAACAACAGCTTTCAGTCCTTGAATTGGATCTTCAACGAAGTACTCGGACATGAGGCTTTCAAGACGGCATCGCTCATCTGCAGCATGCTGGTCAACCATGATTAGGGAGTCGTGCTGCTCTGAACCATTCTCGCCCGTCACACTAGCCAACGGCAGTCGGAGCAGAATAAATTTGCGGTCCACTTGCGAGATCACCTCTGCCCGAGCCAATGCAGTTCTCGAAACGCGGCCCCGGAATTCTAGTGATGCCGACTCAAATGTAATCCCACCATCACCGGCACATGCTTCGGCGGTTGCCCCTGTACCCGAGGCGAGCTTAGAAAACTCATCGTAGGCTTGAGGCACGGGGCGCTCAGCGTTTTCAAAAACCGGGTTTTGCCATGACCGAACAACATCCTGAAGCCAGGCGCTTGGCAATGGCTTGTCATCTTTATGAATAACCTTACACCGTTTCTCGGGCCATGAGCCTAGGTCAGGTGCCCCGGATTCAGCGTATGCCTTTGCTTTAATCTCCTCGGTATCTGCAGGTGGGAGAGGCATCCTAACGACAGCTTGAATTTCTGGTTCCTGTTTTGAGCTGGGCGCTTCCAAGCCCATGTTGAGAAATGGTTTGCGTAAAAGCGCCCCCCCTGGGCCTACTAGTGGTTCTGGCTTTTGGGAATCTTCCACTCCGACAAAGGATTTGTCCACATTGCTCGGACGAATCTTTGTGGCTTGGCCTGACTTTACGCGGTGCCAGTCACAAAACGGACTGTCGGAGAAACCTGTCCTTTGATGGTGAAGCCCAGAATATCGCATCCGATCATCAACAGGAGCACTATGCGATCTTCGTGTAGCTCCACTCGGCTGCACAAGCTTGCGACGTGCAGAGTTTGCTGGATAGCCGGAGCCCATATCCACTTTATGGGGTTGCATATGGTGCTTCTTCAGGAATCCATAGCAAACAGCCTTCAATAGGTTGACAATATCGGACAAACTCGATCGTCGACCATGAATAACATCATCAATGCTGTGGATTGATGAGAGTCCAGGCTGTTGGACTTCTAAGTAGAACATGGGCCACCTCTCAGCCGCTTTTCTGATCCTTGGCTGCGAGTTCTGTTGTTCCTTTTGGTCTTTCGTCTTGTCATTGTTGACGTCGTCAATCACAGCGAATGCCGAATTAGTGAACACTTTGTTGACTTGTTCGTACAAAACATTCGTCTCATAATCGGCAGGTACGGGATGTATACCGAGACTGATGAATTGACAGTGACGTGTGGCAACAGGGTGCAAGTAAATACAGCCCTTGATCTTAATGTGACGGGACGCTGCCGATACAGGGACCCATTCGCCCACAGAGCTACAATCTGCAAGACCAGACTGAGTCAATAGACTTGAGGTTCGAATGGCCGGCGTCCTCTTTTCTTGAGGTCTGAACCGTATCTCCCGTTGTTGAGTGCTGTCTCGCAGAAGAACCGTCACATCTGAAGGCCAAGGAAGGAGGATAGCCACAACGGCGTGAAGTAATCGAATCCATTCTTTCTCCATGTTCGATTTCTCAGACAAAAAGGTCGCTCTATGTTTCACCCGTACCGGCATAGATCCAAACAAGTCTCGCACGACAACCCGGGTGCCATGGTCAAAGGTGTGAAGTCTCTGCTCGAGAAGTGCCGGACAGTGCCTGGCCAGAACTCTGCCATTGTGAATCGTGATGCCGTTATGAGAGACATGATTTTGATGATGGGAAACGATGGAAATCAGGGAGAGGTTCGCTAAGGCTGCCAGGAAATTGCCGTTGGTGCCATGAATGGATGAATCAGGAGGATGTTTCGAAGTGTCTGTCCAATAAATAAGACGCTTGACCCCCAGCTGACATAGGTTCTAGACTTACGGTGAAGCTTTGCAAGGCCGCCATCCTCTAGGAATTCAGAGGGTGAGATCCCATGCCCGTTGTCTTCTACGGTGCAATTACCTCGACTATATTCGAGGTAGATGTTGACCTTGGAGGACCCGGCATCTAAGGCATTTTTCAGAAGATCGCAAATTACGCCGTTGAGCGAAGTGATTGCGACAGATGATTTGAGCTTTTGAATGACATCGTCAGGAAGTGATTTTATTGACATGGCAAACGATGCCTCATTGCGTCGTCGGGACTGGAAGCATGTGGATCTCAAGATAGTTAGACTAGGAGCAATTGTAGGGTGACATCAGTGGGCAGGAGATTGGGCACACAAGCCTTAGTCAGCAGATGACTTGGCTTCCCTGGTACCTGAGGCAGAGGAAGGCAGGAGCAATAACAGGCCAATACCTTACCTGTCGTACTACTGTATTGTGCCGTACAGCTTACAAAAGGGTAAGACATGCACTATCATTTGCTATGGCTTTGCTCATGTCGCTAATTCGCCCGTACAGGGCATTGAAGAAGGCCCGGCAGGATAGAGCGTCGCCAGATCGTCGCCCGGAGCAACTGCATAGATATTTTGATGAGCGCTGGTCTTTGCTGACTTTCGGCAAGAGCCTGAGGTGGGCTGAACAAATTCAGACTTGCTTCACAGTTGCAGCTGTAGACTTCAGCGTTAAAAGGCAGTGTGTGGGGAGCGGCAGGGTTTCAGGGTCCAAAAAGCTTGGCGAAGTTTATCGGTTGATTCAAAGATGCGACTTTGAGGTCGGCCATAGGAAAGAAGCATGGTGCTGGGATAGCAGAAAGACAGTACTCGAGCCGCACTCCAAAGGTAGGGTACAGCCTCAACACATGTTACAAGGTACAGCACGGCAGGTACTCTACTGTACCTTACACTGGATGAGTGTCGGAAAACCAGGTTATGGCTTTGTCCAATAAGCAATGCTGCATTAGCGAAACGGTACCATGGCAGCCTCAGCCCATTTCCCCGACATCCTACTTTGGCCCCCAATCTCTCGCAAATGCAACACCGACCTTCAGCTCAGGTTTCTCAACCTTTGCCAAGCTATTATGGGTGACCATTTACAAAGATGAAAGAGCGGGCTGTGCACTTGTTACCAACCAAGTGATGTCACATTGCAACTCACGTGATGGGCTCTCAGACACCACACTGATTGGTACCTGATTATCGCACGTCTCCTTTGTGGTTAGGCCGGGCCGCCTGGTGAATTAACTACCTTAAGGCAAGTAGCGGAAGGCACCGCTTTGGTCTGATCCACGTTTCCCATTGAACTGGTGCCCATCAACATCTCCTTCGACATTCCTTTCTCACCGTCCTCGTCGACGTTCCCGTCTCCGTCCCGTGGTCGCTTTTCTCCCGCTCTTTACGATCGCATTCACGCCAGCTTACAGTCTGCTGGCTCAGTCACCGCTCTCTTTCGTGAGTCGGCGACGACACTCGTTTCAGCTGCCTCTACACCAAGCAATTACGAAAACAAACGACACAAGAACCGCAGCTTGCCGCAGCGAATTCGCGAAACCGCTGGATTCGCTTTCATGGCTACAACAGACATAATCCCCGATCCCTCCCAAGGTACTTAAGACCCGAAACTTTTGGCATCGTCTTCAATGCCTCCCCACGACGCGCGCAAAGTCCCATGTTCCCCTCCTGCAATGAAGTCGACCACTAACCCCTTTATCAGACCGTCAGGCACAACGTCGGCGGCCATTTGCGACATGGGTCAAGAAGCTTACGAACTTCAAATCCTCCTCGGATAGTGAGCGTCATCGAAGGAATCGAAAGACAAAGCGACACCCGAAGACAAACAATCCCTACCCCGAGTCCGGCTACGTCGGCAACAATGATGACTCAAACGTCGAGAGTGGCCATTCGTTCACGACGGCGCTGAGCGGTAGCAACACATCCCTGGACCGATCGAGACGTGATTCCGCCGACGGTGCGGCGCCTCCCACGGCCGGGGGCCGAAGCATGGCGGGGACTGTCTCGACCGATCACGAGGGAACGCACTCACTTATGGCGCCTAGCCATGGGGCCAGCTCGCTTGCTGGAACTAGTCGCACAGTCGGAGGTGGACTGGATTCAAGGAGGGGCGGTGACAGCACCTTCTCTAGCCCGGCACCTTCGGTTCGCTCATTGACCACGACTTTGACGACGATTCAGTCAGTAGCCCCTCATGGTAACCTCGGTTCTGCGCCAGCACAGAACAATACCCAGTCGATCCAATTTAGCCAGCCTTTTCCAACAACTTCGCCTGCTTCCGCGATTCCTCCGCATCTTGCGCCTACTGGCAATCCTACTACGTACACTTCGGCAACGGCCCATAACCTGCTGACGGATAACGCCTCAATCCTGACACTGGCATCATCCAGTAAGCGGAGACGACGCCGTTCCATGGACACAGATGCATCTGTTCGAGCCCTAGCCCCTTCTTCTCTCTGGGGTGGTAGTCGTGAAAGCCTTCCTCTCAGTGTTCTTAGTGCCAACATTGAGTCCAGTGGAGTCGCTGGCACCTCGAGTATGCATGGAGGGGGTATGCGGGCCGGAGCGGAGAGGACGAGTATCTACTCCACCACAGGGGCGGGCCCGGCCATTGCGAGCGAACGCAACAGTGTTTATGCCGGGAAAGGGGATGGAGCGAGTGTGAGAAGCGGCCTTCTCGGACACGGCAGGGCGGACAGCGTAAGCGGCAGCAATGCGGCGGTGATGAACCAACTGGCCAGCCCTCAGGAAGTCCCAGACGACAAATCGGAGAGGAGGGGCAATGGGCCAACGACTGCGCCTACCGGGAAGGAGGAGTGAGTTTCCTATTGTCTGGCTGGCGTCATGGTGTTTTGAATCCCTGACGGGTAAGGTGTTTGGGAAGCAGTGCGCAGTAAGAGCCGGGGGAAGAAGTTTTTTGTTATCACTTGGATTCACATAGAGATCCGCTGGACCTGGAGCAAGCCACATGCGGTGCAGTCGGAGCTCCTGAAGAGCTTGTAAGATACCCCTGAACTGCAATATGATAGGCTCGGTAGGCGTCGGGGAGGTTATTGGGAATGATGTTTATTGCACAAAATAATGATACTACGTGGGAACATATTATAAGGGAAAGAATGACCAAGAGGCCGAAGACCGTATCTCATGGGCCACGGATGTCTTCATTCGACAAGTACGAGCCCAGTCCGACATGCAATGTTTTTTTATGATACCTAGGACGTTGCTTTGCCAGAACAATTACACCAAGCTGGTGGCGTTGATCATCATGGTTTGTGAGTGTCGTGACAGGTTCTCTTACATGACGAGAATCACTCGTACTATAGAATCTGGTCTGAGGTCCATATGCGCCTCACCGCACACGGCAACATCAAGGTAAGGTGTTTTAGGTGGGGGAGGGGAATTGGTGTTGTGGGGAGCTCACAGGTGCTTCCAGCAGAGGCGCTGCAGCTGTCTTAGGGCGACCAGGGTGCTCGAGCACCTACCCCAAAGCGGCAAGGCTTGTGTTGTGCTCAGTATAGCCCAGGCCCGAGGTCCCTCCATCGTCATCAGCGCAGCTCTCGCAACGACAGACACATTGCCATGCCCAAACATGGCGATCTCGGTACGTGGACTCTTGACAGAATTATTTCGAGCCTGTTTTATGGCAGGTCGCGCCCGAAGACGCAACCCAAGCTAACCTGTTCTAGTGGAAGTCATTCGACTTCTTCGAAGTCGCCCAAATCTCTCTCCCCGATGATGAAACCCGCGAGCTCTTCGAAAGCAATGAGGTGTCGAGTGTCTGCACAGGATCGGAAAGCTTATTCGTAGGCTCCAGCACAGGATGGGTTAGCATCCTTGGGAAGAGCTTCAAGGCTCTGCGCAAGTTCCAGGCGCACGATACAGGGTCTATCACGCAAATGACACAGGTCGAGGGGACGAGCTTGCTAGTGACTGTTTCCGTGAGTGCCAGGATCGAGAGATATACGGGGCGCGCTCCTCTTCGAATTCGTCCCTGGTTATTGACGTCTGCGTAGGAAGACATGAGCAGCGAGCCTGTGCTCAAGGTCTGGGCATTGGACAAGCTTGTCAAGAAGACCAACATGCCGACCTGCCTCAGTACAGTCTCTGTGACCAACGGAAAGCGACAGTTTCCGGTAAGTCTCTGTTATGACTAGAGGAGAGGCGAAGCTCACGCGAGATAGATTTCGGCCTTTGCAGCTCTTGACGACCTGACCCAGATAGCGGTCGGCTTTGCAAATGGCGCTGTAACGGTGATTCGTGGCGACTTGATCCACGATCTCGGCGCGAGGCAGCGGATTGTCTTTGAGTCGGAGGAACCTGTAACAGGCGTTCAACTAGCGACCGACGAGAAATTGACCACTTTATTCGTTTCGACCACCTCTCGAATATTGAAACTCGGGTTGTCAAAGAAAGGACAGGGCCTGCCGCCGAAAACCGTGGAGGACAGTGGCTGTGCCCTGGGCTGCATGTCGCTCGACAAGAGAACTGGCGACATTGTTGTTGCTCGCCAAGATGCTATATACACATACAACTTGGACGGCCGTGGACCTCCTCGTGCCTACGAGTCCCACAAGAGTCTGATTTCGACGTACCAAAGCTATATCGCACTGTCATGCCCACCTTCCAGTACCGGGGACCCCGAAACAATGAGACGGCGGTTTGGCGGCGACACATCTGAGGCCCTGTTCAACGCTTCAACTTTTGTACTGCTGGAGCCGGACTTGAGAGTCATAGCGCACACGGAGACTCTCATCTCGCCCGTGCGGTTTATCTTCGAGGCTTGGGGAGATTTGTTCACCATGACCCAGGAAGGAAAGGTATGTGCTGCCTCCGACAATGCTAAAGACTGGCTGACAATTGTGTCAGATCTATCGTTTTCATGAGAAATCGCTGCAGCAGCGGCTGGAAATGCTCTACCAACGCAACATGTACCCGCTAGCTCTCGAGCTTGCGCAGAACGAGGGCATGGACGTAGGGGAGCATAGCCTCATTCATCGCAAGTTTGGAGACCATCTTTACCAGAAGGGTGACTATGACGGAGCAATGCTACAGTACATTCGAGCCATAGATGCTACAGAACCTTCGCAGGTCATTCGGAAGGTGGGTTGTCAATGCTTGTGTAACACGATGCGGTGCTAACTAGCGAAGTTCCTTGACACGCAACGGATACATAACCTCATCCAATACTTGGAGCAACTGCACGAACACCGCAAAGCTACCGCTGACCATACCACTCTTTTGCTCAACTGTTATGCGAAGCTGAAAGACGTGGAGAAGCTGGAAAAGTTCATCAAGTCACCAGGAGATCTTAAATTTGATCTCGAGACGGCCATTGTCATGTGTCGCCAAGGAGGCTACTACGACCAGGCAGCTTACCTCGCAAAGAAACACGGAGAGACTGAGTTGGTTGTCGATATTCTGATTGAGGACTCCAAAGCTTACGATGAAGCACTCGATTTCATTTGGAGACAAGAACCAACAGTTGTGAGTTTGTTGTCCCCATCTTCTACCAGTAATCATTAACCATTGTTAGGCCTACCCGTGTCTCCAGAAGTATGCAAGGGTTTTGATCGAGAACTGCCCCGAGGACACCACGAAGCTATTTGTTGATTACTTCACCGGGAAGTACAGACCGAGGAGGGCTGTGATTGCTGCCGAAGAATCAGCAGCATCTTCCACTGGTGGCTTCGCTGCTGGTGCAGCAAGTGCTGTGCAGAACCTTTCCAATCTCTTGCCCTTACCGTACATGAACCCGTCTTCTGTCGCCAGCCCTGGAACTCACGGAGGTTCCAGGCCTACAGTGAGCGACGCGCCCCTCATCATCGATGAAGATGATATCCCCGCCCCGAAATACACGCCTCCACCACCTCGAGCCGCCTTCTCTTCGTTCATCGATCATCCGGACGAGTTTATCGTATTCCTCGAGGCGTGCCTCGAGGAGAAGCACCTGAGAGATGCCGACCGCACGGATCTGTATACTACTCTGTTCGAGATGTACTTGTACAAGTCTGGTGAAAAGAAAGGCCAGCAGAAGGAAGAATGGGAGGCAAAAGCCAAGAAGCTGATAGAGGGAGAGCACGTTCCCATGGAAAGCTCCAACGTTTTACTGCTGTCACATCTCTCGGATTTCCAGGATGGCACGGTGCTCGTCAAGGAGCAGGCAGGACTTCTGTTTGACATCTTCAGGTCTTATACAGCGGCCAAGGACACACGAGGTGCAATGAAGGCCCTGAGGAAGTATGGACCGGATGAGCCACAACTCTACCCCGCCGCCCTCGCGTATTTGACATCAGACCCTCGAGTGCTTAACGAGGCTGGTCAGGATGAGCTTGCTGCTGTATTGGCCAAGATCGACAAGGACGGCCTCATGGCTCCTCTGCAAGTGATCCAAACTCTGGTGGGCCAAACCTCGGGCGGCGGAGTGGCCACAATGGGGATGATCAAGCCATATCTTCACGAGACTATCACGCGGGAGCGCAAAGAAATCGCCTCCAATAGAAAGCGTATCGATGGGCTGCGAACGGACACGGAAAAGCGCCGTGCGGAATTATCCGACCTCGGTAGCAAACCGGCGGTCTTCCAGGCAACAAGATGCTCCGACTGTGGCCAAGGCCTGGATCTCCCCGCAGTGCATTTCCTCTGCAAACATAGCTTCCACCAGAGGTGTCTGAGGGGCGGCGGCGGAGATGGGGATGCCGAATGCCCGAAATGCTCAGGCGGGAACGAGGTGATTCGCAAGATGAGAGAGGGACAGCGGGAGAGGGCAGAGAGGCACGAGCTATTCAAGGGGGATTTAGAAGGCAGCGACGACAGATTTGCGACGATTGCGGAGTGGTTCTCGCGAGGCGTAATGGATGTGGAGCACAAGCCTGAATAATCTACTATCGCATAAAGTTATGAAGAGGCTTGCTTGGGAATCAGCCATCACAGGGGAGCATCGGTCTAAATCCAAAACACTGTACATACCCTATACTATAAAATGGAACGAAATTTGGAGATTAATCGAGGAAGTGGGATGTAGGCAGCATAGTAGTTGCGGAACGGACCGAAGTTCCTTCAGAGGATGAAGATGTGACTGCGTCCCACCTGAGTCTCGGGGAGTGTCTCTCGTTACCTTGCCCCACGCATTACGGTACAGTAACTAGCATGGTGGTGACTATACCATCTTACCTCAGTCGACTCTACTTAGTTCGCATCCTCACCAGCATCAAACAAGCATCAAAATGCCCGGCGCACCACCGCAAGACCCAATGCAGCCAAGCGTCAGAAACATACTCGAGCACTTGTCCCGTGCACTTACATCCTTCCAGTCCTCACAGGAAGCCTTCCGGGTGCTGTGCACGCTGCCCCACCATGGCGGAGTGACAGGACCTCGAAGGCCGCACCGCCATGTGAAGAGCCTCATTGTGCTGGATTCGAGCTTCAACCCGCCCACGACGGCACACGCCCAGATGGCGCGGTCCGCGTTGCAGGCGGCGGAGGGCCCCCGGCGGCTGATGCTGCTCCTAGCGGTGAAGAACGCGGACAAGGCTCCTCAGCCGGCAAGCTTCCCACAGAGACTTGCCTTGATGGAGGCGTTTGGCCGGGATCTGCTGGACGGATTACGGGATGAAGACATCGGCGACAAAACGGCCGACCCCGATGGAGACCATGGACTGCAAATTGACCTCGGGGTAACAACATTGCCGTACTTCCATGACAAGTCTCTAGCCATTACCGAGTCTGCATTCTACGGCTCGCGGGAGGACGAGCGGCAGCAGCCGACGCAGATCTTCCTGGCCGGGTTTGACACCCTGATTCGGGTCTTCAACCCGAAGTACTACGGGCAGCCGAACGGAGATGAAGGGGGCGGCATGTTCTCGGCGCTGGACCCCTTCCTGACCCAACGGGCGCGGCTACGGATCACGACGAGGCCCGACGACGGGTGGGGCACGCGAGAGGAGCAGGCGGCGTACGTCGCCGAGCTGGGGCAGGGGAAGCTGGACGCCATGGGCGGCAGGGGCGAGTGGGCGCAACGGGTGGAACTGGTGGACGGAGATGAGGCGGACGGGGGTGAGGGAGGAGTGAGCAGCTCGAGGGTACGGGAGATGGTGAAGGCGGGGCGGTGGGAAGAGCTGGACGGCTTGATAGGAGGAGGAGTGAAGGCGTGGATAGAGAAGGAAGGGCTGTACGGAGACGGCGCGTCCTAGCTTTGGAGTTGGAGTTAGAGTTGGAGTCTTCGCCTCGAACAGCGAGGAATATACAACTGCTGCACACGCTTGACGGGCTTTATTTGGGACAAAGACGGCCAACCCGCTCTTACTACGAAGCCTGGCTACCAGAGGGCCGGACATGTGCTCCATGAGTGCATATACAGCACGAATCATGTGCCAGCACGGAGCAACCTGTGGATGAATGTGTCATGTGTATCCATTCAAGCGTCGTATCAACTTTCTTTCTGTTGCTCACGATTTTCTCCTTTTTTCTTTTGGTCCACCCCTGGCACAACGCTACGGTAAAAGGCGGCCATGTGTGAGTGGCAGGGCAAGTTGGTGACTGGCAAAATAAAGCAAGGCCGTAAAACTTGTCTTGTTTTGTTTGTCTAATACAACGTACTTTGCGACAAAAGGACACTAATTATGCTTTTACGAGAGAACATTTCTGTCAGTTCTCTACAGATTTGTGAATCCCATAATATAATTTTGTGACAAGGTTAAGTAACAAGAGGAAAGATACGATTCGTTGGTATTATTCTCATTACCGCCTCGCCTTTTCTGCCACCCGCTTTGCCGGAGATGCCGTCCAAGGTACAGCCGTGACAGGACCTTCTCGGTCTTTGCAATAGCACCGGGCACGAATCAAAGCAGTCGCAATGAAAACCCTAGCCACGAATGAACCCCAATGGACGAGATGGCCCGAAAGTCTCTGCCGGTTCTCGTACTACCGAAGTTGCCAACGCTTCGGAGTGGAGCACGCGGCAGGGGGAACAGTTAGAGCAAAAGGAAAAAGGCCTTCGGAGATGATGAGCTTCCCTGCGTAGCGGAGCTGGTAGAGCGGAAAGAGTGGGGCTCGCTGGTGGACTACCGCTAGCCCAGCCGCCCAGGTCCCTGAGGCTCAAGGGAAAAAAAAAAAAAGTTTTTCTGCCGGAGCACTGAAAATCTGCCGCCAGGGCGGTGAGGGCCTACCTGCCAGCAGGTATAAGAAGCCAGCTGCACCGCGCCCTCTTTCGATTTCTTTTTTCCTTTCTTCTTCACGTCGACAATACTTCAGTATGTCTCCCTCTACCTTTGGGCTCCCAGCCTCACAACCCCCCGACATGTTTTGCTAACAACCGCCTGCAGGAGAATCATTTCTATAGTATTCGACCTTCTCTTGGTTCCCTAAAAGAGCCACAGATCCCACCCTGGTTGATGAGTGCATATCCTCGACACCCTAGAGTGAATACCCCTTTGGTCCTCTCGAACTGTCCGCAAGGATGGCGGCCGTTGCCTCGTGCGACTGGCTGTATAGAGAGATGTCTTCCTCTTGATGATCTCGACCCTGCTCACGGTCTGCCCTCGGGCGCGAGAGTAGGGTGGGTGTCGATGGACGTCTGACAGGCGTTTCTTTTTATCTTTTTCATTGCGGTCTTGAGGCTTGCCTTGGGCGTGAAGAAGAAGAATCAGTGATCTGGTGTTGCGATGTTGAAAGCCTGGGAGAGGGATCGGTACTGTTGGTTGGACTACGAAGGAAGTCCTGAAAGTCTACATTAGGTGGTGTTGCTAAGGAAGGAAGTCTTCTGGCACGACAAAGGTCCTGCGCCTTCACTGTCATGACCTGGTCACGTTTAAGCCCTGCAAATGCACTAGATTGGACTCCTTTCAAACGAAGCATGACAGCCTCGATGCAGTCAGATCCTTACGCTCAAGCCATGCAGGCTTTCGCCGCCGTCGCTGGTGCAGAGCTCGAATACTCGGCATCTCTCTGATGTCCCGTTTGTATGTTTTCAGGCCCGGTGCTTTCTCCAGAAGAAAAAGATCAGCCGTCTTTCCTAGCCTGTTTGTCTACCTTGGGCTAGTTCCGCTCAAATATGCGCCGTGTCCTGCAAAGCTATTGAGGTAAATGCCATCGTCCTCGACGCTTGATAAGATGCGCGGGCCGGGGAGGCGCATTCTCGACAAGTGCGTTGCCGCCTCACATCAGCTTATTGAGCGGGATGATCAAGTTCCCCCATGCGCTTGTCTATCTTGATTGACCAACAACCACGTACTTGAAAAGTGCCGAGCGAGGCTCTGCACACCATCCCTCTCTCGAATGGCCGCCTGGTCCTATGCGTAGGAGCCGACCGATTCACACCCGCTACGCTGCAATCGCCAACCCTCGTTTCTAATGCCGTTGGCTCCGGCCAGCTCGGTCATGTCGCAAAGCATGACGTTACCGCTATCTTGTCCCTTCTCCCGGGAGGCCCTCCAACAACCGGTCGAGTATGCGCGCTCGAGGCATGCTCTTCAGCCGGCGACAACTCCAACACCGTATCAGACCAGGGCACGTAGGCACACCCCAAACGCATGCGAGTCCAATGCAGCACTCGCGATCCCGTCTGTGGTAGTCTTGCGTCCTGCAAGACAAATCGAAGACGCCATGAGGAGAGGAGAGTGCGGGCGGTGCCCTGCTGCCATCCACACTCTCTACCCAGGGCCGTCGAGGCTGGCATCTTGACCGGTCGAAACATGGACGTGCTCGCCAATGGAGGGCCTTGGCCAAACGGCCCCCGCTGCATCCCACCTTTTGTCGCCAACGCCAAGCCGCACCGCCAATCACCAGGCCCGTAGTCCTGTCAAATACTCTCTTCTCTCAATCGTCATGACGGTGACCTGCTCCTGCGGCCGGGACCGCAGCGATCACCCCTCCTCAGCCTGCCTTACCTTGCATGAAAATGAAGGGCCTCCCACCGCTGGGCCGCGGCAGCACCCGTTCGAGGCTCCTTGGGCTCTGCAAAGCCCCAAGACGAGGCGCCCAGTGAGATGCGGACAATCTTGGCTCCCCCACCAACGTCACAGGCGTTGTTGGTCCGCGCATTCTTTGCAGGTTGAGGCGCAATGCGCGATCCTGCTGCGCAAAAGATAAGCTTCGTCTACGAGGGCAAAGGTCGAGCAAGCGCTGAGTGTCTGACCCTTCGAATCAAGTATAAAATTTTCCTCTCCCGCCGTGCTCTGAGGATTGGATTTCCTCTCTCCCCATGGACTAGATTCGCACCACGACATACACTGCTCGAGGGGCCTCCTTCAAACAGAGGCCGGCTAACTAGCCCATCAATCAAGATGGACGACGACGACCCTTCAGACTCTGACTTTAGTCTGTCAGATTGTGAGGCAATACGTACACGAAGGGAATTGAACCCCAAGACCAGGCTAACCGCGATCCTAGTACTCAATATTAAAACAATTCCCCGCAGAGGGCCTGGTGATGGAGGCTCGTCTACGATCTTTTTCGGGGACGATGGCATAGCCTGCGAGGAGTCTGGAGTTCACGATGCAGAATCGCTGACTAACTTTTCGTCTTCTGCTTCAATGAGCGGCGCGGACATGGACTCGCCACGGAACAATGGTTTTCTTACTCACGCATCTCTTTCACCTTCACATGTGCCAGGCCAGCAGCACAACCTCCAGCCGATGGCAACAGTGGATTCTGGGAACGGACTCGAGCGTCAAGGAATGACTACCCAGGGCGGCCGCTAGTGCAACATACCGGGCAATGCACCAGACGGCTCGACCAGTCCCGAATCTTCTCTGCCTGAAGCTGGCGGAGACGCCGCTTCCCTACCTTCCTTTAGTTTCTTTACGTCGCCTGAAGCTGGCGCAGACGCCGCTTCCTCACCTTCCTTTAGTTTACCTACGCCGCCCTCGGCGTCGCCCTCGACGGCGTTGAGGAGACGCAGGCGACCACTGCACCGTTTCCACGAGAAGGAAACGCCCAACGACGAATGCTTTGTCGAGATTTACGGAATCTTCTTCTGCAACTGGCCGGAATGTCAAGAGTGGAAGGAAAGCCGCCCGTCAAAGCGAGACTCAAAGTGAGTTCCGTCCCGCTCCCCCCCCCCCCCCGGCCGAAGACTTCCCCTCCTCGGCTCATCTTGACACTCCCCTTGGCTCTGCTGACGTGCATACCTTCATTTACAGAAAGCATTTGAAGCAGCATGTACGACCGGTCCTGTGTCCATCTCTCGGCTGCAGTGAGCGTAGAGCTCACCAGCGGGACATGGCGCGGCACGTCGTCAGCGCTCACCGCGCCTTGGCTGTTAGGTTGCGTCTTCCCATGGAACGGGTTCCGTGCTCTCGTTGCAAGGCGTCTTTCACGAGGCATGACAACTACGTCAAACACATGAAGAGAAAGCACCCTGGTTTGTCGGGGACGCCTGCAAGCTCTTCTAGTGGTAGTGAAGGACCTCGGTAGCCACTCTTTATGTAGGAAAAGTATTCATCTACTCATGCTTCTTCTCAGTGTCCTCAACATAAAATGCTCGGTCCGTGTTTTTTAAGCTAGCCCACACTCCTCCCCACAGTCAAGGCACGCGCGTAGAACGTGGCCCAGGTCACACAAAATACGGAACTGAAGTCTTCAAGTATGAACTATTATGCGCTTTGTACAAAAAACTAAAAGAGGCACCGCAAACCATCTAATTACTGCGGTGCAGATATGCAAACGTACTCTAACAATGCTGATGCCCTGGTTGATGAAAGCCCCTTCCCGAATGCTGTGAGTGTCCACTAATTGAATATGAGCAAAGAAGAGAGTCAAGAAGCGAGGAAGAACAAGAGGAAGTATCCGTAAAGCAAGCCATGCACGCCAACCGCGTTATCAAGTTCGAGGGTATCATTCGATGAGTGGGCTCATGCTCTCCCACAAGACTCACAGGCTCTCCAAGCGCATGGTCGATTCTACACTTCGAAGGCCCTGCCTCGGGTCGACCTCCCGATCGTCTTGTAGCTTTGGAAATGGCCATCTGCGCCTAGCGTGTCGAACCTGGCCAGGCCCATTGTTTCAGAGGTGTAGCCGCTGAACCAGTAGCCCGTTACCACAACGAGATACGTCAGTAGCAGGATGCTGCCCTTGAAGTAGTTGCTCTTGCCTTCGCCGTACATGTAGCTCAGCAAAAACACGCACAGTATGACCATGACCATGTCCCATTGAGGGAAGAGTAGTGAGAAGAGATAGTGCGCTGGGTCGCCGTCGTCAGGCACAGACGTGTAGATTGCAGAGAAAAGGACGAGACAAGGTATCTGTAGCAAGCACACTTGGAGTGCATAGGCTGAACCAATCTCCATAGACAGGGCAATGTTTCCGTTCATGGCAAAGGAAATAGCGTTCTAGAGTTTGTTAGTTAATCCTCCAAATTTGCAAAGACCAAGTTGAAGACAACTTACCAAGAATTCAGTGGTATTGGGTACCAGTGCGAACAGTGTAAGACCAAGGAATTTCTGGTCAATGGCGAAGTTTTCGAGCACAACATCAACAGAGTCAACTAGAATCTCCGCAATGATTGCATATAGGACAGTGGCGCCGAGCAGAATCACAGAACTTTTCGTCCTGCCCCAGTTCGGGGCATCGTGGCCGTGACCGCCGCCTTGGGCAGTAGCCGCATCAGCCCCGACAACGTCCTCGTACCCTTCGACGACGGCGGCAGTTCGGAGTGGCGCCTGGGGCCGAGGAACCGCAACAGATGCCGACGTGGGCGGAAGAGTTGAAGGCTTCCTGGTCACCCTATCTCGCGAGGCAATGGTAGCTGCAGTCGCGGCAATCTCTGCGACTTCGCGTACTAGCACATTGCTCTCAGCATCGCTGAGCCCGGGAACGCGAATAGCGGGCCGAACAGCTTCACTGCCAGGTTTTGGAGGCACGACATGAGGAGTGCTGGGCACGCCATTTGCGTTCGTAGCCTCAGTTAGAGCCGAGCTTTGCCGAGATACATCTTCGGATCGTGGTGGTAGCCCAACCTGTTTTAGGGACTGGCCCAGGATGCGTTTGTACAGGTTCGAGTCCCGGATCTCTGTAGCAGAAGTCTCCGCAGCAGATGGGTGATGAGCTCGGATTGAGGAATTATGGAGTTGCTCGTCCTGTCGCTTTTCATCGATTTCCGCGTTCCAGATGACTGCGGCGTGCGTACGGAGAGTGAACCAAAGACCGATCAGGTATGAAAGAAACAGCATGGCAGCCGCAAGATAACAGTACGGGCGCACTGCTTGGATATAGAACCTGTCGTCCAGAGCTGGTTGTTGGGAAAAGTAACATCGGCGACAGTCTCTCGACTGGCCGTGGCCTTGGCCCCCAATAATATCGGAATCCTCACACTCCATACAGTTGAGCTCGTGAGTACCATAGATCTGATAGAATAACGTTGGCCCGAAGGCGCCGAACACGGCAAAGAGTAGCATTGTGGACGTGACACCTGCCGACTTGGCGTTGAAGCGTTGCGTCTTGCGCTTGATGGCGCCAAAACACATGGAGATACCGGGAAGGAATAGGATACCCGCGTAGATACTGCCGACAATACTGCCTTCGACAAGTTGACCTTTGCCCTGACGCAGAGCAACACAGTACAAAAAGACTTCCACCACGGTCGCAAAGAAGGCGTTGATAGCGGCACCAAGGCCCATGGATGATTGAGCAGAGATGGAAGCCACAGCCTGGCCAATAAAATAGGCCAGTGGGATGATGGATAGGAGCGCGGCAGCAAAAAGGAATGCCGGGGAAGTAATGAGGTTGTCAATTTCCAAGAAACTGGCCAGCACAATCCAGTCAACAATCACAAAGACGACCACAACCATGAGGTTGATCAGGAAGATGTTGGTACCGTCAACAGTATACTTCCAGTACTTGGACCCAACCGCTCGGTATGTGCAGAGTAGAATAGACGAGTTGGGGGCGTCGTCCATTCGAGCATAGCTGATATCTGACTCGAATGAGAGGGCGAGAGGGTGCCGCCTAAGGTGATCGAACAGAAGTGCAGTAACCTTGCCCATGGGAATCCAGAACACCAGGAACCAGCAAATCCCAGAAACAATGATCAGCGACGGTGAAATGAGACAATAGAAGAAAACGAAGAAGATCACGCGGCCAATATTCCATTGACCTCGACCAAACAATCTCCGCTTCATCTGTGGTGCCATATCGCTGCCCTCACCACGACGCCCACGTCCCAGCAGGCTTTCAGTCTCACTGGGTTCAGAGTCAATGCTTCTCCTGGACCGGCCCACAATTGAACGATTGCGGTCAGGGCCGAAGAACAGGCGACCGTATTCCAAATCACCACTCTGCCACTGTTCGTACTCGGAGATGCTTCGACCCTCGTCACGATCTTCGTGCATATAGGCTTCGTCTTTCTCCAAACGCACAAACTTGCCAAAAGGGTAGAAGAGATAGCCGGCAAGGCCCCAGAGGACACGGCCATATTCTCTTCCGCTGGGAGCAGCTGCAAACAGCAGGCAGGTGACTGCTCCAAGGGCAGCCAAGCCAGCCATCCACCAACCAAAGACTAGCGTCCAGACGAGATTAAAGAGAAGCAGCCAGTTGCTGACCCTTCCGCCAGGAGCCGAATGAATATCCGCTTGCGCAAACTTCTGGATAGAACGGTCTTTCTTGTATAGCGCAGGCTTCCAAACACGGATACCGAACGGATGTGTCTGGTTGATAGCCTGTTGCCTATCTTTCAGGGTGAAGCTCTCAGCATCGCTGATGTCGCTGTCGGACTCGCAGTCGACATGCTCGCTAAGCTGCAGGCCCTCATCCTCCTCCTGTTCCTCCTCGGGTGCACTCAGCTGAGACGCCTGCGGTTCCTCCTCTACCTCATCCTCGGACTCCCCGCCTCGGGACTGGACCCGCGACAGGGTCGAGGGAAGTATCGAGCGACGACGCGGGACGTAAGGAGGATCGCGCTGACGCACTGCCGCATCGGCCTCAACCTCGTGCGGTTCATCGTCGACAGAGAATACCTCACCTCGGTGCGGCGTGGTGGACGAGGTCCGACGGGAGAACGGGGGCTTTCGGAGACGAGTGTAGGACTTGGCTCGCTCGGGACCTAGGTTGGGGGAGCGCAGGTGCTGCGAGCCTGTACCCTTGGCTTGTGGTTCGCCCAGGTACTGGCTGCCGCTCGCCGTAGCTGTGCTTTGTATCGAGCCTGTGCACATGGTAAAACTATAAGTAGGTGTTCGACCGTGATGTGATAAGTTGAGCGGATCGCATGATGCAACGTACCATATCCGCCTTCTGGCCTTCTGCGTACAGTATCTGTGGACTGGAAGCTTTCAGAGAGACCTGCATCGTCGCGGTCAGTTCGAGACTCTGACCTCGCCAATGGAATGCGAGTTTCAGTCGGGGATGGCTCGTCAGAAGTATCGCCGTGATGTTGAGCTGCCGACGACCCAGACCGCTGGGTATCCATGTTGCAGATGTTGCGAGCACAGGTGCTGGAAAGGGCGCGCGTTGACCTCGACTTTTCGTAATTTCAGATCGAGGGGTTACAGGTTGGCGAGTTGCCAAATCTCCACGAGGGGACGAAGTCGCATGCAGGAAATGACGTTGCAAGCAGGTGACCCCAAACGGAAGTAGTGGAGGATGCAGATAGCCGCGGAGGCGTTCGCGACAGGGCAGCGCGTTGGAGTAGAACGCGTTGATGTTGATGTGTCGCCGGCGATGATGAACCAGCTAACTCAGGTAGTCGAAGATTCGAAGGTCCAAGGTAAGGTATGAAGGGTTGTCGTAGCAGCAACGGTCCCCGGTCACAGAGAGGCCGGCAGGTAGGGATCAGAAGGTGCTATGGCAAGCTCGGGCGGCCTCAGCTTAGGTATGTACTGTCAGGTCGATATCGGCGCTGGTCTCGTCACTTGGTCTCACGCGGGGAGCTTCTGGTTCAGATCCAAGGTAAGGTTCCAAGCTGGGTGAGCTGAGGAGGGAATTTGAAAGGCAGCTCGCGAGCCTTAATTATCGGCTGCCTGTGAAGAATCCACTCTGGCTCTGCTGGGCATTACAACATTAATACCATGCAACCATCGACGCCAAGATTGCGGTCAGCCAGGCCACTTTTGTTCCCATGGCTCTCGGCTCATGACCTTTACCTAGCCGGGACTAGTCGCGGCTGGCTCGGCCCCTGCCCGATCATTACAGATACCTGAGCTACAATTCGTGCAGCAACACCAAATCCTCTTGGATTAGAGGTACAGAAGGCACGCAAAACATGCGCCCGGTAAACGAAGCCTTCGAGTTCTTTAAGGCACTAGAGGATCGAGTTGAGAGGCATAGGAACTATTTGTGACGACTTAACAGAAAAGGAGGGGAAATCGTTGCATAAAATGAGATTTCCTGGCTCTACAGTATCCGTTATGTGCACGGCTGCCCTTCTCACCCTGAACGCTCTCCAAGCGTCTACTTCAAGTCGCGTAGAGAGTCGGCAGGTACATGAGACGAAACCATGACGGCAAGTCGATTGAGCGCGATCGCGATGCATCATCTGTGGTTGAATGACTCGCGAAATAGGGCGCAGGAGGGTATGCTTAGTATGTGCCATTACTTGATGCATCACAATGCAATATAATACAGCCCCATTGTGCAATCACAGTAAGATACTTGTACAGGCGCACCACTGCTTGGACTCTTCAAGAGCGCTATTGAGTTAAGGTGAGGTAGCCGAGCCCACTCTCTCCAGGTTTGGGAGTGACCACGGCTGAATAGTTATTCCGCTTCGCCGATAGCTCCGGTCACAGCTCAACCTGGAGGTACCACACATGCTGCTGGCTTACGAGACCAGCTGTAGCCTTGTCAAGCTTAGTACGCACCGCCCGGGTTCATCATCACCTTGAATCATAAACCACGCCGCGATAACCTCCACGATCCATCGATCGCCGCCCGAGTTCCCAGCAGCCACGACCGTGCTCGAACCCGCAACTAGCCAGTCATCGCCACGCAGTGCAGCGCCCCGCCCAAGATGGCGCTCGACGAATATTACCACAACAAGATCGAGGCTATGAAGCTTGAGATCCTCAAGGGCCAAGCCGCTCTGCGCCGTCTTGAAGCACAACGCAATGATTACAACTCCCGCGTGCGATTGCTGAGGGAAGAGCTGGGCCTGCTACAGCAGCCCGGCTCATACGTCGGCGAGGTTGTGAAGGTGATGGGTACCAAGAAGGTCCTGGTCAAGGTGCACCCCGAAGGCAAATATGGTCAGTAGTTCCCCCGTCCTCGCCGGGTCTTTTTTCAATGACTGATTTGCTTTAGTCGTCGATGTTTCGGACAATGTCGACATGGCAAAACTCACCCCCGGAAAGCGAGTCACCCTTCTGTCCGACAGCTACAAGCTCGAGAAGATGCTGCCTTCATCTGTGGATCCTCTAGTTTCGCTCATGATGGTCGAGAAGGTCCCCGACAGTACCTACGACATGATTGGTGGTCTGGACCAGCAGATCAAGGAGATCAAGGAAGTTATTGAGCTCGGTCTCAAGCACCCCGAGCTATTCGAGTCACTCGGTATCGCACAGCCCAAGGGTGTCCTACTATATGGCCCGCCCGGTACCGGAAAGACGCTTCTTGCCCGAGCCGTTGCCCACCACACCGCCTGCAAGTTCATTCGAGTATCAGGTTCCGAGCTGGTGCAAAAATACATCGGTGAAGGTAGCCGAATGGTTCGAGAGCTGTTCGTCATGGCACGAGAACATGCGCCGTCGATCATCTTCATGGACGAGATTGACAGCATTGGCTCCTCGCGAGTGGAAGGATCATCTGGTGGTGACTCCGAAGTCCAAAGAACCATGCTTGAGCTGTTGAACCAGCTGGATGGTTTCGAGCCTACCAAAAACATCAAGGTTATCATGGCAACCAACCGTCTTGATATTCTGGACCCCGCGCTATTGCGACCTGGACGTATCGACCGAAAGATCGAGTTCCCCCCACCAAGTGTCGAAGCCCGAGCCGACATTCTGCGCATCCACAGCCGCAAGATGAACCTCACGCGAGGCATCAACCTGACCAAGATTGCCGAGAAGATGAATGGGTGCTCTGGCGCCGAGCTCAAGGGTGTCTGTACGGAGGCTGGTATGTATGCTCTGCGAGAGCGAAGAGTCCACGTCACGCAGGAGGATTTCGAGCTTGCCACCGCCAAGATTCTCAACAAGCACGACGACAAGGAGGTCTCACTCGGCAAGCTATGGAAGTAGATGACCTGGTGGTTTGGTGAGGTAATCTGCGTGCCGTATGCCACGATAATGATAGAGTATAGCGCAACGATAATGTACCAACATTGTGACTCAAAACTCTCCATACATGTGCTGCTGATTTCCCATTTGATTTATCTTCTACACTTTTAAATTTGAGTTGACATATTTCCCGGTATCATCCTCAACTCCGTCTGACGCTATGCTACGAATGCCCCCAATACTCAATCATCCTCTCCACTGCGCCCTTGTCTTTCAGTCCTCTAAACGCCACAATACAGACATAATCTAAATCTTCGCTGTGCTCTTGTTAAACGATGGGTGGAAGGGGTAGTCGACGTATCCCTTCTCCGACTTGTTGATGTAGAAGGTGGAGCGGTTGTAAGGCTCCAATTCAAGTCCCTCCTTAACGCGGTATGGCAGATCGGGAGTGGAGATGAAATATCGGCCAAATGCAACGACAACGTTGTAGTCGACATAGGTCTTGTCAACCCTTTCTAGCGCAGTCTCGGGTCTGAAACCACCAGCAATGATGGCCACGCGCTCGCGACCCCAGGCCTCGACAGCCCACCCAATGTTTTCGGTCTTATCGCCATCGACGTCTGCGTTGCCGGAAATGCGCGGCTCAACGAGGTGGATGAAAGCGAGGCCAAGCTCTCGGAGACCATTGATTAGGTGTGTAAATTGTGGCTTGGGGTCTTCCATGCGCATTCCTTGGAACGGGGAGTATGGGCTCAGTCGGAAGCCCACGTGGTCCGCTCCAATGGCCTCGACAACGGCTTTGGCAACACGCAGGCCAAAGCGCGACCGGTTCTCGATGCTGCCACCATACTCGTCGGTGCGCTCATTGCTCACGTCCTGCGTGAACTGATCGATCAAGTAACCGTTGGCACCGTGAATCTCGACACCGTCAAAGCCAGCTGCGATAGCATTCTTAGCTGCTTGGACGTAGTAGCCAACGTACTCGTCGATCTCCTCGAGCGTCAAAGCATGCGGCTTAGCACAGCCGGGCAAAGGCTTCTCGCTGGCGCTCACAGGCTCTACCTCGGGATGACAAGGTTCAGCCGGGGCGGCACGGCCCAACGCCCAGAGTTGGCAAACGACGTAGGACCCTTCAGCGTGGACAGCATCGGTGATCTTCTTCCAGGCTGCAATCTGCTCCTCGTTCCAGATGCCAGGTACGTTGGGGTAGCCGCCAGCTTTGTGGTGAATGAAAGTGCCTTCTGTGATGAGCAACGTGCCGGGGACAGAACCACGTTGGCGATAGTACTCAGCCATAAAGGGCAGAGGGACATGATCATCGTCGGCGCGAAATCGTGTAAGAGGAGCCAGAGCCAAGCGGTGCTGCAAATTCAGCTTGCCAACCTGCAGCGGCTGGAATAAACGGGAGTTGCTGGCCATGATGTCGATATAGAAGATACGAGAGTACTCCGACTGCCCGGTGATTGTATCTGTATGCTTGTGAATTACTGATTAAAAGAAATGGTGCAGAATAAAACCGTCAACGGGCAGCAAGCTTCAACAAGCCTGGACACGACCAGCGTTATATACAACCCCACCTAGCTTAGCTCCAGCTTGATGCAAAGAGCGACAATAACTCATTATGAAAAGATCGTCTAGTCCAGTGTCGGAAGATGACAAATCTGGGATTCCCGTGCCCGGCACTCATGAGCCCCTCGAGCCTCCGAGACAAACGGGGGTCCCGATGGCCAGTCTAACCAATAAAGTGCGTTATCGAACTGTACCCGGCAATCTCGTTTTGAGCCATGCCGGGAATGCGGAGGTTGTGGGCCTAGCACGTAAGGCCTTAGCAATCAACAGGGCACTCTTTGAGTCGAGGATTTTTAAGAAAACCGATCGAACGAGGTAGTGGCGACCCGCAGTCATCCCCTGTCGGCGCAGTAGACAGTTTGTGTATATATGCTATGATTGGATGACATCATTGAAGCAATTCCGGTTGCCACACACTAACTGGGAATTGCATGCGTGTCCGTCGCTAACATGAGGTTGGAAATGCTCAAGATGCTGTAGCTGTTCTTACAACCCACAGAAAATGTGTAAAACAAATCACTTTATGGTTCATGTCTTATTTCTGTGGCGCAACACGCTCACCTTGGGGGTTCACAATCCCATGCATACCTGAATATGCAGCTTTGGCAGCAGGTTGCCACCCATTCTTTTCAAGAAAGTCCTTGTCCTCAAAATTAAACACTTTGACGTGAAGCGGACGACAACACTGGATCATCTCCTGCTCGTTGTCGCTTCCGAAACCCCACTTTGAGAGATCACCTCCGGGGCATGTGCCTAGGTCGTTCGTCAGCCTCTGACCAAAGGGAGTTAGGTGTGATATACTCGTGACATACTCAAAGCCATCAACAAGTCTTGCTCGGCCAGGAACTCAATTGTATCGCCAGGTTGCGCCGGGCACGGATTCATAAAGTAGCGCCCCTGTTCATCCAAGCCCGTTGATTGGAAGATATTGATGACATCGTGAACATCAGACTCGTTCAACCCATAGGGCAGCACTGCCCTGACAAGGTTGGAATGGCAGTGGTAGTCATATTGTTCGCCTGTCAGCACCGTATTGATGTACGGATCGCAGCGAGTACCCAGAAGGTCGTGGACCCGACCTCCATGCTCATCTTGGCCATACCAGGAGAGGGTGTCGTGAATAATCGTGACAAGCGGCCGCATATAGGGGAGGCAGGACCAGAGCCTATCATAAGTTGTTACATGGGATGCGTGTAGTTGCCGTGTTCGGCTAGCCCAGAAGCGCTCCCTCGGGTTGTGCCGATTCCAAATATTCAGATCTCCTGCAGACAGCATGCATTAGATGGGTTCCACGATCATCTCATCCAAGCTTAGCCGCGCTATTCCCAACGTTAAGAACTACGCTTACCGACTTGAGGCCCCTCAGGCGTACTGATGCTGACGATTGACCCAGCAGGTGCCGACCAGGCTTTTCCCGAACGAATAGGCAACGTGAACTCCTCGACAAGAACACGGGGGGCATCACGGATGGCGGCATATAAGCTCTGATCCACCTTCAAAGGTGACCCTGCCGTGGGCAGATAGGCAGGAACCGGCTTAGCGATTGGCTGCCGGGCTTTCAGACGCTCTGCGTTCGCAGTAGAGGGGACACTTGGCTGCACCATGGTGATGATAGTACGTATGCCTGATTGAAGCAGCTTTGGACCACGCGATATCCACGCAAGACAAGAGGGGTTGGCACAGATGAGGTGCTCAGTAGCGCAACACTTCCGGTTGTGACCTTAGTCAGGTGGGGTTCTGGATTCTTCAGCGAGGTGATGAGTGCAGTGATTGCTCGTCGACGCTACAGTATACTAAAAAGGCCTTTCCAAAATTGTTTAAGAACAAGGACGGGTCGTTGGACTGGTTGGATGCTTTCAGCATTGTCAGTAGAACCTCACTCATAGCTTGGAGCCTGGATGCCATGCTGTGTGAACAGTTTGAAGCCAGGCCATCAATTGGCATTGCCTATCTTATTGAGTCTGCAGCGTGTTCACACATCACTGGTTGTAACCAAAGACGAGATTTACTGGCGGTGTAGGAAAGTGAATTCGAGCAATACAGTCGAGCGATCCAGGCACCGACAAATCGATCTTGGCCAATGACTCAGTGAGTGATGGCAACGATGTTTCAAGGCCTGATGCCGTCCTTCGGCCCTGCAGAGAGTGAATATCCTACATGACGCACTTCATACATAATTTAATCTACTCTTTCGTAGGCCTCTGGTTAATAATACGTTAGAATGAAACCTTTGCAGCCTCTGGCTTTCTCTTGCTCACTGTTGGCCTCGGCCATTTGAGGGGAACCGAGTAAACCACGACTACAAAGTGCCCCCTCCCCCTCTCCCCGTCCCATTAGGCTCACCTTACTGTTTCTATTTCCTGTTTTGAGCCTGCTAGCTGCAAGCCCTTTAATGTGACTATTTTCCGCAATTCCACGTCGCCGGCTGGATCTGCATAATCTATCAGCTCGTGATCTTGCCAAGGTCATTCAAATCCTGGTCTAATGCGTGGCCCTTGCCCTTGCTTCATCCTGTGGGCTCGCGGAAACAATCATCTGCTCGCAACAGGTCGGCGACTACCAGCAAGGGCGGAATTGCCGTTCAGAGTACTAGGCTTGCACGATCGTTTGAGACCGTCTCTCATTCCGTGTTGGGCACAAGGGAAAGCTGGCGGAAACGCGGGTTTCTGATCCACCAGGCGTTCCGCCTCACGATATGCTCTTCAGCTCATCCAAGGCATGATATCAAGACAAACTCCACATCCAAGTGATTCGGCATAAAACTTCCAATGGGATAGAAGATCAGGTCTAAAAATGCAGTGATGACCCCCTAGCCCCGCCGTCTCACCGTTACGGCAATGAGCCCATTTTCAAAGTTTAGCAGGTCATCCTCCGCTCGTCTGATAGTGCTCGGTGTGGGGGTCTCCGATGTGTCCTCATTTCTCATGCGTGCGGCTGGAACGGCAAGCAAGTGACCACACGCGTCGGAACAACCGGTTTGGGGTCAGTAATGTCCCTCTCACCAATGGAAGTGGTCAACAGGATGAAAGACCCTGTGAGCGCCTGCATGGAATTCAGGGTCCTCGAAATCTGGGCCATTCATGATTTGCAGGCCCATGCAAATGTCAGGCCGTGCCGTATGTTATCAGACAGGTGTGTCCCGTTTCTGAAAAGCTGGCGACGATCAACCGTGTTCTAGAGCGCGCTCTTCAGCGGTGCCGCTTGCATCATGAACCCCACAAGAAAAAGGCTGCAAAGGAGCGACTGTCTGCAGAGCCGGTTTTGATACCTGCGGTGTATAATCGATGTAGCGCCACGGTCCTATCCTTGTCAGCCTTGAAGGAAGTGTCGAGGGGGTTCAGCAATTTTGCGGGAGTGCGAAGTAAGACAGTCTGGACCCTCGGGAAGCTGATCGGATCTGGAGAAGTTGACGTGAACACGAATCGCAGCTTGCGGCTCACTGGCAGGAGTATATACTCCGGGGCGCATGTTGAGGAGGGGGAGGGGGGCTAGTGCATATTGTGCGCACGGGTCGTGTGAACGACGAGGGTTTGCGAATGTTTTGTAATCATTTGTGTGGAGTCGGTGAAGAGAAACGAAGATGCAGAATTCGATATTTGGCTTGAAAATTACGGCTGAACTGGTACATGTCATGAGCACCGAGGATGAATATGGAAACTCTGAAGAAGCAGGGTGGTGTGATTTTCAATTTACACAACGCTAGGCCATGAGAGAATAGGAATGCGTACTCTGTAATTAGTGGGCAATCAACTGAGGATCGAGATTTTGGCACCAACGACGAAGATATCGGTATTGAGAAAAAGGGCAAATGCAGAAAACCAATTCTGCCCCCCCTCCCCCAAACCATGTTTTTTTGGGAAGAAAAAGCAGGGAAAGCAGGGATTGCTGCATGGGCGTCTCAGTGCCGGCAACGCGGAGTACTGAGATATTCCCACTACATGTAAGGCTGATGAAGGGCAGCATGAGATGCGCCTAATTAAGGAAGCAAGGTATCTCATCGTAAGTACCTTGTACAAGTGAGATACCTGAATTAATCGCGACAGAACCCGGGAGGATGCCTCTAAGTTTGATTTTGGCACTCGTTCAAAACGCTCACCAGCCACTACGTACGAATGGAATACTGGTATCCTGTCAGATGTGGTATCGCATAATGTATTTTTCTCTAACCGGAAGAAAATTGTGCTAATAGAGAGTCCAGGGAAGTGACGGAACAGTAAAGTCATACCTGTTCCCTTGAGACGTACAGTCAATGCAACGGCACACACAACATAGCATGTAGGCTGAAAGTGCCCAGAAACCGGGGAGAGGGAGGTGGGCGTCATGCCACTCGCGGTTCTGGAAATTAGAGGCGGAAGCCTCCCTTTGCGCTGCTGGATTTGGGTTACGGTATTTTCCTAACAGGCTTGAGATGCCAAGGAGCTTGACAGGGGTCGGTGAAAGCACCGTGACGTTGGTGGACGCACAAAGATGGATTTTGGTTGGACAACTCTCAATGAACCTGCAAGCAAGGCTCGCTATGATTGGTGACGCATGGGGCCCCTGGCGCCACAATGACGACACTTGTGGATCTGTCGTCATTCTTTCGGGTCGAGGCGCTCGCGTGGGAGGTAATCACGGCACCGACGAATACAAGTCGAGGCCTGAGATAGTACCTCAAAATTGGATTGTGTCTCACCGAGTGTGAAGTACTACCATATTTACTGTCGGGTACCTGGCCTCGCTTGTTTTTCGAATCTGGTGCTGAGAGGCAACGGGAAGGCGTCAATCTAACACCGTACCCTCGACCAGTCTGGGTACCTTAGTGCGATCACCATTTTCCTTCCAGGCCAAGCGTTACACTACCAATCTGCACCAGTTTCAGGCGGCATCGCGTCGTCTTCAATGCTGTCAACTGTACCTCAACTAAACTACAGCAGAGGGAAGATCCAGAAGAGTCCAGGCCCGCACGCGGCATCACTCGCTCCAAGCAACAGAACCCTCCCGGGAAAATCACGGAGGGATCCTGCCAGCCTCAAATCGTGCTCTCCCGGCTTCGCGCTTACTCGTGACACCGAATCCACCCCCCTCCCAGGAACCAAGACGACCCTCAATCAGCCTTGGTTCCAGAGTGACTTGAGAAGTTGGGCCCCCTTGCGATGGGTGCGGAGTAGAACTCCTGGCCCAGTGTTCCCTCGGGATCTTTCGTCAGCATTCGCTCAACGCGCAGCAAGCCCAAAAGACGCTTCGCACCTGCAACCGTGCACGAGCTCAAGGGTCCCCGCCAGCGACGATCCCTGCCGCACACGACCACACCCACCGGGCTCCTCTTGTCTCTCTCTCTCTTTCTCTCTCCCTCTCACAGACTTGGACCAGGGCAGGCCTTGCTTTGCAGGGGATTCGGAGGGGGTACAGTGAAGGATGGTCATTGCTAAAGCCCCAGGTCCCCTCTTCCAAACCCTCCGATACTCAGTGCTTGACGATATCTTGCGTGAGCCCTGTCGTACTGTGTGTCCTGATCTTCAAACTCCCCCCGGTTGGCTAGTTGCCGCTTCAATCGCTGCTTGTCTACTAGCAGCCGGCTGCTTCGCCCTTGTCCCTATTGCCCAAGTATCTTCTTTGGGTTTGCTACCTGGACGGGTCCACAGGGCAACTTTCAGGAACACAGCCTTGTTTCCTGTCTTTCTCTCCGTATCATTAGAACCTTGTTGTCGCGCCGCATACTGGCCCTACTGACGGTGGTCAGAGGTGTGACAGGCTAGAAGGCGCTCGCCCGCGTCTAGGGCCAAGGATGTAGGTCTTCTTCGACGTTCTAGATTCACAAATATCACCCCTTCGCAGCTGATTAGTGTCCACTTCTCACCCGTGTGTTTCTGTTTGGTGAGAGGGGCTGCGCTTTCTGTGTGTTTCTGGAGGATGACAACATACCTCGCCCCTTCAAAGGCCCAGGCTGCATCATATGTTGCGACTCACCTCTCTCCGCCACCCGGCCTTTATCTTACACTTGCATTTATTTTCTCTTCCTCTACCGACCCAGCAAGAGGCGTTTCCATCTGTTTACCTGTATAATAAACATAACTGGGCTCCCAATCCCGGAGCACTGTCTTGCCATTTCGCCAGGCTACCCACTCCTACCTGCTTAGACACCAACGCCACCACCCCAACTCCGTGGAACCACACCCCCCCGTTGCCACTACTTTACCCCTACTCACCCACTCTCCCACGTCAGGGCGTCTAAATCTCTTCCAGTACGTGCCTCCCCCTCCCTCACTTACTCCAGGCTTTGACACACCCTGACTCTCTAGACTCCCGACCCTACTCTATCTCTTCTCCCCACCACAGCTTTGTTGCGTGCTGCAACTCGCAAATCTTGTTCGGAGGGCACCGAGACGCCTCATACAAGCTCTTTCCCCCTCGACAGGCTTCTTTGCCCGTAAACATGACTGTATGAGTAGGCCAGCTTGTTACTCGTCATAGCCGGTCGCCCTCGAATTTGCCCTGGCATATTTGATCACCCGGAGTACTTGCCAAGCTAAAGAACACGGCCGCCATGCGTGACTCGAGATCAGGCGAGCGGACACCGGTTCGCTACACGATGATGGCCCCCGCGAGACATCCCACGTCTGGGAACTCCTTATCGCATCCTCACCCACAATCCACACGATCTGGTAAAGCGACCAAAACCACCACCCCCATGGCATCACCTTGGCCACCTCATTCTGTCGGCCAAAGCCACCCACCGACACGCTCTCCTGGTCATCCAGCAGAGGCACGAGCCGCAAGTCCGAATTATTTTGGCTTGGTCGTCGATTCTGCCAATGACCCCCGTGATTCTTCCGGCCTAGCAAGAGACAATTGGAGCCCTTCCCCTTCTTCTATCAAGTCGTTCGCCGCTGCCATACCCAAACAAGTTCCTCTCGACGCCAACCCGGAGTTTGAAGCTTTCAAGAGGCAAGCGGACCTTAACCGGGGTAAAGCGATCTCCCTGTCTGGCCAGTACGCACCTTCCACAATCAGCTCAGGTGCGGTTCGTCCTCGACCGCCCAGCAGATGGCACACTCACGCAAGCGATACGCCATCCGACGCCGGTTTTGGGCGTTCGTTGAACCAAAACAGAGATCGACCTGCGAGCAGAATGGACGTAGATCAAGAGAGCCTCCACGACTCGGCGTACGTTTCTGCCGAGTCGAAACGCAATTCGGAATCATCCTTATTTCAACCGCAGTTTACCAATACGCGATTTGAATCCCCTCGACCAATGGATGCTGTTATGCAGCAACAACGTTCGACCCTTACTAGGGCAGAAGACCGCGACCCTAGATTGTCTGTCATGGAACACAGGGCCGACCCACCGTCACCTAGGCCCGATGATAGGGCTCGACCGTCCACACTCCCCCCTACGTTAGAGTCCGGGAAACCGTCCCTGATAGCTGTCGAGGAGCTTAAAGATCTCATGAAAAACCTGGGGGAGAGACATCTGCTACTCCTGGACCTCAGATCGTCCCAGAACTTCTCACAGTCACGGATCAAAGGCGCCCTGAACCTCTGTATCCCGACTACGCTACTGAAACGTGCGACTTTCAATATTCAAAAACTTCAGCAGACCTTCCAGAATGGACCAGACTCAGAAAAGTTTTCACAATGGCAAAGCATGAAGGTAATCGTTGTGTACGACGCCCACTCATCGGATAAGCGGGAGGCTGTCACTGCACAGAACATGGTGAAAAAGTTCACTAACGAAGGATACTCGGGTCGGATATGCATTTTGCGCGGAGGCTTCAATCTTCTTCAGGAAACGTGCCCAAGCCTTGTGGACCATAGCTCGCCAACTCAACTGTCCGCTGGACCCGGCAAACACAGTCTGAGTGGTGCCCTGGCGCCTGTGATTGGCGGTGTTAACTTGCCCGCTGCTAGCAGTGGCGCGAATCCATTCTTTTCCAATATCCGTCAGAACATGGATCTCGCTGACGGTGTTGGGCAAATGGATGTCGCGCGACCTCAAGGGCTCAACTCCCCAGCATTGCCGGAGTGGCTTCGAAAAGCAGCGTCGACGCCGGACCATGGCAAGAAGGTGTCCGACAACTTCTTGAACATCGAGCTGGACGAACAAGCCCGAATGAAGAGTGCCTATGCTGCCTTTGATCCGACTAAAGCTGGAAAGGAGGCCAAAGCTCAGCTATGTGGTATTGAGAAGGGAGGGAAAAATCGCTACAAGGACATTCTTCCCTTTGAACATGCACGAGTCAAACTGCAACATGTTGGGGAGGGCTCGTGTGATTACATTAACGCGAGCCACCTGAAGGCATCGGGGACTCACAAGAGATACATCGCATCGCAGGGTCCTCTTCCAGCAACCTTTGAGGTATGTTGTACGTTGTTATATTTCCTTTTCACTGTAGCTGACTTCGCGTTAGGACTTCTGGTCTGTGATTTGGGAACAAGATGTTCGCGTTATCGTAATGTTGACTGCGGAGACAGAGGGTGGACAGCTCAAATGTCATCCCTATTGGAAAGGACGTGAATACGGGCCAATCCGACTCAAACCTCTTTCCGAAAAGAAGGCCTCTCTGGATATTGATAAGCATCGCGCCGCGTCAGGGGCAACCCCGTCGACTTTCTCAAGTGCCGAAATCGGCCGTCGACGAGCAAATACCACTACCTCAATGGAAGCTCCGTTGCCCACCTCACAGTCATCGCAGACGCAGGGTGAAGCCCCTTTTGTCATCATCCGCAAATTTGCTTTGTCGCACGCCGCGCATCCGTTCGCACCTATCCGGGAGATTACGCATTTGCACTTCCCGGCTTGGCCCGATTTTGGGACTCCGGCTCAGCCCTCTCACCTTCTGGCATTGGTGGAGTTGAGCAATGTAATGCAACGCGCGGCGTATCCGGTTGAGACGCCGTCTATCGTTGGCACCCGGCGGGATTCTTTCTCGGCTCATCCTTTCGCATGGTACGACGAACCCGAAAACGATGCACGAGCTCGACCCATGCTGGTGCACTGCTCGGCAGGATGTGGACGTACGGGCACGTTCTGTACTGTCGACACTGTCATTGACATGCTAAAGCGCCAACGCCAAGCCAAAGAGACCGGCACGGTGGACCGGGATGACGATGGGGATGTTTCCATGACAGAGTCAGAGGAAGGCGGCTTTCCATTCACTAATCGGGAGTCGACTTCACAACGTCGATCTGGCCGTCAGCGCTCGAGTCTGGAGAAGCGTACAAGCCAGAGCACACCCTCCATCGATACAAGCTGGCTGTTCAATGACAAGGAGGACTTAATACTCAGGACGGTCAACGAGTTTCGAGAACAGAGACTCAGCATGGTACAAAGCCTACGACAATTTGTGCTATGCTACGAATCTGTTCTTGAATGGATTAACAGGTTGAATGAACATCGTGTAACAGGAAGCAATGGAAGAGCCAGGAGTGGCAGTGTTCATATTGGGGCCCGAGATTGCTGAGCAATTGCCGGGCAGTCCTCCTCGCATCGAGAAGATGCTTCCCGAGAAGGGAATGCAATGATGATTGGCCAGATGAAGCACTTTAGCATTGTAAGCATTTTAGCATTGGCACACATGGCATTGATGATGAAAAGAACATGGCAGGGACAGGCGTTTTATTTGGCAAGGTCTAGGCGTTCGTCGAATGGGCATTTACTAGCACAGCCGTGCCATTGGGCAAGGTGTTTGAGGCGTATGTGGACAGGTAGCATACAGTTGCACGTCTATACATTTTAACGGGCTTGGTTCATGGGTGCTGTTCTGATGATATGTTGAGACACCTACATGTTGGAAACTGCGGGCTTACATGCATCCTGCAGAGAATTGTTAATGATGAATGTTGATGCGACTACCCACGAAGTGCAGAGTAGCTCTGTTCCCGTCGGCTAGCATGCTGGTCGCATGTGCAGATGAGTAAATATAGACTAGAAGATTCCGTCATCCAGTTGAAAATGGCGGCGCCTCCCCGCAATTTGACAGCCATGAGGTGGTGTTGTAGTGGTGGCGCACGAGACTCAGGGAAGGCGAGGCGGGCAAAGCGGGCACAAGGTACCTGCCGTAAGCAGAGGGCAGCAGGCACACCGAGCTACCCGAACGGGTCCTGGGCTGGTCCTGCTTTCGACAGCAGTCCTCGGCTTATCTTCTCTCGATGCTTAGTCGTTCTGTACCAACTAGACTACCTTGACCTTAGCCTTTGAACATCCCGCCATCTTGTTTTCCACTCCTCCGCCAGTAGCCACTCAATTTTATTTTCATCCCATCCTCAGCGTGCCTTGGTATCGGCACCCATTCACCCACTCGCCGCGCTGCCTGGATCAGAGCTGTGTTCTGGTCTCTTTTTGCGCCCGGTGGCTTTTACCCTTCCTTCGTCTTCTTGCCTGAGAACCGTCCTAGTGCAAGGCGCTCGCCTGAAAGGCTGTTCTCGGCTTCGCGCCATTCTTATATGGTGGTAATTTTCCTGCGTCAGCGTCACTCTTGACATCCCAGCTTCGACCACCACTTATTTTGTTGCCCCCCCCCGAGGGTTTACTGGTTTGGACCTTCGCTATCTTTCCATACACATATACATATATATATTGTTACACCCACGATCGCGATACGTTGAACTATATCCATGCGCATCGACCGACGCTGTCATTCAGCCGCCACCTCGCTCAGCCTTCGGCCTTCGAGGCTACCCGTCTTGTCCCAGTAACCTTATCGGGTTTGCCCAACAGTGAGCCGTCCGCTGTACGAAGGCTACGGCATTCACAGGCACGATGCGCCGCCCCTCGATTGATCTAACGGAGCCGGTGCGCAACCTCGAGGAGTCGAATGCCCCCGCATCAAACGAGCCTATGGACATGGATCTGGATCTGGATTCGCCTCCCGCTGCGGACGACGTCCTGGCCCAAGATTCCCGTATCCTGACACCTCCTTCCCGAACAAGTGCCAGATTTTATAGGCCATCGCAAGCCCGTCGCAAGGATTCAGCCGCTTCATCACGCCGAAACTCCATGTCGTCGGTCCAATCGCGCTGTTCCTCGATTCAACCATCCCCTCATCACACTGGAGAGCAGAGCAAGCAGGTTGCGCAGCACCTGCGCCGAGCCTCGTTCCTTGAAGATCGTCGAGCTCGCCTGGCGGATCGAGCAGCGCATGCCGAAAAAGTCCGTCTCCGAGCCGCCTTGGCCAAGGCAGCACCGAGGGGCAGTGCGACGTCAGAGGAGCGTGCTTTGGCCGCCCAGCAAGCACGAGAACGTAACTTGGCGGAGATTGTGGCCAACTGCGCGGAGGAGGTGCGCAAGGCGAAACAAATTGCCGAATTCATTAAAGAAAAGCGCGAGCAGGACTCGGCTAGAATCAAAGCTCAGATCGAGGAGCGCATGGCCGAGGCTGAGAGAAGAAGAGAAGAGCTTCGGACAAAGAGCACACCTAGACGTAACCGGGGCCAGAGCGTTGCCACGAGAAAACCAGATGAATCTTCTCCGCAGCCGAAAGAGAGGGCCTTGCCTCCCTTGAGCAGTGACGTGGCCGTTGCAAGGATACAAGGCTGGTGGCGTGGATGCATCAGAAGGAAAGCCATACGCCGATTCAATGACCTCGGCCTTACTGTTGACGGCATTCGTGATACCTCATTCGATAGTGTCGTCGACCTTCTGGCGCAGGAAGAGGTTCTTACGGTTTCAGCCCGGCTTCTGAGGATTTGCGGCCTGCGTGAAGGCGAGCCAGGATCGGTGGACGAGATGGCCGCTGTTCGAACCTTCCTCAGCGCATACCTGATCCTCGGTCATCCAAACCAGGTCCTCAGCAATATGAACGGCGACAGTGAGGCTGACAATGATATTGCGACACATCGTCTTCCATCAGCTGATCTTGACAATCCTCAACTACAAGACTTGATTAGCAAAGCGAAAGACGTTCTTGTCACATTTGAAACCATTCTCTCCCGCCTGACGTCAGCGAACCGATTTACTATGCCACCGACTTTGCAGAACTCCTTCTCGGAGGCATATGCTGTTTTTCACAATGCATTTATCGCATGGAAGTCCCGGGACAGCAACGCGCTCATTGAAGTGATGCTGATGCAATTCGTCGAACTAGACGCAATCTTTCAAACCGTTAAGGATACGACCGAGGATTCAGTAGCGGCGGGGTATCGTCAAAGCATCCAGGACAGCCAACTTATGCTGATAGTCCGCATCAAAAAGCTGGCAGGGCCCGAGAAGGGAAAGAAGATGATCTTCGAGGCCGTTAATCAGGCCAGGAAAGCGCGAAATGCGAAGAAGAAGACGGGCGACACGAAACCTCGCCTCGCGGATTCTACGGCTGGCGAGGCGTCCGCCACAGCCACAAGTCTGGTAGCTTCTCACATACAGACGCTTACACCGCCATCGACTCCAGGAAGCAAAAGCCAAGCACCGCAGCCGGTGCCCAAGCCCGGTCTCGGTGTTCTCCTGCCAGATAATCGAGTCGTTGTGCATGAACTAGCTATCAACAAAGAGTATCAAGTCCCGGTCGATGAATACAAGGCTCAGAAAGCAGCAGTTTCACAGCCCGTGTTTGAGCACATGAGAATTTCAATGACCGATACGGCCAACTATGCGAACTTTCAGAGCTTCATGATTCTGGCCAGCACGATCAAAGACAAATTGCAACGGCTTCTGAAACCTGGCAATTCGATGTACAACTTGATTGGCGAGGTTCTTGACCCAGAAATGGCGCAGCAGCAATTTGCTCTTGGCAACTTCTCGTATGAAAAGTTTTTCGCTGCTATGGCATCACTCCTACCGAAGCTTTGTGCTCCTTTCCGAGACGATGAAGTCAAAGACCTCGTCAAGAACAAATTATTACAAGGAGATTTCATAGATAGGGTTGAAGCCTTGAACGGCTTTATCGATGTTATGCTCTGTGACTACATCAACTATCTGTTGAGAATCTCAGCCCCACAACTGATCGAGTCTGCGCCCCAATACGAAGCTAAACGATTCACTGAGGAGATAGAAAAAGAGAAACTCAGTCTATCGGCTGCAGAGACGGCTTGGAGGTTAGCAAGAGCCAAGGTGATGGCCGAATTGCAGAAGCGAGATCCCGAAGGGATCAACCACCTTAAGCTGCGCCCGGGACCTGCGCGGTTTTACGCGCAGTTGCTTGTTGATGTCTTCACACAGCCGGCTCCTGTTAATGTGGACCAAGTCCCAGAAATGTTACGCCTGGACATCAAACGCATCAACGAAGTTTCCGTGCTCGTGCGTCGCATCACGACGGCTGGCGCTGTGCTCCTTCAATGCAAGAACATCCTAAAACGAGATGTTCGTTCGGCATGGAAGACCGAGGCCTCGCGGATCATGAGTGTCCTTGAGGCGGAGCACCCGTCCATCGACGCCACCATCGATGGCACGATGGCAGCTCTGGAATCCGGTCGCTCTATGCCGGGGGCTACGAAAGTACAGCTTCGTGCTCTTATAACTAGAGTGCTCACTGCTAGCCAGGACATGTGTCGGGACTCTAGGGATCCGAATGAACCTGTTCTTCGGTTACTGCTCACGCGCCTCCGTGGCAACATTCTAACACGCCTCACAGCCCAGTCGGCTAGTGAAAAGGTCAAGGCTACAAACACTGCTGGCGAGAGGCTGGCTAGTTTGGGTTTATCGGAATTCGTCGAGAAAGTCCGACACATCTCTGATCTTCTTGACAAGGTCGGAGCGGTTGACAGAGCTTCCCATGGTCCCTGGTGGGATGCTATTGCAACAAGGGTGGAACAGGAAGAGACACAGCCGGCACAGTGATAGGCGTGCTGGTCTTTTACAATGTGCTTTATGATATACGACTAAGCGAGATAACGGATGGGCGCATGGCATGGGATGGGTGCTTCATGATATTCTTGACGTGGGCGACGAGGATTTCCTAGGAACTACGAGGATCAAGGACTATGGCGTTTTAGGTTTTGTTGGTTATTACGGGAGCTGGAGAATCATGCTCAGCGTTGTGGTATGGACATGACAAGCGCACGATGGTTCTGAGGGAAGGGACTCTGCCTATCATTTGGCCAAACAGTTTCTCGTGCGGCATGGGCAGCGGGTGATACCTTTTTGTTTTTGATTCATGTTTCCTCGTGGACGACTGGGAGGAGGCAGCGAATTTGAGTCGCCACTTCTCATTAATGGCGGTTAGGATAGGGACAGCTTTACAATCATGAATGAGCTTCGAGAAACGACCCATGCTAGAATTTTCCTCAGGCTACCTACGCAACTTCGTGAACAGCAGGTATATGTGCTCACTCGTGTCATGAAGAGAGGCTGATCCTGAAGACGCCTCAGGTGCGTGGTACATGCTGTGATGCTTCAGCCCAAGAACAGCGAGCCGTGCGCAAGGCCAGCTTGGTCGATGCCGCGTAAGTTTAGGAGCTTTGGTTACACAGGCGAACTGTTGCATTGCTGTTGGCAAGCCTTGTCTTGCAAACCGAGGTCGACGGTGGTAGTGCTATAGACGTGCAAGACAGACTCGGGGACTTGGTGCTACTATTCGCTACAAGGTTATTGTGGCTGAGAGCTCAAACTGGATTCGGGGATTTGCTTTCACAGAAGGTAACCAAACCAGCCAGCAGATGCGCCCCAAAGGAGGGTTAACCTTGATACGCGGGTTGCAGAGGTTTGTAAACCAAGAGAATAGCCAAAAGTGCATGTCCATAATTGTAATTCTTGTATTAAAGTGGAGATAAGTAGATGTGCTTTTTAGTTAACCGAAAATTACGATTCCTGCGTCTTCGGGAACATCCAGGATCTCTCAAGACTATGCACTATAGCTTGTGATGACCCTTGAGTCAGACGTAACCGTTGGCGTTGAGCCATTCCTTGAGTGACGCGGCATCCCTCTTCTTGTAAGCGGCACGGCCGCGAATCCGGTCCTTCACGGTACCAAGAGTACGGTCGAAGCTCTTGGTATCCTTGTCCTTGAAGAAGGCATCGATGTCGTTGATGTCTGACTCATCAGTGAATCCTCTCAAGCTGACGTTGATGTAGCGGTCCAGGACGATGGGGTTGCCCAGCTTGGCCACAACTGCGTCCCAGTTCTTCTTCATGAACTCCCACTGCAGTGGCCGGGCGACAGTGTTTGCTGCCAGGCCAACACCGAGAACGTGCATATCGGCACTGGGGACTGCGTCAGATGGAGGCTGGGCGTTGAAGTTGAAGGGAATGACCGAGGAGTTCAGCAGCTCAGTGTCCTTAACAGCCGCCAGAACTCTGAGACAGAACAGCTTTCCATCAACCGACTTGGTGTTATACCACTCCTTCTTCAGCAGCTCAACAGCACGAGCGGCGTCCTTCTCGACACCGGAGCGCCAGACAGAGCCGCGAAGAGCTGGGTAGATGGCGTTCGCTTCAGGATTCTCAGCCCAGGCGGTGAATCGCTTGTAAGCCTCCTCGAGGACCCTACACATATTAGTAAAGGTTGCATGTAATACGCTAAGATCACTTACCCTGGGTGCTTGTTGGCAACAGCAGTGCCAATCAACTGCTTGCGCAGAATGCCAGTCAAGTAATCCTCGCCCTCGGGGAAGTCCCAGCCAATGGCCTTGACCTTCTCATCAATAAGCTTGAGAACGAAATTCTCCAAACCCTTCTTGATGGTCTCATCCTCAGCGAAGACAGACTTGACAGAAGCAATCGAATCCAGCACCTGACTCCAGACCAAGGTGTGGGATTCCTTGGAGAAACCCTGCAACAGAGTCAGAAGAGCTGCAGTGGTGCCGTTACCCGCAAAAGCAAGATCAGCTGTCGAGCCAATAATGGCAATCCTTTCCTCGGTACCAAGGCGATCAAGCTGCTGGCTGAGCTTAGCCAGACGAGCAGGAGGATAGTTGATGCGGTAGAAACCAGTGGCGCCGCTGTTGAGCTTGTAGAAGTCGTCATCAATGTCACGAATGGTCTCCTCCTTCTTGGTAAGGGATAAAGCGGCGACACCACTCTCGCCCTTCTTACCTTCCAAGCCTAGGGGCAACCACCAAGTAGTTGTGTCATCCTCAGGCTTGACATCACCAGTGGAAAGGAAGCGAGACTGCTTCACAGAAATCTGGCCTGGCTCCTCAGCCACAGTCAGGACGGGGTGGCCAATCTTGGAGATCCAGGGGTGCATGATGGCATTGACATCCTGTCCGGAAGCTTCGCTTAGCGCATCCCAGAGAGCCTTGGTCTTGGCATTGCCATAGGCGTGGGCCTTGAGATAGTTGGAGACACCCTTGAGGAAGGTCTCCACACCAAGGTGGTGGGCTAACATGCGGATGACGGAACAGCCCTTGGCGTAGCTGATAGAGTCGAAGATCTGGTTGATGTCGAGAGCGTCACGGACGGGGACATGGATAGGGTGACTAGCGCGGATGCCATCCAGACGGAAGGCTCCCTCCATACCTTCGTTGACAAATTGGGCCCAAACCTGCCACTCGGGGTGCAGGTGGTCAACAGCGTGCCAACCGACCCAAGTGGCGAAACCCTCGTTCAACCAGAGCTCATCCCACCAGTCCATGGTCACGAGGTTACCGAACCACTGATGAGCAAGTTCGTGGGCGACGACGTAGGCAATATCGTTCTTGAATCTAGGGTCGGAAGTCTTCTCGTCAAAGAGGACCTGAGTGGTTCGGTAGGTGACCAGACCCCAGTTCTCCATAGCGCCATGGGTAAACTCGTGAACAGCAATCAAGTCGGATTTGGGCAGAGGGTAGTCGATATCAAAGACCTCGGAGAAGAAGTCGATGATCTTGGGTGCGTGCTCGAGTGCCCAGCGGCCTTGCTCCTTGAGCCCACGCGTGGTGTAGACACGCACGGGGATTTGCTTTCCGTTATAGCGACGGTCAGTGAAAGCCTCAACGTACTCAAAGTCTCCAACAGCCCAAGCCAGCAGGTAAGAGCTCATGAGCGGAGACGTTTCGAAAGATACCATGTTCCACCCGTCCCTGGTAGGCTTTGTCTCCTTGACAGGCATGTTGCTAAGAGCGACCTGGTCAACCGGAACCTCGATCTCGAAATCGAATGTTGCCTTCAAGTTTGGTTCGTCAAAGCAAGGGAAGGCGCGGCGGGCGTCGCACGACTCGAATTGTGTGCTCAGCATGTAGTGCCAGTCGTCGTCGCGAGGAACAGAAGCAGCCGGGGTAGTGACAGGCTTGTACTTGCTTCGGTAGAAGCCGGCCATTTCGTTGTTCATGACACCCTCGAACTCAATGGTGATGGAGGCCTTCTTAGAAACAGGAAGCTCCTGGTCAAAGGAGATGGTCGCACGCTGGGCCTTGTCATCGTAGCTAAAGTTGGAGGATTCAAAGGTTTGCGAGCCCTTGGTGTGATCGAGAGTGACGCTGGCCTTGAAGAGCTTAAGCTCCAGTGTGTTCAAGACAACTTGATTCGTAGGCTTGACAATCTCGGACTCGATGCTGAAGAGGAACTTGTAAGAAATTGAGTGCTCGCGTGCTACCAGATGCCGAGAGAGCGAGGTGTCATGAGCTTCTGGTCTGAGGGGTAACTCACGTCACGGTACCCTTGTAGGTCCAGTTCTTGAACTCCAGGTCCCTCAAAGAGACGATATAGTGGTTAGGCTTGACATTGTCAGGCAGAACTTCACGGTCGGTCATCTTGGGCTTGCTGGCCCTTGCGTGGGCGGAACAAGATCGAGAGGGTATCTGTGGGAGGAGGCTAGAGGCGGTGATCGAGGTCAGTGAACTCGAAGCACAATGGCAGGGACGGCCAACGCTTTCGTGATGGGAGCAGGAAAACAACAAGGGAGAAGAGAGGTTAGGAAACCAAACGGTCGAGAAAATATTTGAAGAGAGGGCAGGGCGTAGGAGGAAGTTGATGGTAAAGCAAAGCTCTGAGCTCGGGGGTGCCTTGGTGACGATGATAAATAGCGGGGTGGAGGGGGAGCTGCAGCTGTCTTCTAGCGCCAAGGCGGGGTCTTGCCGCGCCACAGCTTCAGGAGCGTGATGTAGCTTGAAGTACCTCGACTGGGACACATGAAGTGCCGGCTACTTCTGGTGGACAAGACGGCGCAGGTGAAAAATGACAGGCGGGTCGCTGAAACGTACCTCCGAGACGCAGGCAACGGGAGCTTCCTAATCGATCGTTGCCCTTTGCCATGGCCAATGGGTCCTCTTGACGAAGAGGTTGCGAAGGAGCGAAACGCATCCGTTGCGAAGCTTCTTCTCGGCTCTACCGGCAGCGACCTAGTGCCCCGACAGCTCGCATTGCTTCGGCCCAGGCCCTGCAGTTCCTGCGCCGGCGCGCGGCTCCACTGCGAGCTCAGGGTCTGGGGGCTATGGGCCAGACTTTGTCGCTGGCCGGCTGCGGCGACCAATTGCCGGACGAGAGACCGCGACATGGCGGAGCGGAGCAGAGGTTTAGATTGCTAACGGAATCTGCCAATGCGGCCGTTGTCGAGAGTCCACGCCGATGTGGTTTGCGTTGTTCAACTTGCCTTTGTGCTGCTCCCCTTTATGCTGGCATCATCGCCCCAGCGGTGGGTGCAGATTCGACTTGATCAATGTTTCAGCTGCAACTCACCTCCCTATTCCGTCTTGGATCGGCTCAGGACGAAGAGGAGGTTGCTATCGGCATCGCGTGGCCCAGGAAGGTTTGCTGAAGGAGGGAGGAAAATTCGACCCAAGCTCCTTTGTCGCGTGTTTTCGAGGTCCAGCGGGTCGCGCGCCAAAAGTTCCCCCATGGGTCCCGGCAACACGGATCATTGCAGGCGGCTGCGGCTCGGGCTTTTAGCGCATCGTGGCTGAGGGTTTCCTCCCCCTCGTCAATCTCGGCTTGGCCACCGAGCACCGAGCGCCGAGCAGGCAGGCTTCAGGTCTTCAGGATAAAAGATGAACTCTAAAGAATTCTGCGGTCGGCTTACATGGGCAGGATTGCCCTTTTCAAATCGGACGTAAGTGCGGTTGAGGGGCCCGTATTAACCACTAGAGGCTCCCTGGCTGTCCGGCAAGGTTTCGCGAGATGCATCACTTGAAAATGATGTATATGAAGTGTAAATGAACGTAGATCAGATGATCTATTTACAGGGCTTTGCCTTTGATCTTAGAGTTTACTTACTTTGGATGCAGCTTTTTGTGGACTGGCTTCTAATTTTACAGTTGCAGACAGATTTTTTCTCGCCCGTTGCCTTGTGAGGTTGAGGAATGGGCTACAAAAACCCAACCCTCTGGACGTACATGTCCTCAGTGATGATGGCTTTTGACCACGACTAGATGAAGTCTTTTGTAGAAGTCTGTACCCAACTTCCTCGATCCGGTCTCTGTATCGAGCTTTTCTCCTCGAAGCTTTGAGGCATCAAAGGCTCCAACAAACGAGCGAGCACCTTGCAACTGTGGTCTAGATTCAAGATTCAAGATCGTTGTGGAAGGCCGTTTTTTGGCTTCATATATACCATGAGGTCGCCACATGTTCGGGTTCTCTTTGCTTTCATTGCGGGTGTTTGGTCCTGGACCATCCCCTCCGATATGGCGGACGGAGTTTATCACGTCGTCGTGCCGGACGACTACAACGAAGACAGCAATTCGCCCCATAGCAAAAGAAGTGGAAGCAACGTGACCATCACACGTCTCGAAAGTCAGCGTCGACATGAGCGTGATTGGTCCCCCGGCAAACCACGGACCGAATATCCAGACGCAAAAGTATGGGGCGAGGTTGGAAACCCCTTTCCAAAACCAAGTACGCCTATATACGATTTACCCTTCCGCGAAGACAGCAGCTGGAAGGAATTCATACCGATGCCCGTCACTTCTTCGGACTGCATTTTCAACATGCCGCCACTGGATTTGCATGACTACGAGGAGTCACGCGATGGCCTCCTGAGATATTGCGACCACTTTCTTGTGCCAGCACGGTCACGCCATATCGCGCTCTCCATCAGCGGCAGTGTTGCCACCTACGTGTGCAACTCTCAAAAAAAGCCCGTCGGGTGTGACCGCAAGGAATGGGAATGGGCCGAAGTCAATTACTTCGACAGCAAATGCAGAAACCGCGTGCCCGCGTGGATTAGGATGAAGAAGAAGGACAGAGTTCATGGGAACCACTGGAACAAGGAGTATGGCAGAGTCTGGAAGTCCATGCGCATCTGCCAAGACAGGGGACTGGAGAGCGTGACTTGGAAGGGTAACTTGGATGATCTGTTTATTGAGGACAAGGACCATGAAGACGATCAATAAAGGGTGTTTGCATGTGTGGTCGCAGAGTGATATGTCGATCTCAGAATGACTATACTTATACTACAAGCATCAGCTAAAAGCGTGTTGCAGGGCGAAAACCGGAAATTTCGTTTCGTATTCCTCAACACTAAGCCATACTAGTAACATGCTTCTAGTAGTTGGTGGTTCTTTTGGTTGAACAAATAGTATTCCAGGGCTACTCCTTTCGCCACACGTATGTTGCAGTTGAAAGCCCTTTCATCCTCCAAGAACAGATATTATCAAACCTAGTCAAGATTTGATGCAGTCCCAGAGCGCAGGACATGACTTGCTCGTGGTCCTTAACAAAAGTGAATAAGAATGAGCTGCGTTTGATCTGCAAGGCGTTTTATGTAGGTACGCTTCCAACTCGAAACCAAATACGGCAACCACCAGGCTAAAGCTTTATACCCACGACATCTCATGCCATCCAGTCAACCTTACTTCCCGAGAATTGCTGTGGCCCTCCCCATCTTTTCTCTGTCGTCCAGCAGCTCCACCGCGATATGCGCCTCCGCCCGAGCCATGATTTCGGTTTGAGCGTACGCAAACTCGGTACCCGCGGTCCGGGCAAAAACAGGCTCATGGTTAAATCCGCAGGGGAGAGGAGAGGACGGATCACAGATGCTGTAGTTCGGATGGAATACAACCTTGCCCACGCTTACAAGTTCCTTCGTGACCGGATCAAGGACTGGGCTCTCGACCCACGAGGCATCCGTTGACGCCGGGGCGAAATTTGTAATGATGAAGTTGTTCAAGCCGTAGGCGGGGGACTTTATGACAGAGAGGAAAGTCTCCGGGAAATAAGGCACAAGCTCTAAAGCCGGATACTTGAGGTCCGAGGAGACGTTGTCATCAGCTAGGTGCTTGATAGGCTTTGATACTGCCTCGGCAACGACAGGAAGATCCATGGTATACCGAGTGCGAAGGTCAACAGTAACATCCAATTGTTTGGTGGTTGTGTTTCCTGGCAAGTAGAAAGACAAAGAAGTATCGTCGGAAAGGGCGCGAAATGTCTCAATGGACAGTGTCAATGGGCCTTTGGTGTTCTCTGACGCGTGGCCGCCCGGGCCGGTGATGTTAATGCCGACGCCGCCGGCAGCATAATCATCAAAGACAACGTAGCTGACGCCGGGATAGGTATCATCGAATAAACCAGCCACGGCCTGCTCGACCGCATCCTTCGTCGAGCCCAAAACACCAAGCCCGATCTGCGACTGAACTATGTTCGTTGCATACACACCCACATTCTCGACGAGCGCAGCGCTCGACGCCGTGCCAGGAAGTGTACCCGCCAAGTCCCTCACGAGTACCATGGCCCCGTAAGCTTTTCCGACGGCTTCCTCGTGGGTCTTGCCGCTGAAACGTGGGAACAGGTTGAGGCGGGCGTTCATGGGTTGAACGGCGCTGGTGGCCGTGGGATGGGCCATCATCCAAACATCAGCGCCCTCGAATGCCCCTAAACGATTGAGTCGAAACTTTCCAGCCGCGTTCTCCTCGTCGGGGCAGCCGACGACTCTCACTCTTCCCGGTATCCCGTACGCGACAAGAGCTCGGGCTGTCATTGTCGCCGCGGCTATGCCGTTCAAGACGATATGGTTGTGGCCACAGGCATGCCCAATTCCAACAAGAGCATCATACTCTGCCAGGAAGCCGATGGTAGGAAGGTCGGGGCCAGAGCCCTCAGGTCGGTTCTCAAATATGAGCTCAAATGCTGTCTCGAGGCCATACGCATGCGGCGTCACAGTCCAGCCGCCGTGCCCCGAGAAGTGTTCGACGACGAGGTCGTGAGCATGGTGCTCATCGCGACCGACTTCTGGGTCATGATAGACCTCAACGGCTATGTCTTTCAGCGCGGGCCACACAGAAGCGGAAGTGTTCTGCAGGAAAGACGCGATATTGGTCAAGTCTGCTGCTCTAGCTGCTGCGGCAGCGGCTATGGCGACAATGCTCGCACGCATATTGATGGCTATCTTAAATGCTAAGCAGATTATCGTAAGACATTTTACCAGTCTTCGACCTGTTCTTATACGGTAAAAGATGAAATATGTTTACTCATGAGCTGGGCCGAGGCCCACCTCTTCCTTGCAGTCTGTTGATTCACTCTACATCGTGTGCCGATATACCGGTCAATGACGCTTGTCAGCATTACGACCTTTGAAATGGCCTTGACCGTCAGCTAATGATGACAATATCGGACTTGTACGGCCAATATGTCGGTCTTGAAATTCCTCGGTTCAAGTGTCCTGCAACCTGTACTTATATGATGTTTGTGCCCCGTGCGGGAAGATATCAATGGCCTTCGTTTTTACATCACCATTACTGTGAGAGCTTTAAGGCAATACACATATCATTCTCAATCATGGAATGGCCAGTCCAAGATCGACAGGTTTCAAGCTGGAGAGGGTGAATCGCCGAACAGTCCGAAGGCCGAGGAAACCAGCTTCAGCCTCGCCTGGTACATTCATCTTGGTTACTCAATTCAGCTTTATATCCCTTTTTGAGAAATTTCACCTTCGTCATTGTGCAGCCTTGTCCTATTTGCTGTGGTGTTATTAGCCTGTTCGCCACACGTACAATTACCCAAATAGGAAATGTTCAACGTCTTCAAGCAAATTGTCAACTCCTCGGTGTTTTACACCGAGGAGAGTATATCTGCTGAATGTAGTGCCTTAGAAATTCATATTTCACTCAAGTTCTATTCGAAATTGACATGTATAATAGAGGCGGTCTCCCTCCTTTTCTCGCCGAGGTCTGAGGCCAGGGGTCGAATGGTTGTTTTGCGAACCACAGCCAGTCTAGTCCAGAGTGATTGCTTAGAAGGGCCATTTTTGTTGTCCTTCCGTCTTGGAATCTGGAACACCTTGGCATTGGCCCATTTTTGTACTTGAAATAGTCTGGGCGGATCCCGTTCAGGGAGTCGTGCCTAACAAAGTTCACATGAGGAGGCAGACGGCCGCGACAGCAACGAGCTGCATGCTCCTCTCCGTCCTTTCTGTGACGCTTTCAGGCCATGTGGACGTCATAAGCATGACTGAGCCTTTACAAAGCTGTCCCCAGGTCTCGTTTGGATGCAGTGGCACCCCAGCAAGGCACGAATGACAACCTGCATGTGTGGCTGCGCCTGTCAACCACGTTTCCGAACCTGATCACCGACAACTCTTTTTGGACGACATGTTAGTCTTCCGTCCTATTAGAAATGCCTGCAAGGCTTGTTGGTCCCCAAAATTCGACCCACCTTGCTGAGGCGTCGAGTTCAGAGCTCTGTTTCTCGGGCCTCCACCATCCGAGAGTTGCCTCTTTCGGGGCGGCCCTCCCAAGGCCACGGCCGTCTCATGATCACAAGTCCACGAAACTGGGATCATCGTGGACTCGGCGTCCATAATAGCACATGCGGTGGCTTACATGCCGCTGCCTTCTCCACAGTGTGGAACCATGGTTCGTGAAGTCTGGGGTACATGCGATGTGACAGCTTCCCTTCGGTGCGGTTCCTGAAGATCATATAAATCATTGTTTGTGCCGGATCATCCTGCCAATTACCAGATCCATGCCGAGTCCATTGGCTAGTCGTTTACAAAAGCTACATTGATCAAGTTGATTCGGTGCAAGATCACCATTCGAAACTACATCGTTCGTCCTCTTGTTCTTACCCTTGTTGAGGATCACATCCCTCCTAGCCATGACGAAGATCACTTTGTCGACGGTCGCTGCAGCGGCAGCCGTGCTCGCTACCGGCGTAGCAGCTCATGGCCACGTTGACTGGATCATCATCAACGGCGTCGCCTACCGTGGCTACGACTCGCCTCGGTTCAAGTATGAGCCCAACCACCAGCCCGTCATCGGCTGGGCAATCGACCAGCCGGACAATGGATTCGTCGAGCCCAACAAGTTCGGCACCGCAGACATTATCTGCCACAACAATGCCAAGCCCGCGCCCGTCAGCGCGACAGTCCGCGCCGGTGACAAGATCACTCTGCAGTGGGATACTTGGCCAGAGTCCCACAAGGGCCCTGTCATTGACTACCTGGCGCGATGCTCGGGTGACTGCGAGACTGTCGACAAGACGCAACTCGAGTTCTTCAAGATCGGCGCCGGTGGCCTCATTGATCGCTCCTTGGTCGACGGCAAATGGGCCGACGACGTGCTCATGGCCAACAACTTCCAGTGGACCGTCCAGATCCCGGCCGACCTCGCTGCTGGTAACTACGTCCTGCGTCACGAGATGCTCGCCCTCCACGGCGCCGCTGGCCCCAACGGCGCGCAGGCCTACCCCCAGTGCATCAATATCAAGGTCACCGGCGGCGGTTCCCTCCAGCCTTCCGGTGTCAAGGGAACGTCGCTGTACCGCGCCAATGACCCCGGCGTGCTGTTCACATTGTGGCTCCCTCACACGACCTACCCCATTCCTGGTCCTAGCCTTGTTGCTGGTCTTCCTGCAACTGTGGACCAGAGCATCGTCCGTGCCACTGCCACAACCACTCTCGTCGTTGGCGGTGGCCCTGGCCCTACACAGGGTCCTACTCAAGGTCCTACTCAGGCAACGACCACCCTTCGTACCTCCACCACCATCCGCACATCGACGACAAGCACTCCTCCCCAGCAGACTGGCGGTAATGGAAATGGAGGCACCGTCCCGAAGTTTGGTCAGTGCGGTGGCCAGGGCTGGACTGGCCCTACCCAGTGCGCCGCTGGCTCGACATGCCAGGCCACCAACCAGTGGTACTCGCAGTGCTTGTAGGAAGTTTGTCCCGGATAGCATCTTGACTTGTAAATAAGCAGAATATGCATTAGACAGCGGCGAACGAACAACGCCCATGCAAAAGATTAGGGCTAGTTGAGGAGGCTCATAATCGATTATCACTGCTCAAATCCGTCTTGTGAATATAGTCTTGTCAGACGCATTCGATTATTGGCAGGTTTTGATAGTGACAACTTTCAGGTATCTTAATGAGGTGAAATCCATCGGTAGAGCTGTACTCTATGTCATGGTTGTGGGGGCTAGTCTCATCTTCAAAATGAAGACATGCCATCCAGCCTAGCAATCGTCACCAGTATGAGACAAAATCTCGGAAAGACATGTATCAAAAAGATGGGATTTGGTATCATAACTCCTAATAGACTCCCTAATTCTTCCCCGGGCGGTCTTTCACAGCATTCCTGGTATTATTTATTCTTCCTCCTTTCTCAGTTCGCCGTGGTTCCCTTCTCCTCTATGACGGCCTGATCGGGCTTCCCCTCGACGTCGTTTTGTCCGCCATGCAGGCCGACTTCAGTCTCGCCAAAGGAGTCAACGACCTGCTTGTAAGCAGGCACGAAGTTGACACAAATGGGGTAGGTCAAGGCGGCGACGAAGAAGATGAGGGGGACGACGAAGGCGATACTGTTGCCGTGGCGGTCAGCGGCAACACCGGTCAGAGGCGGCACGCAAGCACCACCAATAACACCACCAACGATGAAGCCACTTCCTCGCTTGGAGTGGCGACCGAGTCCACGCATGCCAAGCGCGACAATCGTAGGGAAACAGATTGATTCGAAAAAGAGAACGATAAAGATCATCGAAGTACCCGTGATGCCGGTGTGTGTGATGGCTGGGATGAGGAAGACGATACACATGACGAGGAAGACCAAGAACACCTTTCGTGGCTTCACATAACGCATGATGGCGGTGCCGGCAAATCGACCGACTGTAAAGGCTGCTTGGGCTCCCGAGAACAATTGAGCTCCCGTTGAGTCAGATGTACCAGGTCGAGCGTATACGAAGTAGTTGATTGCGTAACTAGCAATGGCAACCTGGGCGCCAGTGTAGCAGAACTGCGCAAAGGAGGCATGGAAAAGCTTCCACTGCTGCCAGAAAGGCTTGTCGCCGGACCCAGCGTGGGTTTCCTGCGCCTGGTATTCCATATCTGTAACACATTAGTTCCGACACGAACTCAGCATTTTCGGTAATACGAACCGGCATCGGTAATCTCCGGGATGTTGGACATGAAGAAGAGGAAGGCGAGGATGAGGACGAAGACAGCGATGGAGAGGTAAACCCATTGGACGTTGGCAAGAGCCTCCTCATCGCTGAACTTGAAGAAGACGTATGAGCCTAGAACAGGTGCGATGACCGTGCCGATACCATTGAATGCCTGGGATAGGTTGATTCGAATCTCGGCGTATCTAGGAGGACCACAGACTTGGTAACAAGTTAGCAAATACATTAAAGCTTGGAGATGAGCAACATGACAAACCTGTGATGAAGGGGTTGGCAGCAGTCTCAAGAGAGCCGAGGCCGTTACCAATGATGAAGATGGCAGCGCAGAAGCCACCAAACGACTTGGCCTTGATGCAGGGGATCGAAATCAGGGCACCGACGGCGTACAGGAAGAGACCCCAGATGAAAACGGCGCGGTAACCGTAGTGTCGAAGAATCCAGGCGGCATGTCCGATAGAGGCAAGAGGGTAGGCTCTGTGAACGAACGGTATTAGTATCTTGCTTGACACAACTATCCAGTGCGTCCAGGTGCGTGCCACTCACCCGAAATAAGCAGCCTGCAGACCGGCGGAACGAGCCTGGTTAATGCCAAGGGTAACCTGAAAGTGCTTGTTGAGGGTGTCGAGCAAGCCGTAACTGAAGCCCCAAAGGAAGAAGAGGACCGTGACGAGGGCGATGGGATAGATGGATTCGCGCAGCGTCAGCTCGGCGGCCTTCGTGCGGCGCGAGTCGTCGGCCTTGATGGAGCGCTTCTTGAAGAACTCCTTGACGCCCATTTTGACTGAAGCTGTAGCGCAGCAGCAGGCTCTTGGAGGGGAATGGGAGTTTTTTTGGCGGGGATTGAGGAAAAATGTCAGAAAGCGGTCGTCAGGAATGTAGTGGAGGAGCTATTATATGTCCAAGGACAAACAAGTGGCGAGCTAATAAGAGGGACCCCGCCAAGCGATCTGGGGGTAAACGATGCCGCGATCTAAATTGACTACCGACCAACCTAGGGACGGATCAAGAGAGAATAGCAAAGTGCTTGAGAACGAAATGGACGGGACAGGCGATCGAGAGGGGAGAAGCGAGCAGATATTTAAACACCGATGGACAAGGACGAGCGGGCGACCACACTGGAGTAGCGTAGCGAGCTCCGCATTTTCGAATCGCAAATCAGTGCGTCAAAAATACTCATCCATTTCCCGAAGGCAATGTGACGCGATGCAAATACGCTGCGCGGCGATGCGAATGGGATGCCCCCCGCTTGCAGACCCCGGGTCCCATGTCCTCCAAACGGTTTGCGCCATGTCGGAGGCCCCTCTTCTTTGCTCCTTGTTCTGTAGCGGCCATACGGTATTTGGATCGGCCAGACCCGAAGCAACTAAAAAGGCTTTGAGGTGTGTGGTGAATTAGCTCTGTCGGCGCCTTGGCGGGGGACATGTTGGCCCCATGGACGGACATGGGGGAGCTGGGGCTTCCTGACATGGGATCTTGGACAGGCAACGGCAGGTTTGGGGCCTCGCGAGAGGGCGTGCGCCAGAGACGGGTGCATTGCTTGTGGAGCCGCTTGCGAGTCGCAGACGGCGATAGGTGGCTACGCGAGCTTGGCCTTTGGACTAGTAGCTCTGCTCGACCAGAGGGGGCGAAACGTTCGAAGCATGGCGGATCAGCATCATCGAAACTGGGCTTCTTTTTTCTGTTCTGCGCACGATTCTTGGCCGGCCTCCGTTGGGACAGACCGGCCAAGCGTAGCAGCGCCGATCCCGTCGCCATTGGTTTGCGGGGGCAGCGAGGAGGGCTGCATGCCGTAGTTGGGGAAACTCGACGCTGATAGCCCGAACACCCCGAGCCCCCCCTTCCGCCCTCGACCAATGGACCAGGGCCAAGGCGGGCAAGGTGAGTTGTTGGAAGTGCCGAGACGGTCGCTGGCCCCAAAGCTTGCTCTCACGAGAAGCGCCGAGACGAGAAATGATGGACGGGCGAGGAGCAAGGGCGACTGTGGGGAAAAGCGTCCGAGATGCGGAGACGCTGTTTGGCCCTACCCCGCCCCTCAGCCTTCCCCCTATGTCCCCCTTCGCTCCTTGTGACCCTCGATTTCGGTGGAGTTGGGAACTGCGTCAGGGCCAATGACGCAGTGGTAGGATCTTGATTGTCCTGGTATTTTTTAGTCTGAATGACAAGAAATGTCCGCACGGTGGATCAAACTGGCATGGATTACTGCTGATGACTGCATTCTGCAAAGGTACGTTTCGTTGCCAAGACCCAAGAAATGCCACTCCAAACCTTTTTTTCCTTTCTTTTTTGGCTAGATCCCTCGGAGAAGGACTCCATATCTAAGGCGGAACGGGCAACGACCTTGGTAGACAAGCAAGCGTCTTGGTCACCTGATGCAAAGAGCACAAACATGTCTCTACATCGTGTCCTGATATCCACCTAAAACTCGGGCCGACATTGGCGTTCTTTCGACGGCAGTTCTCCAAAAGCCAATGGCAATGGCCAGGCCGCCTCAGGGAGTACGGGCGCCATGACTCGTATGCCCTCTCCGGGCCAGGATGCACGGTGCAGAAGTTGCTGTATGCTTTGCTCCTATTGTGGCCATTGAAAATGCTGCAAGGCACAGAACACCGATCGCGGCCAAGCAGCACGCTACGGCAATCCCCGCCGCCATCGCCTTGTGAAGATCGGATGTGGAGATGCTCATGGCCGTAATGGACCTGCCGATGCACTGCTACTCCGCGCTCCTGCGATGAAACGCGTCCATTGCGATTCATAGATGGGCTCCATGCGGCCGTATTGCGGGGGGACGAACACAAGCCAGATCCCACTCGCCGATCAGCACTTCGAAGCTTGTTCCCTAAGCTTCTTCTAATTAACGTTGAATCGCCTGGAAAAGGCCATCCTTTCCCCTGGCTGTGCTAACTCGCGCCTTCGAGAATCATTCTATTCTGTCCCCCGAAACTCAGTTTTGTGCTACTGCCCATTAGCGGCACAGCAGACGCATTTTCCATTGTCAGAAAGATCAATGGTGTGTCTTTGGCAAATTCGATAAACAGGTGAATCCGTCAGGCACCCGACTCCACAGTGCCGCTGGTCTAGAGCGGTCTAGGAGATGGAACCAATCCCGCCAAATCAGCGCGCTGGACGAAATCCCCGGACCTTTTGTGTTTTGCGGGTTGTGGGATAAGCTCGTCCATAGACGAGACACCGGCGTCGCGATTTCACCGACGCTATTCTCCTTGTCTTGCCTATTTGAGGACCAACAGCATCCTGCCATGTTGATATTCGACCAGGTATTCGACCAGGGAATAACCTGCAGAGACTCAGTAGTTCATCCATGTCGCTCCGACGATGACCTCTTTTGGGGCGTCTGCATGCAGGCCGCCACCCAACTTTTTACGTAGCGTTGGCAGTTTTTGCCTTGCATATCGTTCTCGCCTTGCATATCAGCTTCCCGATCATTTTGCTTTCATCCACTCACCAAACACACAATTTTAGCAGGCTGCTATGTACACCTGGCCTACCCTAAGTACTCAACCATGTGGTTGGCAAGCGAGACTTCGGAATTTCTCGCTTTCAAGACACCCCCAAATTAAACTTAAGAGAAAAAAGAAGGTTAGCTGAATAACACACTAATAGATCACAATGATATCAAATCACGATACAATCCCACAACTGCGTCACATCTCGTCTCCACGTGTACTGGGAATGCCAGCAAGTGTTGAAAGTAGGGGTAACATCTGCACTCATGGACCTCCCCGGTTCTACTAATCATCTGAGCTATCAAATCCTCTCCAAAGTTTCCAACCTTCCCATTAAACCAACACCACCATCATCAATATGCAAACCCCAACCCCCAGACACGTTGCTATTAGCCGTCGCTCCAAGCGAGACCCGGCCTACGGAACACACCTCCACCATCAATTAGTGTGCATACCGCTCGCTCGGAACCTTGACCTCTCCCTGGCGTTTCCATACGATGCTGTGTTTGACCCTTGAACAGCGAGCTGACAGCTCCAAGGCTCGACAAGGTTAAAGCCCGCCCTGCAGCCCCCATGGGGAAGCGACAAATAGCAACCCTTAGCTAGTTCATACACCATGGATCCGGCAGCGGGCGTGCCGTTTAGCTTTCCAGGGAGCTTGGCTGTTCCCTGGCTTCTCGACGCTCGGTAAATATCCTGCGAGTTCCCCGCGGGGTATTTACCCAGACGTGCAGGCAGCCTTTTACCCGACGGCACATTTGATGGGTATATACACGTCAACTCAGGGATTGTGGCTTGAAACCTTCGTTCAAATTATCCTTCGCTTGAATACAATTCTCAATCCTCCGTGAAGGCGGTATGAGGCGTAGGCGCGGTCGAGCGGCTGCATCATCTGACGGACGGATATGATTTCTCCTAACTACCTACAGGTTCAATCTGGGGTGTTGCTCATTATCCCCTCCCTTCATTGAGAGCACTCGCCTTCCATTCACCCGATAACTTCGTCTAACCGAGTCGCTGCTTGCCTTTCTCGAGCTGCCCAGATGACCGACTGATCCATGTATATGGCTGCTTGATTACATTGAGTAGCCCGGTCAAAGCGTAGAGCGTCACGCTGATGGTGCCGAAGAATATGAAGGGCAAGACGGTGTAAGTCGTGATATCTGTCATCGTTAGCACGAGAGCGCGGACAGGCTCGTTCATTCTTCCACTTACACACAAGTCCACCAGTCTCCTTGACGACATTGTACAGCTCGTTACGCATGATGGCTTCGGCTCCCTCTTCCCATTTCCATGGGCCTACAAGTCTAAATTTGGTGTTGAAGTTGGAACCGAACGCCCATGTGAAGAACAGTTTCCAACCTTTGCTCATCACATAAGTAATGGCCGGAGCTGATCCGATATCCAAAGCCAGCTGGTATGCATAGCTCTCGTGGTCCACTGCACGCCGGGTCACGAAGATGTCATATCCTGCCCGTGGGTGCATCTTGTAATCCAGCTCGTAGGGTTCCAGGGAGTTGTTGTAAGGGCCATTAGGCATCTCTGCTGGGAATTCCTGCTGAAGGAGGCGAAGAACCCAAAGCTGGGCCTGCATTTCTGCCAATGGTGGAATAGCACCTTGCAATCGTCAGACCCATGAAGCAACCAGCAACAGGTGCGAAGACTTACCAATGCTTGGGCGGACGTATCCAATGAAGCCGACGGAGACATCCTTGTCTTTGTAGATACCACGTACATTGGCATGAGCCAGCGGAGGGTAGTCGCTGTCTAGGTACGAGAACTCGCTCTGAAATCCTGTGGCAAACACTACCACATCCGGCTTGACAAACTTTGCTTCCGTGGCATTGTTGCTGTACGGGTCTGCCTCAAAAGACATGACGCCTCCCTTGTCGATACCTCGGGGCCACTTAACGACATCTATCCTTCTGCCCTTGGTATCTTTGATGACTACGTTCACAAACTTGGATCTCATGCGGTTGAACCAAGTATCCGCGCGATGCCCATCAGACATGTACGGCAGCGCTCGGTCGGATTTGACGAGGAATACTGACCATGGTCAGTTAGGGCAGCCAGAAACTATATAGGGGTCCTTACTGGAATCGAGGTTCTTGCGCTCCTTGCTCATGTGGCCAACCCATTGATCAGGCCCTTCTTCAGTACCGGAGACGAAATAATGGATTCCCTTGACCCATCGGTCGTACACAAACCAGGGCAGCGCGCTCCTCTGCAAAATAGGATGTGTGTAAGCCGTGTCGAACAAGCTGCATACCGAGGTGTCAACTGGTTTATTCTGACGATCAGGTGGCATCTGACCACGCTTTACGGGTGACGGCACAATCTACAAAAGTCAACCTAGTTCAATGATTTGCAGCGATCTTGGGGTCCTGCAGCGTACTTTTGGACCGCAGAAGAAGCCCTCTCGATGACAGACTGTCACTGACTTGGTTGGTGAGGTGATGGCCAGGTGGGCCATGTCCATACCCGTTTCTCCAACACCAAGGATCACTACATTAGTATCTCGACCAAATTGCTCTCGTTTCTTGACTTGCGAGGAGTGCAGGACCGTGGGCACCTTTTCGATCCCTTTGATGGTCGGGATACGAGGCGTTCCATTAAGACCAGAGCAGACAGCAACAGCATCGCACTCCCAGTCCGAAGAGTGGCCGTCTGCCTTGCTAAGCGAGACAATGTGTCCAGCCCCTCCAGGACCGCGGCGGATGCGGTGAACTTTAGTCCGGCATTCGATGAAGCGATCCAAGTTGAATGCAGTGACGTAGTCGCGGAGATATTGGACATATACCTCTGGGGTCACAAAGTCCGCCGCATCTTCAGGCAGCCTGAAGTCGGAGAAGGCTGTCAGGTACTTCGATGATACAAGCTACAACGTTCCCAAGTCAGAGAGTTTTGCAGTGGCACGAACTCGAGCCGAGGTAAGCAAACTCACCTCTGCGTCTTCGTATACACGATAGGCAAATGTGCCCCCAATCTCGGACTCTGCTTCGAAGAGCCGAACCTCAATGGGAGGTATGGGGAAGAACTTGTGTGCCGTGGCAAGGAATTTGAGTGTGGCAAGGCCTGCCGGGCCGCCGCCGACGACGGCTACTTTCATGGCTTGAAGAAGGGCGATATGGGTTGGGGCAGCGTCGAAGGGTGTGGAAGTGGGTATTTGCCTACTAGGGAAGAGAAAGACGACAATGTAAAGTGAAGTGCAATCGCAATGGAGGGTGCAGGAATGACAAGAAGGAACAGCGGAATGTCAGCTATCGCAGTGTAAGCAAGCATTCAGATCGACCAGCACACTATGCTTCTAGCCAATCAGCAATTGGGTAGCAGAAGGGAAAGGCACCAGTCGTTGCGCAATCGAGTTTTCGCAGCATTCGTATGACACAAAACTTTGCACTGCTCTGGGGAAGAGATTCAATCAATCGCTTTGCGACTGGGGTCTTTGCGAGATGACTTGGGCTGGCAACCTGGGACGGGGGAGCTGATGGCTGTACACGATCAGGGATCACGTTGAAGGATTCCGGTTAGACTCGACGAGGGCAGCGGATTGTACATGCACATGGCAAATCTGTTTGCACTGAGTAGGCAGACCATTAACCTAACGAATCACACATTTATACTTCAGTTACCTTCCCTTTTCTAACCACGGTCTTTTGTGTGAAGCTCCTCTCAAGTCGAAGCAGAACGGGTTCACTTCACTACCTTCGAGAAGCACTTATACTCCCGGAGTTGTCTGATGTCAACAGGTAGCTGAGCTCTAGGTCTTTGCTAGTGCCCAGCTCAGATCCTGCGGACCACTTTTTCCTTGCCAGCCGTTACCAAGCTCAGTTAGAAGAATCAGCAAGGAAGCATGGGTGCCACGACCTTTGCACCCCGGCCCGAGTGAGTCGTGGCCTGCTCCTCTGGATTGCTGTGTGCAATTCGCCGGTCCTGCAGGGCTTCGTTCGAAATGCGAGGTCGTGAACCGGGCTAGCGAGCGTCAGGAGCCGGGGTGGAGAGTTAGCGACTGGGCAAAACGATCTATTGGCCCCCCGCGCCCTTGCAAGCCTTCCTCGTCACAGCTTGTGATGTTTGCTGGCGACGGCACGCTGCAAATCGCTGGGACGGGTGCACGCTTGCGGTGACAGGCCGAGGAGAGATGCCGTGGGTGCATCAGAGCACCGCCTGGGGTCGCACGGGAGCTGGTGGCGCGATGCAGCAATGCAGACGTTGTGCGT